>OU015750.1:40078352-40095568 GCA_907169655.1 Acomys percivali | reverse complement strand
CTCTCTCTCTCTCTCTCTCTCTCTCTCTCTCTCTCTCTCTCTCTCTCATCCCCTCATTTTCCTCTCTCTTTCTAGACATAGATGAGAGAATTGAGAAGCAACCATGCCGAAGCCTGAATATCTTTTTTAATTCATTCACTTTAGATCTTAACTGTAGCCCCCTCCCTCACCTCCTCTGGGTCCCACCCTCCCTCCTTCATCCTCCTACCTCCTACCCTCATTCTCAGAATGGACGAGCCTTCTTCCCCTATCATCTGACGGAGGAAGTGACCAACAAGTGGAACCAGAATCCATGTCAGAGGTAGACCCTTCTCCCCATATTATAGGACCCCCCTAGGAGACTGTTCTGCCTATGGGCTACATCTAAGCTGGGGTTCTAGGTCTTCATCATGCATGGTCCTTAGTTGAGCATCAGTCTCTCCAGCCACCACCACCCCCCATGCCCCAAGCCCAGATTTGTTGGCTCCATCGGTTTCCTTGTGGATCTCCTTTCTCCTCCAGGTCTTTATATCTCCCAACTCCTCCATAAGACTCCCTGTGCTCCACCCCAAGTTTTGGCTGTGAGTCTCAGCATTTGCTCCTATCCCCTGATGGTTGGAGTCTTTCAGAGGACATCTATGGTAGGCTCCCATCCTGCTCCTTCTCTTCAACTGCTTCCAGCTTCTATTCTATTTGCCCTTCAGAATGAGAATAAGCATGCCCCTCAGAGTCCCTCCTTGTTATTCAGCTTGTTTAAGTCTGTGTGTTGTACTGTGATTATCCTGTATTCTGTTGCTAATATCCTCTTATAAGTGAGAACATACCATGCGTGTCTTTCTGAGTCTGGGTTACATCACTCAGGATGATCTTTCCTAGTTCTTTTTTTAGATCTTTTCCCAGGCTGTAGGCTCTCATTTTGTTCTGTCCTTTGCCTTCCAGAAGATGTTAAGTTTCATGAGGCCCCGTTTATTAGTGGTTGATCTTAGTCTCCTATGTCAATGAGCTCAACCCACATTTTCTCCTGACAGATTTTTTCTGGTTTCATGTTTAGCTCTTTAATATACTTGGACTTCAGTTTTGTGCAGGGTGGTAAATAAGGGCCTATTTGTGTTTTTCTACATGTAGACATCCAGTTAGACCAGCACCTAAAGAAGCTAAATAACAAGGACCACAGGGAGAACACTTAATTCTCATTCAGAAGGGCAAATAGAATAGACGCTGGAAGCAGTTGAAGAGAAGGAACAGGATGGGAGCCTACCATAGACGTCCTCTGAATGACTCCAGTGGGGGATTGAAACAGATGCTGAGACTCACAGGCAAAAATTGAGGTGCAGCACAGGGAGTCTTGTGGAAGAGTTGGGGGATGTAAGGACCCAGAGAGGACAAGGGATCCACAAGGAGACCAATGGAGCCAAAAATTATGGGATAGGGTAATGGGGGCATTGCAGAGACTGATGCACCAACCAAGCACCATGCATGGAGAGAACCTAGACCCTCTCTTCAGATGTAGTAGATAGGCAGCACAGTCTCCTTGTGTGTCCCCTAATATAGAGAGAAAGGACTATCACTGACATGGGCTCTTTTGCCCACTTTTTGATCACTTCCTCTTGGCGGGCAGCCTTGCCAGGCCACAGAGGAAGAGGATTCAGTTAGTCCAGATGAGACATGATAGGCTAGGGCCAGATGAGAAGGGAGGAGGCCTCCTCTTTTCTGAAGACTATGGGATGAGGGAGGGGGAATAAGAGAGGAAAGGTGGGACCAGGAGGAGATAATGGAGGTAGCTATAATCGGGATGTAAAATGAACAAATTAAAAATAAAAGAAAATTTAAAATTAAGAAGAAATGAGATGTAGATTTATAGACAAGAAAAAAAAACAGAAAACAAAAACAAACAAACAAAAAATTTGGTCATGTCAGGAGATCCTAAAGCAGGGCAACACTGATTGATGAATTCCTCATTTTTATTTGTACTTGTATTAACTGTAATTAAAACATAAAATGAAATGTAAATAGAAAAGAAAAAGAAAGAAGACTTGGATCTGTAAAGTATGAGATTTGAATTTTAGGTTTACCACTAGCTTTGAGACCTTAACATTTAAAATACACAACTTGTCTTCATTGAAAATAAAAGCGGAGGAACTTAGAATATTACCACTTACTTCATGAAATGCCACTGTAGACACTGCAAAATTGTCCTTACTATTGATTGCCCAGAGACTTAGTCTGTGGCTCCATTAGTTTCACTCACGTAAATTCTCATTATTTTGAAATATTATAAGCATTTGAAAATGTAAGTATTTATTTGAAAATATTTTAAGTATTATTAATTAAAACAAATTAGGTGGCTCAGGAAATGCCATTATGATATTGACTCTTTTAAAAATCTTAATCAATATTTCTAAACTGAAAAGGACGTGAATTCCAACACTTGGTTCCTCTTCTAAGAGGCATTTAAGTATCATTCATGGATACCCTGAGCAAAGTACAAGAGCAAGCCTTTCCTTCAGGTTCCAGGGAGCTTCAGGGACTCTGTGCCTGGAATGGATACTGCTCCTAAGATCCATCAGGAGGCAGCTATGAGTGCAGAAATTCTAACTTTTAAGGGATTTGTTTATTTTTTTTAAGATGCTGTAAAGTCTGTTTGAACAGAGAACATTTATGAGAGGATCCCACTAGAAACTGACAATCCAAAATGTGAGTTTCACAAAAATTGTGAAAGTGAATTCCCATGTTAACTCTTACCCCAATGAAGAAATAGGGGAAATGTGAGCTGTGCTTGCCCATTGGCATAGATAGCAAAGGTCCCACTGGACCTTGTGCTCTTTTGACTGCAAAGAGGGTGCCTGACGGTGGAAATTAAGATTGTAATTATCATATGATTTGTGACACCTCTACTGTGGTCCAGGTAGGCTAGATTCACAGTATGTGCATATAACTGGTAATTTCCATTTGGTTTTGTAATTAGTATTGCATACAATATCTTATGTTTTCATATGGAGGTATCCTTTTAAAACCCTTCTCACAAATTTAAACAGCAAGTTTTGTTTGATAGTTTTCAACTATTTCTTGCCTCTGTAGTTACAACTTTAAGACCAAGACATGTTAAATCCTCTATCTCAGGGAGGACAAAATAGTTATTATTTTATAACAGCTTTGTGACCCCAGGCTATTTTATATACCCCTCCCTGCTCTACCCCATGAGTTTCTTACCTGTTATAACTTAAATTCCATTCATATTAAACTAATTCAACAAACCAATTTTTTTTTTTAAAAAAAGTCTTTCAAAATCAGAACAAAACTAGTTCAGATTCAAATTCTGAAAAACAGGGGGATTTGTAAAAATATGTAAAAATCTATCTTTTATGTTGTTGCTCACTGTTGCCAAGTAAAAACTGCTCTGAAAATGTCATGTCTTTAGAAACAGTCATGCTTTTAAATAGGTACAATTTTGACCGAACTTCATTCATTTTTTGAAGCATTTTCAAAGCATCATGAAACCTTCAAAGAATTTTTAAAAGGACTTGACATTAAGGCCTGGGCTGTTGGTGTTCTGTTCAGGAAGTTGTCTTAAATTATGTCATGGTAAATATCAATGAAGACAGTCTAACTTGATAACATATACTGTTAATGCAATGTGAAGGTATTTACTTTATTAGTTGTATCCCACCCTGAACTTTTAATATGGATCTTTCAAGAGAAAATATCAAGAAAGCCCAATACCAGAAGAGAGCAGATGTGGTGGATTATAATGATTGATAAGCTATAGAATCACCTTAAATCTCTGAGCATAGCTGTGGGGGATTTTCTGATTTAGGTCACATGAGGTAAAAAAAAGAGTCACCTTAATTGCCAGACTGAATAAAAATGAGAACATGAGCTGCATACCAGCTTAATCCTCTCCTGCCTGACTATAAATAAGAACAACATGGCCAGCCAATATCAAGCTCTTTTTAAATTTTTTTATTATAATTTATTCACATTGCATTCTGATTGTAATCCTCTTGCTCCTATCTTCCTGTTCCCACCCTCCCTCCCTCTTCTGTCCTATTCCCCTCCCCTAGACCACTGGCAGGTGGGGTCCTCCTCCCCAACCATATGACCACAACCTATCAGGTCTCATCTGGGTAGCCTGCATCTGCTTCTTCTGTATTCCCACTGGGCCTCTCCACCAACTAGAACTGATCAAATTGCCAGCACCAGAGTTCCTATCAGAGGCAGTCCCCCAATCTCCCCCTATCCACTTCCTCACGTACAGAATGAGCTGTCCATCTGCTACATCTTAACAGTGGGGCGTAGGTTCTCTACTTGCAGAGTCTGGCTGTAAGTCTCAGTGTCTGGCCTGATCCACTGCTGGGTGGAGTATCTCAGAGGACTTCTATGTTGGGCTAATACCCACTTATAAGTGAGTACATAATATGCATGTCTTTCCGGGTCTGGGTTACCTCACTCAGGACAATCATTTTTAGTTCCATCCATTTGCCTACAAATTTCAAGATTTCCTTGTTTTTGATAGCTGAATGGTATTCTATTTTGTAAACCTACCACAGTTTCTTTATCCATTCTTCGCCTGAGGGACATTTAGGTTGTTTTCAGATTCAGGTTATTATAAAGGTATTATGAAAATAATTGAGCAAATGTTCTGAGTTCCCAACAGAGGAATATCAAATGACCGAGAAACACTTAAAGAAATACTCAGTCCTTAGTCATCAGGGAAATGCAAACCAAAATGACTTGGAGAGTCCATCTTACACCTGTAAGAATGGCTAAAATAAAAAAACTCAAGGCATAGCACATGCAAAGATGTGGAGAGAGAGGAACACTCCTCCATTACTGGTGGGAATGCAAACTTATACAACCACTTTGGAAATCAATCTGGTGCTTTCTCAGAAAACTGGGAATAGTGCTCCCTCAAGACCCAGCCATACCACTTCTGACCATGTACGCAAAAGATGCTCCATCAGATATCAAGCTCTTAGCACTGATTTTCCCACCATGATAGACTACACCATCCTCTGCGAGCCAGGATCAGCTCTTCTTTCCTGAATTTCCTTTTGATCGCTTGAGAAATGGGAGAAGCACAGAAAATTGCTACTGTGGTAAACCTGGCCATATGAGTCTTAGGTCTTCAGCATTAGTTCACAGGGGGAATGTGGAATACTGCAGAGAAAAATGGACATTCTGGTGGAGGCTTAGAAGACAGGACTGCTCAGAGAAACTCAGGCAGTGGAGGCCTGGGTCCTGAGGTTGACGTGGGGGGGCTGCCTCTGCCTTGAATTGGGCTCAGTGACACTAGTGTGATAATTCTGGCTAGGAAATGGATTTTGTTCTATCCCTAGTCCAATAAAACAAAGGAGGTTAAATTTAAAGGAAGTTACTAGTTTGTTTGGAAGAAAAAATTTGTAGACAAAAGCATATTCAGTTGCGTGAAGTCCGTTTATTAATTGTTGACCTTAGAGCCTAAGTTATTGATATTCTGTTCAAGAAGTTGTCTCCTGTATCACTGAGTTCAAGGCTCTTCCTCACTATTTCTTCTAACAGATTTAATGTCTCTGGCTTTATGTTGAGATATTTAATCCACATGGACTTTCGTTTGTGCAGGGTGATAAGTAAGGATATGTTTGCATTTTTCCACATGTAGACATCCAGTTAAACTGGCACCATTTGTTGAAAATGCTGTCTTTTTTCCATTGTATGGTTTTGGCTTCTTTGTCAAAAAGCAAGTGTCCAGAGGTGTGTGGGTTTATTTCCGGGTCTTCAATTTTATTCCATTGATCCACCTGTATGTTTCTAAGCCAGTACCATGCAGTTTTTATTACTGTTGCTCTATAGTACAGCTTGAGATCAGGGGTGGAGATACCTCCTGAAGATCTTTTATTCACCAGCCTAGAAACTGGGAAAAGATCTTCACCAGCTCTACATTTGACAGAGGGCTAAATTCCAAAATATATGAAGATCTCTAGAAGTTAAACACCAACAAACAAAATAATCTAATTTTTAAAATTGGGTACAGAACTAAACAAAGAATTCTCAACAGAGGATTATTGAATGGCTGAGAAACAAAGAAATGCTCAATGTCCATAGATATCAGGGAAATGCAAATCAAAACAACTCTGAGATTCCATCTTACACCCATCAAAATAGCTAAGATAAAAAAAAAAAAAAACCTCAAGTGACAGCACATGCTGGTGAGGATATGGAAGAGGAACACTCCTTCATTGCTGGTAGAAGTGCAAACTTGTACAGCCACTTTGGAAATCAATCTGGTGCTTCCTCAAAAAAGTAGGAACAATTCTACCTCAAGAAACAGCTATACAACTCCTTCATATTCGTAATAGCCAGAATCTGGAAGCAACCTAGGTGTCCCTCTACCAAAGAATGGATAAAGAAATTGCGGTACATTTACACAATGGAATATATCTGAGCTATTAAAAACAAGACCATCTTGAAACTTGCAGGCAAATAGATGGAACTAAGAACAATCGTCCTGAGTGAGGTAACTCAGACCCAGAAAGACACACATGGTATATACTCATAATACATGATATATATAGCCACATAATACATGATAACCACACTCCAAAACCTCTTCTAAAATCAGGCCATTAAATAATGATTTTGCTGCTTTAGAGATGTGAACCATTTTGTGTTTAATAGGCTAAGAAAGTATTGTAAATTAATGTGATTAACATATTTTGGTAATTGAAGCATAATTGACTCCAGTGATAAATTAAAGCAAAGACTTGAGATGAGGTCACAGCACTAAGAGGCTCTTGCACACATGCCTGCAGGTAGCAAACACTGTTGGGTACTTTACACATTTTTCTGTCCCATGTGAAACATTTGTTTGAGAGTGTTATCATTAATCCTATTTTTCTCATTAGGAAAATACAATGTAAAGTGATGACATCACCTGCAAAGAGCCACAGCTCAGAACTATAGGGCCAGGAATTGACCATACCGGTTATGATTATTCTTCATCTGTGATCTGTGACATATTGTAGACTTTTACTAATCTAATGCATTTGCACGTCAGGGTAAACAAAGACTGTTGTGAATAATTTTAACAGTTTTACATTGGATAAACAATAAATTGGGCCATATATTCAGGATTTTTAAGAACTCAGAATTTAGAATAAATTACAGAAAACAATGTAAAGTGAAACACACACACACACACACACACACACACACACACTACACATTTCTAAAGATATGGTCAATTAATAACTGCTGAGAATGTCTGTTTTAGGGATGTGCCTCCTGATAAATGATCCAAAGCCAGCAGTCACAGCCCTAAACACACACACACACACACACACACACACACACACACACACACATACGAAACACTAAGTGAACTTAGCAGGTTATGTTCATAAATGTGTGCATGTGTATAAAACCATAATCATTAATAAATAAGAGACTATGAATTTGAGAAGTCAGGAGGGCATGAGAGGAGTTTAAAGAAGGAAAGATGAGGAGTTAATGGTGCAATACTTAAAGGTAAAATTTTTGGGGCTGGAGACATTGCTCAGAGGTTAAGAGCACTGACTGCTCTTCCAGAGGACCTGAGTTCAATTCCCAGCAACCACATAGTGGCTCACAACCATCTATAATGTGATCTAATGCCCTCTTCTGGCCAGCAGTTGTACATGCAGGCAGAACACTATACATAATAAATCTTAAAAACAAAAATGAAATAAAGATAAAATTCTTAAAAAATAAAGGAATATATTAAAATAAATAAGATAAAATAATCAATATCTTTCCTTCCAGAGCTTCTACAATAAATTTTTTTAAATGTTTTTGCTTTGTTAGGAAATTTTGTCATCTAGTGCTGAAAGTTGGCAATTTGACTTTCTAAAATAAATGCTGGAAAGACTAAATGTACTTCCTGGTTAGTTTAACACAGCAGTGGCTCTCCCTTAGCCTTGCCCGTTGCTTAGCAACAGATTGTCTGAGGTTATTTTAGAGCTGACAGGTTTGAGCAATGATTGACTGTGTGGGTTACTCTGAGTAGAGGCATTATATGCCTACGATGGATTTATAGAGAGAAAAGATTCAAAGTGGCCTTGCTTATGGTGATGAAATCATGCCAGTGCCATGAATTGGGTCAAAACATAAAAAACTAAAAATAAAAATTAATGTGTTGAAAAGATTAGCTCGGTTGTCTTATAGAAGAGAGAGACCATGAGTATTTTGTTTCTCATTCAACCTTTTATTTTATCATTCTCTCATCTCCTTTTTGGTCATCTGCTATCTTCCTTCTCTCCTCTAAGCAGTCTCTTCTCTCTCTCTCTCTCTCTCTCTCTCTCTCTCTCTCTCTCTCTCTCTTCCTCCTTCTCTCTCTTCTCCAACCTCTCTTTTTGCCTAATGATAAGACAGATACAGAGTTTTAAAGAATTGCCTTGTCTTTGTGATGATTATTATTAACATTCATCTATGTTTAACAGGTTATTTTTACCCTTTCTAACTTTATGATGGGTTATTTAAGTTTCTATTTCTTGTGTGTTTTCTTTTTGTATGTGTATGGTTTTTTTTTTTTCAAATAAAATTCAAAAACGTATCTTTAGGGATGGGATAACCATGAGGTGTAACAAGAATAAATTAATTTTAAAAAGTTTTTAAAAACATACCTTTAAATTGAATTTCTTCTATTTTTGAGTAATAAAACATTTCTGCTAGTTTGCGCATGCCCACATAAATAAATATGTATATTATTTTAAATATGTCTCTTAGTCCAGCAAGATGGCTTGGGCAACAAGCCTTAGGTACCCAGGACCTACATAGTGGGAGGAAAGAATTCACATTACACAAGTAATTCTTTTCTTTTTTTTTTAAACATTTATAGTGATTTGGCCATTTGATAAATATTCATCTTAATTCCACTTTCTGGATTCATATTTCTGATAGAAAATGCCTGAATCTCTCTTTAGTTCCACTCTTACCTAAATATATCTGTTCCCCTTTCTTTTCAGTTTTTTTGTTTTGTTTTGTTTTGTCTATTGTTGTAACAAAACACTGTAACCAAGGACCAAAGTCCAGAGTTGCAGGGAAATGTGTCAGCATGTAGCACATGTGATTGTAGGGATAGGATTCTAAAGCTCATATCTTAAACTGAAAGCAGGAAGCAGAGTACAAACTAGAAATGACAGAAGCCTTTAAACTCAACAGGTCCATTCATACATGGCATACTTCATGCAGCACAATGTTACGCCTCCTAAACCCTCCCAAAACAGTGCCACCAGCTGGGGATCAAGTAACCAGGTGCCCAAGATTGTGTGGAACGTCTGTCATTTAAACTACGATAACTTGAAAAATGATTAGGCCGTCACCTCTTCTGCTTTCCCTATGTTCATGCTCTTATGCGCACCATCTACTTGTTTTTCCAGTGGCAACATGATATGTTCATATACACCTATTTGCTTGGTCACTAACTACAAATAGAATAAATATAATGTAGTGCTTACATTTCTTGTAAGCATTAGTAATTAGCACAGTGACAAAATGATAAGCTGATACTCTTGCCAAATCATAAAAAAAAATGTTTTCCTTGAACATTGTTTGACAAAGAGAAAGAAGTAAAACATTCATTTAAATTTTGTAACTTGAAGACTAAATTAAAGCTTCTCTTCTACAATTCCATTGGCTGATCAGACTCCATACCATATTTTTATTTGTTCTCTGTTTGGAAAAGTATTATGTTAAGATGTTAACAACACTTTGTGAAGGAACAAATTCCCTTCCCTTTATTCACACTATTTGCTAACCAGTGATATCTAACCAGTTTCTTGTATTCTTGGTGCGTTTTGAAATACTATTCAAACCTAAATAACTCTTTACAAAACAAGAAAGAAAACAAACAAAGAAAGAAAAAATAATTTTTGGGTCTCTTTATAAATAAAAATCTGTTAAATTTGCTATCAACTGTATGTGAGGCTGTGTGGAAACAGAGATTGATACAAACTATTTCTCTCAGTAGGTTAGAGGGAAGAGGGTTGTTGGAGATTTTCCGTGGTGGTCTGATGGTCATGTATGTGGTTATGCTCTGATTCTTGGAACCTTTCAAACTTTCCAGTAATGTGTACTTGAACGGAAACTGCATTTCTAGCTTCTTTTATTAGCAGGCTATTGAGGTTTTATCTCGATCACCATGCCTTTAGTTGTAAAGAACTACTCTCTTATTGTTGTTGCCTCTTATATTATGTAGTAGATTTTCCCATCCCTTCAAACTTCTCAAGGAGCACTAGTTTTATCCTTTTTAATATGTATAATATTTGTACGTTTTCTGGATCTAAGTGTTCCATATATTCACTTGGGTCTGCAGCTTTCGGTTTGATAGTACTGGTATATCAGCTCATCACGGTTGTCTAAGAAAGAAAAAAAAAAGTCATTGTTCAAAAGGGAGAAGTGGCTGCAAGCTCTGTTTACATTCCTGGCATTCTGATATCCAGGCCACATTTTAGCGTATATGTGCAAGGAGAAGCAAAGAAGAGTTCCTCTTTCTCTGGACTCGACCTTGCTTGTAGCTGCAGTGGAAATCAGCACCCTAGTAATCCAGCTTAATTTTTTCTAGTTTCATTTTTCAGTTCAGTTTAGGGGTATATCACACAGATTCACAGTTGGATTAAAAAAGGGGTGATATCAGCAAGTATGTCCTGAAATACTGTTGATTAGACAGTCCTTGGGTTAATCAACTTATTTTCTTTTGTTCTGTCCATGTAGCAACTCTGATCTCTTCTCACCAAACATATTAGATAACTGCTGTGCGCTGCTCTTTCTGCTCCCATCTCCTTTTATCATCTAAATCACGTTCTCCTCTGGCTTCCAGCAATTTCATGAAGTTACCCGCACAACACCATTCTTGTTGCTACACGGGGAGTACAGACACTAAGGTGTGATAACCCACAAGAAAAAGGCCACTGTTATCAATTAGAAGTTAGCCTTGTAATTAACTGTTGATATGTATGTAGAAAAAAATGAAAGATGGATGCATAGACAGATTTAGATGATACACACACATATATATATTAGACAAAAAATGCTAAGTATATGATTCTAGTGATGAAGGAAAAGATTTCAGCATTCAGAATGCCTCTATATTTATTTAAACTTTTGAAAATACCCAGTACCAACAGAACATTACTAAGTCTTCCTTTTGGCAATTACCTAAATAACCACTTACTGTAAGATTAAGGGAAAATGGGAAAAATATTAATGAAATAAAAATATTTGTGGGTAATATTGTAATTTTACTCTAAAGAATATATGTTAATAGTAATGGCAACAGGTATGGTAACCTTTTAGTTCTGAGTACCTGTTAAGCTTAGCAGCAATAAATATTGATTTATTTGCTAGATAAAAAAGGTAAGGATGCTTTGCTATAAAGTATATATCATTTTATATGATTATATGGCATTTTATGGCATGAAATAACTTTTTTAAAGTATGAATAAATTAATAGAAATAATTTATTAAAACAGTCCATAATGGTTTGGTAAGATTTCTCAGAGGGTAAAATTGCCCACCATCAAACCTGACAACATTTGACAGAAGGAGAAAACTGACTCTTGAAGATTGATACCCACCCCATACCATATGAGGTACAATATGATTTTAATATTTTACTAAGAGACCACTTGCCCACATAAATATATACAGTAAATTTTGTTAAAGAATAATTACTAATTCTAGACTACTCATTACTTTTATTATATATTCTACATACCAAATGTATTTTTATACCTTTAAATTTTTAGTTCAAAACATGTGTGAATGCAAATTGTATTCCATCAATTATCCATTATAAGCTGTTTATAACCTATTAGTGTATGAAAGAACTCTTCAAAACTTGCTCAGATGTATTCTTAAATGTTCATTTTATTACTTAATAAATTCTGACTTTTGTATTGATTACAATTTTAGATAATATAAAAACATTTCAATAAACATCTTCATAATTGTTAGAAGAAATTTTCCATTATTGGCTTTGGACAAATTCCTAGAAGGGAAAGCATTTTTATTGACAAATGTATTTAACATCAGCCAATGTATTTAAAACTGTTGCTAAGTATGCAAAATATCTTTGCAAACAGTTGTGTGCCTTATTTATTCATATTATTTAGACATCTTATCTCAAACATCACTATTATTTTAATACCTTTCAAATATTAATAAACTATATTTGGCTTCACATATTTTGATTTTTATTTCATGTGATATTTGACATAAGCAACTTGAAATGTTGATTAACTATTTGTATATTTATGATCACTTTGTTCCTTGTTGAGTTTTACATTGTGATATCCTATTTTGTTAATACTTCATTAAGGAAACATTTTCATCTGTCATTTTTACTATGTTTTCTTTAAGTTTCTAGATGCCTTCCACTCTTCAAAATGATGTGGCTCTTGCATTCTTTTTTCTGTCGATGATGTCTTTCATTTAATATTTTAAAGAGTTTCTGGGGACAGGAAATATGGCTCAGTAGTTAAGCACTGGCTGAGGGCAGGAGTTCACTCACATGGTGACTCACAACCATCTCTAACTGCATCTGAGGGAGCTGCACACACGTGGTGCACAGCATACCTTCATGGAGAATACCAAAACACAAAGCATAAAAGAAACTTTTAAAAAGAGTTTCCATACTTTTAGATTTTTGTTTTCATTAGATTTTTTTTTTTTTGAGTTTTCTTTTTGTTTAAATCTTTGCTCTGAAACATCCATTTTTAAGCTGAAGGCCTTAGTGATGAAAATGCACATGGCTTAATTACTCATCTACCAGGAAGGAAAGTTGGAAGCAGCTGTGGTAATATACAAGCTCTATCTATCCCATTACTGGCAATTTTGAGTTGAAGATTCTGGTTTTAGTTACATTTCCCATTAGAACCTTGCCTCCCAACCATCTCTCGGGCCTGTTGTAGTATAATTCCCAATGACATTCAGAGGACAAGGAGATCCGCTCTTCTTGTTGCTAAAGCAAAATGAGGCTTCACTTTCCCAGTCTACAGGAAAATGACGGACTCCAATCACTATTTCTATAATGTCATTTCCCAGAAAGATCACGTTATATTGGTACTTAATGTCTCCATTCATTTATCACAAAAAAATATTGTCTCTGCTCTTGCAAATGTTAATTCACCATACAAACACATACTTCTTCTGTTTGTATGGCATTTGGTTATTAAGGAGCTTGTATGCTGAGATTATGCAAGAACAGTGTAACTGATGATGAAGATAGATAGACAAGAGAGAGAAAGAGGGGGTGGGGGAGGGAGGAAGATCAAAGAAGAGGGAAGGGAGGGAGGGCAAGGGAGGAGAATAAACATAATACTATAAAAATATTGAAGACCCAGATATGAATCCTCACACATATAGTCACCTGATTTTTGACAAAGAAGCCAGATCTATTCAATGGAAAAAAGGAAAGCATCTTCAACAAATGGTGCTGGTATAACTGGATTTCTACATGTAGAAAAATGCAATTGGACCCATACTTTTCACCATGCACAAAACTCAAGTTCGAATGGATTAAAGACCTCAACATAAAACCAGAGACACTAAGTCACTTAGAAGAAACAGTGGGGAAGAGCCTGGAACACATTGGCACAGGAGACAACTTCCTGAACAGAACACCAACAGCCCAGGCCTTAAGGTCAACAATTAATAAATAGGACCTCATGAGGCTGAGAAGCTTCTGTAAGTCAGGGGACACTGTCAAGAGAACAAAGCGACAGCCTACAGACTGGGAAATAATCTTCACCAACCCTGCATCTGACAAAGGTCTAATATCCAAACTATATAAAGAACTCAAGATATTAAACACCACCAAACCAAATAACCCAATTGAGAAATGGGGCTCGGAACTAAACAGAGAATTCTCAACAGAGGAATATCAAATGGCTGAGACACACTTAAAAAAAATGCTCAACATCTCTAGTCATCAGAGAAATGCAAATCAAAACAACTCTGAGATTCCATCTTACACCCATCAGAATGGCTAAATTCAAAAACTCAAGCGACACCACATGCTGGAGAGGATGTGGGGAGAGAGGAACACTCCTTCATTGCTGGTGGGAATGCAAACTAGTACAACCACTTTGGAAATCTATCTGGTGCTATCTCAGAAAACTGGGAATAGGGATTCCTCAAGACCCAGCTATTCCACTCCTTGGAATATACTCAGAAGATGCTCCAGCACGCAACAAGAAAATTTGCTCAACCATGTTCATAGCAGCCTTATTCATAATAGCCAGAACATGGAAACAGCCTAAGTGTCCCTCAGTAGAAGAATGGATAAAGAAACTGTGGTACATTTACACTATGGAATTCTACTCAGCTATTAAAAACAAGGAATTCCTAAAATTTGTGGACAAATGGATTGAACTAGAAATGATCATAATGAGTGAGCTAACCCAGAAGCAGAAAGACTCGAATGGTATATATTCACTTATAACTGGACACTAGCCCAAGAGACAGGTCCCATGAAAGTCTGCACCTACCAGGAAAGTGGGATAGAGGTGAGGACATCCTATTGAGACTCTAGGTGATAAAAATATAGGGGATAGGGAAGTAGGTGGATCCAGAGGGTCCTAGAAACCTACAAGAGGAACATTATGATAGGTGGATCTGAGCCCAGGGGTTCTGCTTGATCTAAGGAACCAAACAAGGACAAAACGTGCAGTCATCATCAAACCCCTACCCAGATCTAGCCAAGGGACAGAACATTTTCCACAGTTAAGTGGAGACTGGGGACTGACTATCACAGGATCTCTGGTGCCCCATATTTGGCCATGTCCCTTTGTTGGGGAGGCCCAATGGCACGCGGAGGAAGGATAGCGGACTACCAAGAAGAGACTTGATACCCTAGCACCATATTCAGGGGGAGGAGGTCCCCCTCAGTCACAGTCATAGGGAAGGGGGATTGGGGTGAAAGTGGGAGGGAGGGAGGAATGGGAGGATGCATGGGATGGGATAGAAAATGAGATGTAACATGAATTATTTTTCAATAAAAATGTGTTATTAATAAAAAAAATATTTTCTTAGTCAGGGAAAAAAAATAAAATAAAATTCTGAATGTAAAAAAACAAAAAGACTATAAAAACAATGGAACCCAGCATAGAAATCACAGGTCATGACCTGTATCTATTTACCTGGGTTTTGAACAAGTATGTCTTGAGAGGGAACAAAAGAAGGCCGTACCATCTACTTCAGCATGTGCATAAGCATTAGCTGTCCAGCCACGTTCCCCTAGAGCCCACAGAAAGTCTGTGGAGGCTGGGGGCCTCTGACTGTATGAGTCCCAGAAATGTTGTGGCATGTCTCAGGCATTAGTGACAATTGTACTCATGGGCTTACTTCTCAAACTAAACGAATATATAAATTCAATAAAGCTACCAACATCTGGATCCAGATCAGCAGGTTGTGGTGACAGTTCTATACTCTGCATCAAACAAACAGAGTCAACTCAGAGCTAGTACAGTTAATTGATTATCCAGATTTTCTTCACAAACAATAATAATATTGACTTCCTGTGGCCATTTTTCTTCATTCGGGATTATGCGCTTTCATAATTCTCAGCGTCTAAGTGTGGATGTGTTATTCCCAAATATGACAGTGCACAGATTTCAATGTTTTCTATCTTGTAAAATTTGTCTCTGCTTCTACTTTCAATGCCTTTCACTTCTTCGCTGTCGCAAGTGAATAGAGAAGCGGTAAAGAATGCAACCATTTATGCCAGAAATATCCAACTTTGTGCCACAGCCAGATCAGGCTCCTTCTGTCAACTTGTTATTATTTCCTGACATGTGCCTCCATCTGTGCTTCTACATGAGAGCAGAACGATGATGTGAGCTACTTATCGTCATCATATTTGCCTTTCCTATGATGGAGCTGAGTTTGTAGTGTGCCTATTTAGCACACAGTTTGTGTAAGCCAAAGCTAATTTCCTCTTAATTCCCGCAACTATAAGTATCTGATGTAATGAAAGGTGCATATTTAGTCTTTGGTGAGACACTTCTTTTAAAGAAAGATGCTGGCAGTTTAGAAAGTCAATGTGAAGACGTATGCCATGACATGTCTACTACTTCATAAACCATAAAAAGTGTCCCTCACAAAAGCTGAATTTGTTCTAAAAAAAAATCTGAAAACACCGCATTCAAAATTTCGTGTAGTGTTTTAAACTCTTTTTTAAAAGAAACGTGCAATGTCTACATGGCCTTAGCTAGTCATCCAACAGAGTGAGGGAAGCTGGAAGCAGCTAAGTCAGAGGTAAGCTGCACCCCATTTTTGACATCTCTGTGCATGTTGAAGCCTCCACTTTTATTTATGTCACCTTAGGACCATGCTACTCAGCCAGGTCAATTGCAGTCTGCTCAGGTGCCTGAGGAGAAGAAAAGTAATGTATTTTGCCCTAATTGAAGCTTATTGGGTTTGCCACAGGAATAGGAGAAATCTTGGTAAAAATAGTTTCAACAATATCTTTATGCATTTCTATTTATTTATTTTTATTATAAATGCTTTCATATTACATCTCAATTGTTATCCCATCCCTTGTATCCTCCCATTCCTCCCTCCCTCCCGCTTTCCCCTTACTCCCCTCCTCTATGACTGTGACTGAGGGGGACCTCCTCCCCCTGTATATGCTCATAGGGTCTCAAGTCTCTTCTTCCTAGCCTGTGATCCTTCCTCTGAGTGCCACCAGGCCTCCCTATCGAGGGGATGTGGTCAAATATGGGGCACCAGAGTTCATGTGAAAGTCAGTTCCCACTCTCCACACAACTGTGCAGACTGTCCTGTCCATTGGTTAGATCTGGTTCGGGGTTTGAAGTTTACTGCACCTATTGTCCTTGGCTGGTACCATAGTTTGAGCAGAACCCCTGGGCCCAAATCTGCCTATCATAATGTTCTTCTTATAGGTTTCTAGCGCCCTCTGGACCCTTCTATTTCCCCATTCTCCCATACTTCTCTCACCGAGAGTCTCAATATACCTACTACTGTCATGACTACAATTCATGTGCAGGTTATGTTGGGCTTTCGGGTGGAAAGCAAATATATCAACCCTTCTTAATTTACCTTCTTTTGCATGTGATGAGGTCCATTAATATACAGCCAGTCAAGTTTGCTGTTTGATTTGATCTTATTTTTTAAGTCAGGATTTTCAATATAGCCCAGGCTGGCCTTCAACACACACTCTCTCTCTCTCTCTCTCTCTCTCTCTCTCTCTCTCTCTCTCTCTC
>OU015750.1:39990591-40074838 GCA_907169655.1 Acomys percivali | reverse complement strand
GGGGGGGGAGGGGACAGGGAGGATTCTTGCAATTCTGACATGCCTTTAATTTATGAAAGTATATTTTAAAACGCATTTGGTATTAACAGTGACAATTCTCAGCAAGTTTTAAAACTTCCAAGATGTCTTAAAAAAAAAATCAGACCTAGGTAGCTTCTACTCAGTGTTAAAATCTGTGGAACAAAAGAAAGGAAAAGGTGTGTTTAAAATGAAATGGCAAATGACGGTAATCATTGACGCACTATGACAAGGAAAAGGCATAGTGTTCTGGAAGCTCCCTTGATCTATCCATCTTTCCCCTCCTGGGCTGCAATGTAGCTAGCTGAGGAGAGCTATGAACGTTGTCCAACACATTGTCACAAATATATTTACACCATGAGACCTTTCTTTTTTTTTTTTTTTTTTTTTTTTTTTTTTTTTTTGCTAACTTTCTTTCAAGGTTTCCCAGTGTGGACTTTGTAGATGACTCTCACATTTTCTACAGAGTGGACAAACCAATAAGTGATATATACGTGCATATAGTTCACTTCTTCATCTGTTGAAAGTAAACAGCCCTGGGGTCCATTGGCCAGAGACGAATAGCTGCTTCTGCTCACTGGAAGTGCCTGTGAAGTCCCAGGGCAGCACTGCTTCTACCCTGTGGAGGTCTGAACCGCTTGTAGGAATGCGCCGATTGCCATGTTGGGAGTTCAGCCTCATCTTGTTTCTTTTTCCTCCTGCAGACATTTATAGTATTGAACAAGGGAAAAGCAATCTTCCGTTTCAACGCCACACCTGCTTTGTACATCCTGTCCCCGTTCAGCCCTCTAAGAAGAATATCTATTAAGATTTTAGTGCATTCATATCCTTTCCAAAGCCTAGCTTAAGCAGTACGTTAAGACGCTGGGTTTGTCTCTGTAGCCAGATTTAGATATTAGCTCTTCTGCACCTTCAAAGACCTTTTTAGATTTCAATATAAATTAGTCTCAAAAGTGAAGGAGAGGATGGTCTTGTTATAACTTTGTAATATGATAATTTTACTCAAATAGCCAAAAGAGTAATCTACACATCTACCTTCATTGTTTTCTTAAAAAAAGTTGTTTTGCAACTCTTGTCATCAACCGATATCAGCATCAACTCCTGTGGTGTCGCATATTCCTTGACTGGAAGCTACCTTCTTCAGCATGCTAATCATGTGCACGATTCTGACAAACTGCATATTCATGACCATGAGCAACCCTCCAGAATGGACCAAAAATGTCGAGTAAGTGTGCATTGTATACATAAAATTTATAAAAGTAGGGTTCAGTGATTATTTAAAAGCTTTCATTTTCCTACCAGATGTTTAGCTTATAAAACAGTGTAGGTTATTCTCCCATGTATGCAATTTTTTTTCAGTTCTTTCTTTCCTCCATGTTAACTCACTGGGAATAGGTTTGAATCATTAGATGCTACAACGTTTCCTGTTCATAACTAAGATATGTATCTCCTGGAGGCTACTGTTAGTGCAGGGATCACTCCCTCATAGAGTATACTACACAAAGGGTTTTCAGGAGCTCTTAAAATGTCCTTATCAGAGGCACTCACCAAAGACACAGGTACTTAAATACCAAAAGCATATGTATTAGAGCTACCTAGGCAATCCCAATAGAGATCCTAAGAACAACACAGCCACTACCAGGAGATGCCTTCCTTTGATTAATCATGATAATAAACCAGAGAGATTTTAATGAGCCATTATTCATTTAACATCTAATGTTTCGATGGATTCTTTCCTTTAGATATACTTTTACTGGGATATACACTTTTGAATCACTCATAAAGATCCTTGCAAGAGGTTTCTGTGTGGGAGAGTTCACCTTCCTCCGTGACCCTTGGAACTGGCTGGATTTTGTTGTCATTGTTTTTGCGTAAGTATTCTCATTTTTTTAAAACTGAAAGATTTATGAAAGTCTCAGAATAACATTCCAGTAAGAGCAACTTTTGGAGTTGAGTTTTCTTACACATGACGGCTTTATTTAAAGGTAAATTGAGTTGTATAAAAGCTAACTATTCACGGTCATATTTTTTCAGAAAGCGTTTTCCATTCATTCAGAACATGTTTAGCATAAAGATTATTTTCCTTCCTGCCTGGCACTTGAATGGCCAGGTACTATACATGTATATATGCAGTGTTAATTAGGTACACACTTTTCTTACGATTTTATTTAAAAATTACAAGTGTGTGAGAAGGACGTGCAGTGCTCATTAATGACTAAGGTCTCTCTAATTGTAAGCATAGTACCTGTACTCATGAGTTTGTAAGTATATTAAAACAGAATGTTAAACATTCCTAACCGAGCCCTCACCACACAGTGCTCCTACCATGCATGTGCTGTAGAGCTATTGCATGGGCACCGTAGTCTACTTTCAGTATAATTTTAAGTCATTTACATATTTTTAGAAATGTACTTGTCAGAAACCTTTTAAAAGTCTCAATCCTGGATAAATTCCTCTATTGTCTTGAATGATAAAAGTAATCCATGTCTATCTAAGACATTTAGGGAACTCAGAAAGGTCTTAGCTTTTTCTAGTCTCAAGTCCCCTTATCCCTCTGCATCTCCTTAGTCAACAGGTTTCTTCCAATAAAGATATCACAGCTCTATTGTGTCCTGTGGGTAAGACAATGGCTGTGCAGGTGACCATCCCACGGCTCCCATTCTCTACTGTTATAGTCCACCCACCACAGAGCTTGTCTTTTTGAATTAAGCACCTCAGTGTTCTCTAGTATAGCCACAGATTTTACAGACATCATTGCTATCTAAGTTGCAAATATTTTCCTTACTATTAAAAGACATTCTTCACCAATCGTTAGTCACTTCCATCCCTTCTTGTACAGACTTTTGGAAAACACTATGTTGCTTTGGCTGTATTGAAACCTCCTATGCGGGGCATTTTGTATGTGAATGGAATTTAATGTGTTTGGCGTCTTCTACATAGTATACTGCTCTCATTATGTTATAGGAGTTTAAAACTCTATATTACCATACTAAGATGATAATAGAAGCATTTGATTATTGAAGTGTATGAAGCACATTAAAATACAATATTTGTATTTTTATCAAATGATTCAAATCATATACATTAGGTTATATTAGGATAAAAAATACTTGCCAAACTACATATAGAAAATACTTTGACTAACAGCACGGGTAAGTATTACAGACTCTACCTAGATTCTGAATAACTCTGATTTAATCCTACAGGTATTTAACAGAATTTGTAAACCTAGGCAATGTTTCAGCTCTTCGAACTTTCAGAGTCTTGAGAGCTTTGAAAACTATTTCTGTAATCCCAGGTAAGACGTGATTGGTGTGGAGCATCAGGTCACTCACCTCCAGCTGTTTGGGAGCTTTCCTTGTCTGTGTGTGTGTTGTCACTGTGTTTGTGTACAAACTCCCTATTACAGATATGTGACAGAGTTTGTGGACCTGGGCAATGTCTCAGCGTTGAGAACATTCAGAGTTCTCCGAGCATTGAAAACTATTTCGGTCATTCCAGGTGAGAGAGGAGTTAAACACAAGGGCTGATTTTGACCTTTTGAAGAAACAAATTTCCTTCCATGATTCTAACCAAACTGCATTCCTTCTGTTTTTATTGCAATCTTTGTTTAAAAATCAGCCATTGAGTTTAATCAGCTGCATGGGTCTTGGAGAAGGAAGATGACCACTTGGCTCACATCTCCACTTGAAATTCTTCCTCCTGCCAAAGAGCTGATTATCCACTTCTGCAGGAAGGAAAATTTCAACTATTCAGAACCTCATATAATTAAGAAAATGAGAAATATCTGCATGGGGACATTGCATGACATTGTTTTATTGCTTTCAGTGGTTTCTTACTTGAAAATTGGTTCAATGTATATTGTCACTGTGTTCTTCATTTCAGTTTCTCGGTTTTGTTTGTTTCATTATGTAGAAGTGGCTCTTTTGGCCATTGTTTACTGAATTAGAAGTTATAAAAGGTTATATTTGTAAGTGAGTGTGGCTATGGTTTCAGCAACCACCTTACTTACCAATTGAACATGATGTTTCTTTGGAAATATTTTACTAGTTTAACCACTGGTCATTCATTAAAACAAGTTGTGCAGATTCACCTTTTTGAACCTGGAAACTTTCTCTTGGTTCAATTATTTAAGGTCATTGACTTCACATATGCATGCATTTCTAGTAAGGCTCCTGTTTTCATATATTTCCCAGTCAGAGCCTTTCTAACATTATGAATGCCTCTTTTTCTCCTCACTATTTAAGGCCTGAAGACCATCGTAGGGGCCCTGATCCAGTCGGTGAAGAAGCTCTCTGACGTCATGATCCTCACTGTGTTCTGTCTCAGTGTGTTTGCGTTAATTGGTCTCCAACTGTTCATGGGCACTCTGAGGAATAAATGTTTCAGGAACGATCTTGAAGGGAATGTATCAATAGAAAGCATCGTGAATAACGCTGAAAGTGAAGAAGAACTGAAAAGTAAGAACGTCCCTGTAGTTGCTTTCAGCTAGATATAACATCAAAAGCACAACTTCCTGCTAGCAATGCATGGATACTTGAATTTTAATAATATTGAAGCTATTCAAATATACAACAAAAACTAGTCAGTGTGTAACATTTTTTTATCGTGCTAAAAGTGATTTTATACAGCTTTCTTTTTTCTTACTTTCTAGTTCCATAACAACAATTTTCTACAAGATGAAGATATAAGTTGCTAGGGACCATGGCATTTGTGTATATGATATGGGGTTTGCTTTATAATTTTATTTGTATAAAAACACCAAGATTACTTTTTATAATGTGATAATATAATTCTATTTTGTATTTAGACTAAGCACTATAATATCTTATAGCTAAATTAATGGCAACAATGATAAAGCTATCACTGTTAAGATAATTGCCTATTGATAATATTTTATCAACACCAGTCTTATACACAATGGTAAATTTGATAGGCTTTATAGTTCTTTCCTGATAGTATCCATTTATGGTTGATGGAGTCAGCAAAGACTGACTCAGTAGAATCTTCCCAGTAGTACAAGAATATGATCTGCACATATTCTCAGAAGCCTGATGGATACACATGTATCTCCTAGACGTCTCACATAACGCACACACTGCATACTCTCTAAGTGGTTTCCCCTTAGACTGTTCTGCACAGGAGATATTGATGAACAAGAAGCAAAAATGAAGTCAGGGCTGTGTCCATTGTGACACGTGGACAATGTCTGTGTGACATTGCTTAATGAACTTAGGGCATAAGATTCCAATTGGGTGTAAGACTGAGGCAGAAAATAAGAAATCTTACCAGATTATATCTTTTTGCCAAACAAAAATGGGAATGTCCTTAGGTAGTAGGAAATTTGTACTTATTTTGTATGTTTTTAAATACTCACTGGTGAAGTAAGAGCAAACCAAGCCTAAGTGACATAGCAAGGAGTACCCACAGGACTTCTGGGAGGAAAGCTACAAGCTTCACAATAAAATACTTTGTATGTAGTTTATTATATGACAGTTTGGTCACAAAGTAACATTTTTCTTGCTGTTATCATTCTAAAATCTTCCAGTTTCTGGCTTTTATAATCAAAATCTTCAGTTTTAAATTTGCAAAAATTATTATTTCTTGTGTGCTCTAGAAATAATAGATAGAATGAATAATTGTTCACATTGACATTCATTTTTTTGGAATTCGATTTTAATTCTTACTCAAATTTAACTTCTTTGACACTTGTGTCGTTGTTATTTCACTTACTCCGAACTTTATTCTATTCTGAGTTCATAACTTGAATTGTTCTTCAGACTTTGGTTAGAACAAAACCTTCAAACAAAATTTTATTAGAATATCTTTGAGCACAGAATGATTAGTGAATCCAGCTGCCTTGGCAACAGAAGAGGCTCTGATAGTTCAGTCCGTCAATTAGGCAGGCACTATTTACAAACAGAAAAAGGTCTTGACTTAGAGAAACAGCTTATGAGTTTCAGGTCTGCATTTGCCTTTTATGGGTGTAGTCTGATCAGCTGGCCATGGTGATGAAGTCCAGGTGCCTTGATTGGCTAAGATGCAGCTGCCTGTTGTAAGTGATAGCTTGTTTCTGTACATTTGGTTGCAGCTCTTTGTGTGTGGAGGTAGCCTAATTTAATTTAACACTTACCTCTTTCTGTCAACCCCTTCATTTTCAAGGTTTGACGGAAATCATGGGCACTGGGCCATCTTTCTCTCAGCATGACAGCAGGATTTTTGGCTTCAGTTTGAGATTCAGAATTCCCAACATCAGGCCACCTTAATATTCCTTATGCACTCATTGTTTTCTCAGTATTTTAACCACAGTGATATCATTTGGTTTATAATTAATCATTACATAGAGGCAATTAAATTTTTAGGAGAATATGGTACATAATGGAAATTATTTTTATGTCTTTAAGGAAATACTAGCAAGGCATTGATACTGCATAACAGACGTTTCCACAACTGAACTGATCAAAATCCAGTGTATAAAAGTGACCCAAAATTAGATCATTTTTAACCATTTTAAAATTTTCTTATAACTTCCCTTTGTTATTTACTTATGTAGTTAGTTTGGTTCTGCTGGTGACTGAACCCCAGACCTCACATATATTAAGTGAAAGCACTGTGAATACCACTCATCTGTATCCCACGCGCCACTGTGTTCTTTAGCTAGACACTGAAGTTCTCCCATTCCAAGAGTATTTATTAACGTGCAGCAGATGTTAGTTACATGCTTGCCAGCATGTAGTTAAAAGCAACCTGGTTACGTAGAGAAGTTTGCTAGATCATAGTAACTCATGAAAGAAGTGGATTTGGCATTCCTGAGGAGATGGCTTGTAATGAAGCCCACACAGTATTTCTCAAATGCTTTCTTGATCCTATAGCAAAACAATATCAGGAGATTTTCAAGATTTACCAGATACACAAACTCACTGAATAAAAAATAGATTTTTATAGATCTATGTTGAGGTTCACCAGACACCCTTTGCTGCTATATATGTACATAAACTCCATGTAGTTCTGAGCTGAGTTTCTGTAACTCCTGAGCCTTGTAATCACATCTGAGTTGGGTGAAAGTAGGATGTTCTTACGTCTAAGAAGTTAGACACTTAAAAGAGTCATTTGAATAAGCCATAGCACTTGGCTTCACTGCTACATGTCCTCATGTTCAGCTCTTTCATGGTACATCTGTACCACAGAGAACACAGAATATCACGTGTGATGCTTTCCCAGCTTTAGCCTGCTTACTTTTTCTCAGAATTGGATCACTCCTCCTGGCTTGGGAAACATAAATGATGTCATCCAAGCCCAATCCATGTGCAGTGACTGCAGCTGTTTTTCTGAGTAAGAACAACTAGACTTAACCACAGAATTATGATTCTCTATACTGCATCTCTGGTCCTGATATTAACAGAACATTCATTTTAGATTGGTTACTTTACATTAATTTGGAACATTTGTTATATCTATTTTGTAATTTTTTACTGTTTCCACATGTGTACTTTAGTGAAAAGTTAAAATTTTTCTCACCACCATCCACAATCTTAGGAATCATGTTGCGTTTACTTTATTACAAAGATAATTGACTTATAAGATCCCTTTTCAATACACAAGACTCCTCATCTTGTTTTTCTTGTTTCTGTTGTTTTTCTACATTCACAGTTACACAATCACTACCACTATCTAACTGAAAATTTTTTTCAACTCTTCCAAAAGGAACCCCTTGTCCATTAGTAGTCATTCCTCATTCTGAATACTATTTTCTAATTCCATGGACTTATCTACTCTGTCTGCTAAACAAAAAGGGGAAAAAGGGAAGATACAAAAGGATGGATCTCCAACCCCAAAGATTTACATTCTTCAAACAAACCTCATAAGCCATTGTTTAAAAACCTTTCTACAGTCAGATCAAGATTTTAATATACAAATGCATTAAGCCAGTCACTAGGTCAGGACTTCATTATCTATTTGTCTTTGGAAACACATTACAACACACAAAGAAATGTAGTCTTACTTTAATCTCATAAGCATCCTTGGTCACGCAGTACTGTCGTGAACATGAAGTTTTCTATGTGTACATGTTTTTTTCCAGTAGAATCTCATGTATCTCAGACTGGTGTTAAATTCACTATGAAGATGACTTTGAACTTATCCCTGTTCCTCTACCTTCCAAGTACTGGGATTATAGGCATGCCCCATCATACCCAGTTTATGCAGTGTTGTGTATCACACTTAGGGATTCATGTGTGCTGGGTAAGCATTCTACCCTCTGAGCCATATTCCCAGGTCAGATATGGATATATATATATATTTAATTCTCAGTATGTAATTGGTGGTTAAATTAATGAGTCAGGCCTACATCAGTTAACGAGTCACTTTCAGATTAATTTATTTTATACAATGATCACTTTCTCTTTCCAGACCATTTCTCCTGTTCTTTAGAAGTTAAAATAATATTCCCTTGGGGCCAATTAGCCTACAAATTCAATGTCTATCTGTTTAGAAAGGATTGTAAGGTACTGTGCAAGAGCAAGGTGAGCTAGCCTCGTTGCTATACCTTTCCTCATCCCTGCTGAATTAAATGGAAACCTGGTGGTGTGCAAGTCAGGCAGTCTAAAACCCCCTTCTATATCTCAGCTGGTCAGTGACTGCTGTATAGCCAATGTTAGTTTCGTGGATGGTCATTAGGTAACCTTACCTCAGTGAAGTATCATGTAGGTTTATGTGTGAAAAAGGCCATCACAAGAGCCAGTTGATTAATCTCCTCTGAAATTAAATGATAGTTTAATAATATTAGTGCTTGTCCTTGGGTGACTAATATAGGATGTGTGGAACTCCACTATTTCTCTATATGCAAAGCCATACACGAATTATCCAAGAACTCTGGATGTATTTCTAACCACAGGTTACAGATGCAGCAGCTAAATCAGTTAGTTAACTTAATTGCATAAGAAGGAGTAGGTGTGTTGCTATAAAGAATGAAAATCCCAACCATTGGATTTTACCAACAAAGACTCAGGAGCCAGATGCTGGAGTGAAAACCTGCTAGCACAGAGAGGCAGAGAAAGAACCCAGTTGACCTTCCTACTCACCTCATGTTCTAGAGGAGAAAACAGGAAGTCCAAAGCCCAAAGCCAAGCTAGCTCAGCTGACAGCCTAGGAGGAAAAGCCAAAAAACTAAAAGCCAAAGAGCTTGCTAGATCAAAGCTGAAACGCTCCTTCTTATCCATGCTGTCTTAAATATCCTTTAACTCAAAGTCCCTCCTACTCTTTAATCCCTGGCAGTTGGTTTCTTGATATGCCTCTTGACCTAGGGTTAACTTTATTAAACTCTGTGTACAGAAGCTTTTACATTAAAGATTTGTGGCAGGGTTGGCTGAAACACACCAAACAAGAAACGGTTTTTTATACTTCACAATCTCAGGGTCCACAATGGGTTCAAATATCCTGCAACATAGATGCAATGCCCAAATATAAGAATATGCAACTTAAAAGTCTTAATTAAAATTTTTACTACAAACATCTCATAACTCAATATTTATGTTGAATTGAGCCAAATAGGAATCTGAGCCCCTATTTAAAAGAATGGAGTTATATTCATTTTTGGAAATGTCATAGGGAAACACATTATTTTAAAAATTAATACACACTAATTAAAAGGCTAGTATTGGGGATTGATGATACAAGTTTCTTTAGTCCTTTATGCAATTTTGAAAGATTGAGTCATCTTCCAATAAAAGTAGGAAGTCTTAATACTGAATAATAAAGAGAACAGTAAATCCTTTACTATAAAAAAATGTGCACAAAAGGCACTAGGCAAAGTGTCAGGTGAAAAATATGCGTTGGTTTCATTATTAAATTCTCAACATTTGGAAATTCTCGTTCCTTCTCAGCTCTACCTTCTGTCTGGCAAGCTTTCTATGACCTGCCACCTTGAATACAACTCTCTTATAACTATCAAAATGCACATGTGTCTATTCAGATCCCCAGTCATAGTAATTGGTACTGTCTCACCACATCCTCTGTCTTAACACACACTTCACATATTCCCATCTACGTTGCTGCTCACTACTTTCCAAGCCCTTCTTTACCTCAGTGTTCCTGGACTTGTTACTATAGCCACATTTACTTTATCAACATGTTCCTAGCTGAGGAAAGATCTGTAAATGGCTTCTTCATCAAATGTCATCCCCATAGGAAAAAAAAAAACTCTCCTGGACACAGTTTTTCTTATTGTTCTAATATATTTTTATAAAAAGTTATAATTTTTTATTTCTTTGAAAAAGGGAAGAAGAAATCAGTTTTAAAAAGAAAAACATTTTAGCTCAAGTTTAGCTCAATCCATTTATGTAACGTTTTAGGAACTTTAGGTCCATGGCTACTTAATTCTCTTGTTTCTGAGTTCATGGTAAGGCAGAACATTATGGCAATGAGTATAGCTAAACAAATGGCTCACCTAATGGTGGCCAAGAGACAGAAAGAGAAAAGTGGAAATGGAGGAAGAGACCAATGAAATGGGCCCATCAAAGGAATATTCCCCGGTGACTTACAGATTTGCTCCAACTATGCCTGTCCTTCATAGCTCTCTGTTACCTCTCACAATCCCACTGAGATTGGCTTCATAATGTACTAATCCACTCATGAGTTTAGAGCCACTCTGAGTCAATCAATGGTATATCAAAGGCACTAACTAGCTCTAACTCTGTGCATTGAAGGAAAAGCCTCAACACTAGAGCTTTCACAGAAACAATGAAGACCCAAACTAGTCACTATCTGAAATTACTACCCATATTTCTTCACTCGTGAATTGTTTCCCTAAATACACCAATATCAGTGCATAGCAGATTGAGGAAACCCACCCCCTCAATGCTGGCGATTTTATCATTTTTATCTTCATAATCATTAAGTGGCCCATAAGATATTTTAAGTAGATGTTTTATGAACAATAGATGAAAATATAAAAATAAATGAATGCTCACTGCCCAGGATCAGGCCTAAATTTTTGTATACATGTCTGTATTCATGAGCGTAATTGCTATGTGATTCTTACAACTTACATTATTTAATGCTATATTCTTCAAATCCTTCCTAAACAGATTATTTTTATTACTTGGAGGGATCCAAAGATGCTCTCCTTTGTGGCTTCAGCACCGATTCAGGGTACGTAACATTTGCTTTACTTTCTGTTCAAATGTTGCAGAAGAAAAATCCTATGCTCAGTTAGCTTGCTGAAGAAAGAACGTATAATAGTTTTCATAAACTTCATGGCATTGACTTTGCTCAACTTTAAAGCATTTATAATTTATGCATACTCTGGAAAGCTAGATGGATCATGAGGTAAGGCTTCAATGAAAACAAAACACAGTCATGGGAATCTTGGGATATATAAAATTTTCTTCCTAAAAGCTCATTAAAAGTGGTTTGGCTAGCTTAAGGCCTTTCTTCTTGGAAAGAAGAATAACAAAACATCAATATTTCTTTCCATCTCAAGATTCTCCATTGCCTAACACAATATGACTCGTAGGTAACCAAGTGTGATGCTCTGGCCACTCTGCATAGAATCCTGTGGACCAGAGTACAGGTATTTTGAGAATGTTCTGTTTGCAAAAACACCATTTTGCTATGTCTCCACGTACCATCTTCAGTTTGCAGAGGAGCTTTACTCCCACTCTCCCTCCCACCAAGATATCTCTCTATCAAGCCCTGGCAACTCTGCTAACCTCAGAATCAAGTGTTGCCCCTTCTCCAAACCCTAAGAACATGATGCTCTCTAAGCAAGCTAAAACTCCCATCTGCCAACTTTAAGGAGTAAAAAGGTTTAAAGCCAGAAATCTTTATGAACAGTCATAGATGTTCTATCCTGGCTGTTCTTGGCTTTATTTCACCTCAACAGTAACTTTGAGAGAAGCCATTTTGCCAAGGCCTTTATATCGAAGCCTATTGATTTGAGATGATGGACATAATGTTGTTTATGCAGTCTACCCTTTACCAAATGGTTCTACAGGCAGGGAGTGGACTGATCATGTTATTTAAATTCAATATCAATCTTAAGCTTTTGAGTTAAGTTATTTTACGATTTCCACAGGAGGAAATGGTACCTTTGAGAAGTAAAGTAATTTGGCAACATAGTCGACTAGTAAATGGTAGAATAGGATTTAATGCCCATTCTTTCTGATCCCAGATTACATGCTCTCAGTTATTACACATTACAGAGCCTCTAAAATGAACCTTGCACTTAACACGGTGCTGAAGTACTCATGAAACACACACTGAAGATATTCTGACCTGTAATTCTCTTATTCTTCTGTAGTCAGTGTCCAGAGGGATACAAATGTGTGAAGGAAGGCAGAAACCCTGACTATGGCTACACAAGCTTTGACACTTTCAGCTGGGCCTTCTTGGCCTTGTTTCGGCTAATGACTCAGGACTACTGGGAGAACCTTTACCAACAGGTGAGTGCCATGGTGTACATTGGTTCCTGCCTTATGGGGCTGTTGTAGTTGCTGTGGTTTAACCTTATTTCATGTTCTTTTTCTTCACGTGCCTGTGAGACTGTGTGTGTGAGTGACTGAGTGTATACAAAAGTACTATTTGTAAGAAGTTAAAAAGTAATAGAGATAACTTGGAGGTAGAAGTGGGCTGTTAGAATGCTGTACTTCTGGGCTCACATGGTCCCTTTGCTTCTCCCTCCAGTATATCCTGGGCCATAGTCGTGGACCGCCATAGCAGGTCCCCAGCTTCATAAATATAGAAAAGGGAGTCATTTTAACTCGCAATTAAAGACATTTAAATAAAAACACTGACACAACTTCTACAAAGGGAAGTCTGAAGATGGCCATATTTATGTTGAGAAATAGAAACTAGTCTTTCTCACACAATAGTAGTAACCTTTGTAGTAAGTTAATGAAAATCAAGATAAATGTTTCCATCCACCTAATAATTCCACTCTTAGGAATTTTTTTCAAGAGACAAACAATAATAATAACAGAGTGACAGAACAGGGAATTGAGCAGCTAAACACGAGAGATTTCAGATGTAGCTACTTTACATTGACACCTCTGCACTATTTTTAGTTAATCTAAAAGCGCACACTGCACAGCAGAAGATCAACTGCATTTTAAAATAGCCAATGTTTATGGTAGATAAAGATAAATATATACAAGGTCAACAGATAAATTTCTTCAATAGGGGGGAATCCGCCTACCTCTAGGTTTGAAACTAATAATTTATGCTTTGAAGAGAAAAGATTAAGATTTTAACAACAAAAAGGACCTGTTTCAAAAAGTTAGCAGTGACCTTAATTTTGCGGAAAATGAAGGGTTGTTATAGTGTTATTTTTAGTACAAACGAAAAGTCAAACTTCAGTGCCAGTGTATTACATTGCTATATCTTTGATACTAAAACTTTTGTTTAATACTGATTTTCTTCAAAGATATTATTTTCATTTATATTTCCGTAACATAAAATTATACAACAATGTTTTTTGAGACAGGGTCCTAGACTCAATTTGTAAACCAAACTGTCCTTGAACTCACAGTGATCCACCAGCCTCTGCCTCCCAAGTGCTGGGATTAAAGGTGTGCGCCACCATGCCCAGCCCCAATTTAGTAAAATTATTGTGTTGCTAAAATAACAATTTCCCTTTCCCTCCCCCTAGACTCTGCGTGCTGCTGGCAAAACCTACATGATTTTCTTTGTTGTGGTGATTTTCCTGGGCTCCTTTTACCTGATAAACTTGATCCTGGCTGTGGTGGCCATGGCATACGAGGAACAGAACCAGGCCAACATCGAAGAGGCTAAACAGAAAGAGGCAGAGTTTCAGCAGATGCTAGACAGACTAAAAAAAGAGCAGGAAGAAGCTGAGGTAATGTGTTTATTACAAATATCAGGGTGCTGGGTCGGGGGTGACAAAGGTCCTTTCCATGTATCTTCTCCTGGTCTCTGTAGACTACACTTGATCTTGGCCAAAAGGCCAAGACGCAGTTCCTGTTTTCTATATAAATCACATCCTTTTGGTCCTAGTGTCCTAGAAGGAATGAGCTCTAAACAGAGCCAGAACTGATGCCCCACAAAGCAATCTCCCAGTTTCTTAAGAGATGTTTTGAGATGTGGTTTATAAGTTTATCACCCAGAATGCTTCAGCATGCCAGTGTACAGGGATATAAGAATTGTGCATACATTTTCAGCTATAGTAGCTTCTTCTGGCAACTTCGTGCACAGTACATGCTGATTATTGCCACAATAATGCTCTCTTACTTCCCTCCCACCCCTATTTTTCTATAATCCCTCCCCTAAAAGACCCCTTCCCATAGCCATGCCTTTTTTTTCCCCCAACCCACTAGTAGATTTTCTACTATTCGCTTGAGCCTGGTGAACTCATAAGTGGGTACAAGACTGAAGACAATGTCTGCTTCTCCCTCCCAGAGAATCCATTAGTAGCTCATACTTCAGCAAGGAAGATGGGGACACAGGAGCCCTCCCTACATATGAATGAATGCTGACTGGTCCAGTGTGTGCCGCCTCTGCTGGCAGCCTCTGCAGCCATGATGTCGTGATTGAATTGGTTGGGCATTCTTAAGGCACAAGATTTCATAGCTCTTAGCCCTGCTTTCTGAGTTCTTATACTCTTCCTGTGCCCACATCACATTGTTCCTAGAGCCTTGGAGAGAGAGACATGAGCGTCCTCTAGCAGACTGAGCACTCAGCAGTCACTCTCGGTGTCCTGAGTGGCCATGCATCTCTTCATTCACCACCTTTCACTGCCAAGAGAAGTTTCTCTTGTTAAGACATAACTATGGAGAGGGCAGTTTGTCATGTGTCAGCTTACCTAATTAGCATTAGTAAGTTCCCAGGGAGGGCTTAAGACCTCCTCCTTGGTCCTGGGGTTTTAAAAGTTGATAATACCAGGCAGAGATTCCATCTTGTGAAGTGACCCTGATAATCATGAGAACATGTTACTATAATGTTAGAGTTAGTCTACAGGGTAGAGAGAAAAGTGTTCGCCAACTTTTGTTACTGTGATAAATCTTCAAATTAAGCCAGGCACATAGTGGTTGAGACTCCCTATGAGCAAGACACAGGTGCCTGGTAACCCTCTCCAAAAGCATATACTTCTGTACAAATTCTGGGAAGCCATATGCAGAGACAAATAATCTCAAAAATTCAGCAAAAACTTTGAACCTGGTCAGGTGACTTGACTAGCTAATCTCTTAAATGATTTTCAAAATCACCCAGGGCAATAGTCTATGATGTGGAGAGATACTGATGCATAAACATATGAAGTGCAGCATTTTCATAATGTTAAAATTCAGAAATATGACGCACTTTCAAGCAGTCCAAAAGCACGAAATAGGATTATGATGTCTTTGTGTCTTGACATTTTATCCATCCATAAAATTATGTGTTTTCAGAAAATTCTGTCATGAAGGAAAATTTGCTAAAACACACACACACACACACACACACACACACACACACACACACAACAAAACAGTGAGTTAAATGATAGGACACAATCCCAATTTAAATATTACACAAATACATGAATGAACTGGAGAGGTATTTGCCTCACTCCTCTCTTGGTGGGTAAGATTGCAAGTACTGTTATACTTTTCTTTTACATCTTATTTGTTGATCTTTTGCTTTATTTGGGTTTTTTTTTTTCTGGTTTTCTTAAATAATTTCTCTTTAGTCCTGAGAATTTCATACACATATACAATGAAGTATGATCATTCTCACTCATTTATTCTCTCCCCCCCCAGATCTCTCCCAGCCTACCTCTCCCAATTTCATGTTCCTTTTTCTTATATTGCACTAAGTCTAATTAGTGCTGCCAATAGGAGCGTGATTATGGGGCCATCCCCTGCACCATGGGAATACAACCGATGGGTGGCCACAACAAAGAACAATGATGTCCCTCCCCCAGCTGCCATCAACTGCCAGTAGCTCTTAAGTAAGGGGCAGGGCTCAGAGATCACCTTCCCCATCTCTGCCTGATTTTGTTTGGCTTGATCTTGTACAGTTCTTGTGCACATAACCTCAGCTGCTGTAAGTTCTTGAGTGTGACAGTCACATCCTGCCCAGAACTCAACATTTCATAGCTCCCCATACTCTGGCTCTTACAATTTTTTTCTACCTCCTTTTCTTTGATGTTCCCTGAGCCTGGTTATGTGGAGGAAGGGGTTGATAGATGTCCCATTTAGGACTGATTTTCTTATTCTTATCATTTAAACCAATTATGCATGTCTACGTTAACTGTTTTTCTACTGGGGAAAAAAAAAAGAGCTTGTAAGCACAAGGCTGAGGCAGCCCTGGTCCCTGGGGAATAAACATAATTATTTAGAAAGCAACGTAACATATAATTTAGAAAAATAACTGAGGAAGTCATAAACTCTAGGGTAGACCATATTGCTGTTATTTTATTTATTTATTTATTTTTATGTTTTGGTTTTTCAAGACAGAGTTTCTCTGTATAGCCTTGGCTGTCCTGGACTCTCTTTGTAGACCAGACTGGCTTTGAACTCACATCAATCCACCTGCCTCTGCTTCCCGAGTGCTGGCTGGGATTAAAGGCATGCACCACCATGCCTGGCTTATTATTTTATTTTTAAAAAACATTTTTTTCCCACTGATGTGATACAGGTACCTTCTATGCCAGGAAAACCTTAGTTTTGAGGTTTCACAAATATCTTCATATAATCATTGGCCTTACAATTTTTCTTGGCATTTTATTTCCTTAGTAACTTATTTACATTTTCAGATCTGCAGTTCTCATTATACTGTTGGATTCCTGCTTCTACTGGTTGCACTTACGTAAAACACAAACCTAGAGTTTATGTGAATTTATATCGAAAAGTGCCTGTAAAACTTTAACACATAATACTTCCATTTGCTTAACTCTAAGAAAGCTCACACCATGTAAGAATAGAGTCGCAAAGATACTGATATTATATTATAATGTGTGAGAAGAAGACAATATGCTTTTTACACTTGCTGGTCATGCAACACAACATTCATCACTTCCTGTATATGTAACTGCACTCACAAGGTGGGTAGCTGTGGCTCGTTTTGTCAGAATTTGGTAATTTCTTAAATGCTTGGATTACCTTGCTCCAACAGGCAATCGCTGCAGCTGCGGTTGAGTACACGAGTATTGGGAGGAGCAGGATTATCGGTCTCTCAGAGAGTACTTCAGAAACCTCCAGGCTGAGCTCAAAGAGTGCCAAGGAGAGAAGAAACCGAAGAAAGAAAAAGAACCAGAAGAAGGTCTCCAGTGGGGAGGAAAAGGGTGACAATGAGAAACTGTCCAAGTCAGAATCAGACGAAAGCATCCGAAGGAAAAGCTTCCATCTCGGCGTGGAAGGACACCACAGAGGCCGGGAGAAGAGACTGTCCACCCCCAACCAGGTACTGTGAGCCCCACCGAGCGGGCCTCCACAGCCAAAGGGATTGCAAGGTTTAACTCTGAGGTCAGGGCCCAGGAGAGAAGGGAGCTTCACGACATGCTTTACCTAAAGGAGGAAAGAAAAGGAAGGAAGGATGGAGGGAGGGATGGAGGGAGGAAAGGAGAGAGGCAGGCAGGCAGACAGGGAGGTAAGCAGGCAAGCCATTTCTAAGACTCGTGCTTCTGCCTTCTTCAGTCCAGTAGGGCAGCGTGTACCACACAGCAATCAATTGGGAGTTTTGCCTATACCTTTGACATCCTCCTCCCCAAGCACAGAAGCTGCTGATTGGTTAATACACGCATTCCTCTCCTACGGAACTTCCCTCTCCGTGTCTTGTGTTTCACATTGAAGCCTCCACAGCCAGGTCTTCCTGTAAGCCATGGCTCCAGAGCTGCTAAATGTTTAGGCGTTGCACACCCCCACCTGAGCTGTCCTCAAGACAGAAATGTTCAGATGAGTCACATTCTGAATAAACACTGAAGTCCAAGAGTCATATCACACCCTATGCTGATCTCAAATCAGCTGTGGCCTCGCTTTCTCAGCTTCCTTTACCTCCCGGGGTACTCTGTTTCAGTAACTGTGATGTTTGCTATTACTGGAAGCTCCTGTTCCTTCCTTGCCTATATTGCTTAGTATACTTTTCCCCCCGTTTATTTCTTCCCCCCCCCCCAAAGTCTGGACTCAAACTCTATATTGCCAAGAATTACATTGAACTCCCTCCTTCTGGAAGTTGAACTGAGGACCTTATGACTACTAGGCAAGCACACTAATATCTTAGCTATGGCCCCAGCCCAGTCCACTTCTTACTGATAATTTTCATTGATTGCTCGTGTCAGAGCAGCACCCTTTCTTCCCAACTCTGCTCAAGCACCCACCTCCTCAATCCTACAAGGGTCCCTCCTTTTATGCATTCTCCCAACATGGTCTTCCCTGCATCTCTCCGCCTTGCTGCCACTGTTTCAAGTTCCCAGCCTCTCTGACGTAGGTGTGCTAACTACCAGATAAGCACAGAGGTAAACGACAGACTCCATCCTTATCTGCAAACACTGCACAATCTGGAAGGGAATCAGAGCTTGACTCCATATGATACTAACACAAGGAAAGTCAAGAGGGAGTCCGGGCTTCTTCTAAGGCACAGTTTGTGTCTCATTACTTTTTAAATTGTTCCCCGTGCCTGCCTTGCCACTTGTCCTTTACATAGCAAGCACTTGTGTTTACTTCTACTTCGTTTTATGAAAACAGCTTGTCCTGGAGAGGAATCATATGATGGTGACAGTTTTCCCCTGTTCCTTTGGGAGCAACCACCCCTGCCCCCACTAGTACCACACCCCTCCCTGAAGATGTATTAGTCCCTGTCTCTTAGTTTCACTGGCTATCGGAACCTTTAAAGCACATCCAACTGGCCTCCAGCCTATAAATTGCTGGGTTCCCAACCTTACCGTGGAAGGAAACAACTGATCTCTAGGCTCATGCCATAACATAAGTCCCCCCACCCAACAGTAAATGTAATTTTTAAATGTATATTTTGTTTATTATAATTTATTCACGTGACATCCCAATTGTTATCCTGTCCCTCTTATCTTCACATTCCCACCATCCCTCCCTCTTCTGCCTATTCCCCTCCCCTCGATCTCTGATAGGGAGGGGCCCTCCTACGCCAACTGTATGGCTACAGCCTATTAGGTCTCATCAAGACAGTCTGCATCCCTTTCTTCTGTGTGTCTGCTAGGCCGTCTCGCCAAGGTGCAGTGACAAAATCGTGGGTACCACAGTGCATGTCAGAGATGCAGGAGCAACCACCCCCCTCCCCAGTATCTGACTCAATCCTCCACTGGGTGGAGTCTCTCAGAGGACATCCAAACACCTATGGACATTTGATTTTTGACAAAGAAGCCAAAACCATACAATGGAAAAAAGATAGCATCTTCAACAATTAGTGCAGGTCTAACTGGATGTCTTCGTGTAGAAAAATGCAAATAGATACATATTTATCACCCTGCACAAAACTAAAGTCCAAGTGGATTAAAGGCCTCAACATAAAACCTGCACACCAAATCTGTTAGAAGAAAAAGAGAGAAAGAGCAGAGAACTCATTGACATAGGAGACAACTTCCTGAATAGAACACCAATAGCTCAGGCTCTAAGATAAACAATAAATGAGACCTCATGATATTGAAAGATTCTGTAAGGCAAAGGACGCTGTCAACTGAATAAAGTGACAGCCTACAGGTTGGTAAATGATCTTCACCAACCATACATGCGACAAAGGGCTATTATCTAAAATATATAAAGATCTCAAGAAATTAAACACCTCCAAACCAAATAATCCAATTTTTAAAAATGGGGTACAGAGCTAAACAGTAAATGAAATTTTAAAGTTTCAATTTCTTATGGATCTTAGAAACTAATAATTTAAAAGGCTAAATGATCAGTTTTAGTATTAGGACTGGACAGATCCTTCTCCTGCTTCTGGGGTTGCATTCTTCAAGCCATTACAGCCTTTATTTGTTAGAATTTGTCTTTCATAAAAGTAAGTGGTGCCTTTATCCACCTGGTGTAATTGTCTCCAAGGTTTGATGCCTCTGTGTATTAACCTATGCCTAGTCTTGGGAGCTTCTATACCTAGGTATAGATCTAATCTATACCTAGAATGCTTTCAGCCTCTGGGACTTACTGCGGGATAAACTTACCCTTTCTTGTTCTTTCTGAGCTTTTGCTGGCTCTTTCTACTCAGCTGTTCTGGCTCAAACTCATCACCAAAATGACTGATTCGAATGGGCCTCTTTCATCTTCTGACTTAATTGCTCTGCTTGGCCTCAGACTAACTTTGGCAATATGTTCTAATCTTCCGGCTCCTTCTCATTCTCTGGCTGGTTTGTCTTCACCTGTGTCTAGCTTGTTCTCCCTGTAAACTCTGTCTCTGTAAAACTCTCCTGGTAAAATGGCTTCCTCTCAGCTTCTGGGCTGCTCTCCTTCAGTAGTCTCTTTTCTCTCCCTGTTATCATGTGAGTTGGATGTCTCCTATCTCTGATTCATTCAGTCAATTCCTTCTCTGATTTGTCACTTTGTCTGCCCCTCGATTAGACATCACTTTCAAACATCAGTGCTTTCTTCTACAAATTTTACCTTCACTGTTTGAGATTAAAGGTGTGTGCTAAGGGTGTGTCTGCATTCCAGGCAGATCACACAGACCTGGAAAGTCTTTGGATGTGATCAGAGGAGCTATGTTGCTGGATTAAAATTCCTCTACACTTGCTGTTGTTGAATTGCTTTTCTTTTAAATACGTTTCTTTTAAGAAAACACAGGATCATTGGTCATAGGCTAAAGATTTAGTGGTTATGTCATGAAGTCTGATCCTATTTGTAGGAGCTCCAGCAGACACTTTTTGTCTTCTGTTTTTTCCATAGTCACCACTCAGCATTCGAGGCTCCTTGTTTTCTGCCAGACGCAGCAGCAGAACGAGTCTCTTCAGTTTTAAAGGGCGAGGAAGAGATCTGGGATCTGAGACCGAATTTGCTGATGACGAACATAGCATTTTTGGAGACAACGAAAGCAGAAGGGGTTCACTCTTTGTGCCCCACCGACCCCGGGAGCGGCGCAGCAGTAACATCAGCCAGGCCAGTAGGTCCCCACCAATGCTGCCGGTGAACGGGAAGATGCACAGTGCTGTGGACTGCAATGGCGTGGTGTCGCTTGTTGATGGACCCTCAACCCTTATGCTCCCCAATGGACAGCTTCTTCCAGAGGTGATAATAGATAAGGCAACTTCCGATGACAGCGTAAGGATGTTTTCCATAGCTCAGGCATGGCTGAGGTCTTACTCATGCATCAGTCAGTCTGTCCTCTAGGGAGCCTGCTCTCTGGCCTGTGAATGGCTCTGCGTTTGGCGATGCGTTCTCTGGGAAAACACAGCTTTAATTGATAGCTCCATCCTCATGTTGTAATCACCCAATTCAAAGAAATGTTATGGGACTTGAGAGAAGTGTTGGTGAATAAGGGCCCTAATGCACAGCACCTAAGTCAGGCAGCTCACAAAACAACCACTGTTAACTCAAGCTCCAAGAGATGTGGCTCTCTCTTCTGGCTTCAGTGGATACTGCACACACATGGGCATAACAACACACACAAATATTCACAACTAAAATGTAAAAATAAATCTCAACTACACAAATATTTTGTATCTAATACTGGTAAAAGGAAATGTTTATTTTTATGTTATGTCTGCAGGGTTTTCTAAAAGTCACCTCTTTTAGAAAACATTTATAAAATATGTCCATGGCATCTATCGTGCAAAGGGTTGGAATTTCATTTTTTTAAGAGCATGTGGTTCTTAATAACATAATTAAAATGAAATCTCCTTCAGGAACATGTGCAGTGAGAACTACAGTACTGATAACTGCCACATACACTACTACATCACATTCAAGCAAAATATTTAGGTCCTGGTGGACAGGATGATCTTAGTTATAAGATCTAAACTTTTCAACAGGTTTCAGATAAGATTATGTGTATATTTGCCTCATAGTTATATGTGTGTGGAGTTATTTTCTGTTGCCTCTATAAAATAATGTGAATTTCCTAAATATTTATGTAAGTTATTCTAAAACTTGAGACATAGTTTTTTTTGTGGTCTACTGGTTATTTATTTAAAATGTCAGGAAAAGTAGACGTGGAGCTAAAAGCAAAAGTTTGATTCATTTTAAGACAATTCATATTTCTGTTGACACTGAGATATAAAATATGGCAGAATCTCCAAATAACACTGATGAGAAGTCTTGTAGTGTTGGAAAAAGAAATATGCTTACTGCATATTGAATAGGCAGACCTTCTTAGTAGACAGGCCCTACTTCTGTCAAGAAATGCAGATCCCTTGCTATGTGCTTCTGTTTATTTCAGGTTACTCAATATATGCTTATTCCAAGGGACTCTTACTAGCCTTGTTTCTAAAAGCAGTAATAAGAGCAAACACATTCTTAAGCTTTGCACCATCTGTATGAGATCATATATCACCATCCCTCCAAACAGGAGGAATAAAACCAGAGTATGAACATGTAACCATAGTTCATGAGCAGCTCTGACATTTCCACAAAGGCTCTGAGCCCTCTTAGCCTCCATCACCACTGCCTCTCCAAAGGGCTTTAGGTTTCTAATCTTGTACATAATTTAGAATTTCTGTACTTATTCCTCTAAACAAATGAAATGTACCACTTCGATTTAAAATATATTTTGTATAGTCTTTTAATACAAAATATCTAAAGTACAAATATATACACTGAAATTTAAAATATAGCAATTCTCACATAACAATTCCCAGTACCTCTGAATCACTCAAGCTTAGTCAATGTCGCATTAGGCTTGAAAATCAGACTCTTCTTGTTCCTGGAGTTTCTAGGACACATGGTTCACCCACTTATCATTTTAGGCTGCATTACCAAACATCAGCAAGGGCTGCCCTTAACCCAGCAAGCTTCCATCATATGTTATGCACCTATATGTTTGTATTGGTGAATGGTGTAGCAGTTCAAGTGAGAATAAAGTTCCATCAAAGTCATGGCCACACACACATTTCAGTTTGGAAAAAAAAAAGTGCATGTGCTGCGGGGGATGGGGAGGGGGCCCGCAACTTGCAACCTCTAGGCTCGCATGATACAATGGTAGCCTTTCTGTTGCTGCTTTTCTTTGTCTTTCAATGCTGTTTGCAATATGCAAAATGTAATATTGGATGCTCAGCCTTTATGCTCCCCAATTGACAGCTTCTTTGTATTTGTCATATTTGAAGCTTATTTCAATTTTTCCAGTTAATATTTTATCCAAGAGTTTACGTTTTATCAGAGGGAAAAAAATTAAAGCCATAAAACTAAAAGGCTAAAATTATAAAACCTAAAGAATAACAGATGTGATCATTATAAAAAGTCTGGTATAATGCAGTTTACATGTACACATCTGTTATTGAATGGCAAATAACAAAGACTGTATACTACACACATTCCCAATTGGGAAAAAGAGTTTGTATAGTCAAATGCTTTTTGATTTATAATAAAAAAGTAAATTAGAGTATAGCAGAGAAAACATGTCACATGGCCATACACATATATACAAATGTGTTATATGTATACATGTCTGTATTTTGATATGTATACATTTATAATTATATACAACTTTGCAACTGTATATGTACATATTTTATGTGAACTATTAATATGTGTGTGCATAGGTAAAGTATCCACTAACCATTAGCACATACATGCTAGTACATGACAGGTGTAGAGTTGTATAATTGTTTATGTATATTATGTGTTGAGGGCATATACTTCAAAAGATCAGTATAGATTTTTTTTCCTAAGAAATTAAATTGGCTTGAAATGCTTGAAAATACATTTTCGCCTAGAGATGAATATGCCTGACATGCCTCAGTCCATATTCCTGCATGTCAATGACTTTCAGAGCAACACCGTGGTGGTCACCTCTTTGAGATGGAGCCTATACTCTCCATGCTGCTACAGTCTGCATCAGTCTTAAATATCCTGTGCAAACTGAGCCACTTAGCACTATGGACCCATCATGGTGCAAAGTATTTTTTTCAACTTAAGAAAAACGTATCTTAAGGTAGTTTTCATTAATGATGGTATCACAATAGACAATTGTGAAAATAACAATTACAGAAATTAGAGTGTTTGGCTCTACCACTTTATATACACAGCTCTGCAGCTCTTGTCTAGTTGTTTTTGTGTATGGCTTTTCCTTTGAAATGTTTGATTTAGTTGTGGATGCAGAGAGATCACAGCAGTGCTATGATGATAAAAATCAGCTATTTTGTTTCATAACTCTGAAACAATAGGAGGAGGCAAATCTTCTGTTGTGTGCATTTTATCCATGAGGAGGACACTGAGAAACTTTCCTCTTGGTTACAACGAGTAAGGAGCAGAGTGACCATTTTAATCTATCTAACCTCTACTCTCAATTACTACACAGGCAGGATTTTATTTCTACCTATGTTATATTAGAATTTTGTTCTTGAGATTGGAATTAGTCGCCTTTTTTTTTTTAAATCCTCTTAGGGCACAACTAATCAAATGCGCAAAAAAAGACTGTCTAGTTCTTACTTTTTGTCTGAGGACATGCTGAATGACCCACAGCTCAGGCAAAGGGCAATGAGCAGAGCAAGCATTCTAACCAACACCGTGGAAGGTATGTGATGATAATTATAGCTTATGGCTTCTCATAAACTGTGGTCACCTTGAAAGGGATATGTGAAATTATTTAGAATAATTCAAAGCACATTAAAAGCGAAAATGAACAGTAAAAAGAAATGTTGATTTTACAAAAGAAAAGATTAATGTCTCATGAGCAGGTGGGTTTATATCCCATTGTATTCCCTTATACATCACCAACATGTATGTATATATAAGTGTAGTATACATATGTTAAGTGAGCAAAAAGATCCTACTTCGAAGGCATATATGCCACAAAATTTGAAAATCTAAGGTAAATGGACAAACATTTTAATAAATGAATGGTAACTCTCACAAAAAAGTTTTATTAATAGTAATGATAACCATGTGTTGTGGGGTATGTGTGCACATATGTATGTGTGCATTTGTGGGTTAACACTGAATGCTTTTTTTTGTTGTTCCCTATGTAATTTGGGGGTACAGAATCTCTCCCTAAGCCTGGAGATCATTGACTCAATCAAACTAGCTGGCCACCAAGCCTAATGCTTCTCCTGTCTCCATCTCCCTATGTTATGATTACAAGCATGAACCATAGTGCATTTTTACCTGCATTCAAGGGATCATAAATCTTGTTCTCATGTCATGGATCATCTGAATCATCTCCTCAGCCCCATGCTAGTCAGCATTTATCTGAGAGGTGCCTATAAGTCTGCACTTGGTCATTGATGTCACTGTCTTTCTCTGTTTTGTCTCACCAATAAATAAGTGGTACAGGAATCTTAAATAATCTGCTGAGGTTTCAATGAAATAGTCCTTTTATACAAAACTCAGACCATAAAGTTTGCTTGAACACTAGATTTTATTGCTGATTTCTACTTGGTAGCAGATAAACGATACCAGTGAATGATTTTATGTTTACTGTTGGGTTTTTTTTTTTTCAGAACTTGAAGAGTCTAGACAAAAATGTCCACCATGGTGGTACAGATTTGCTCACACATTTTTAATCTGGAATTGCTCTCCATATTGGATAAAATTCAAAAAGTTCATCTACTTTATTGTAATGGACCCTTTTGTAGATCTTGCAATTACCATTTGCATTGTTTTAAACACATTATTTATGGCTATGGAGCATCACCCAATGACTGATGAATTCAGAAATGTCCTTGCAGTAGGTAACCTGGTGAGTTCTCTATAGTGACCTGTATCCCCTCGATTTTCTTCCTTTGGGTGCCATCTTGCTATTTTCTGGTTTTTAAACCTGTAAATCTACAGCTAATTATGAAGATGTAGAATTTACCACATGACTCAAACTACATACTACTTTAACATACTTTTTCAGTACTATGTATTCCCATGAATAACAATGCTACTTCTATATGCATTATCATTTTAGGAATTACAATCGCTTTCAACTGTCAAAATATCTACCAACATTTTAAAGTTTTAAATATTTTTAAATATATATTATGTAATTATATTACACTTCCTAAATGAATACATACTCCACATATTTTAGGAACAATATAGGTGTATTATTCTGAAAGAGTGGTGGTGAGGTAGCCAGACCTTTGTAGTCTCAAGGAGCACTGTTTGAACCCAGATTTATTCTTATTAGTTATGACCTTGAAGAAATATCCAGAGCTTTCTGTGTTACGATTCTTTCCTCTTTCATTCTATTCCTCTTTGGCAAAAGACAGAGCTCTGTGCTTTCTAATTAGCGATGGAGGTCTAGATTATTCAATTCAATTCGATGCCTTTTCTCTGAGTTTACCATAACACATAAACTCAGAGGCCCCATCTTGCTTCCTATCTACCACCACAACGTGGAGAACTTCCTGTTAATGTTTTCATGATTTTTTTTCAAAAAAATATCTCAACAATTCCCTCTGGACCATCTTTGCTCAGCTAAATTCTCTGAGGCAAAGTGTGCCACATAGAGTGGCAAGGTTTTTTGTTACATCTTTGGGCCCTTTGATACCTTTGTCATGAATTATATTTTACAATATAGTTTGTGAGTCAGTATCTTAGCTATCTAACTTTATCTGCACATTTAAATCTTCAAAAGTTGAGTCAACATGCTCTTTATTACTCTATGAGTAGAAAGAATAGAAGTGAGCACTGGGTCAAATTTTCAATATCTGAGTAGATATATGATAGATAAATAGAGATGTAATAGATGATCAGATAGATAAATGATAGGTAGACAGATAAATAGGTGGTTAGACAGAAGGTGATAGATAGCTAGATTATAGGTAGACAGGTGATACTTGATGAATAAGTAAGTAGATAACATATGATCAAATAGATTATAGTAAATGATCAGATGGATGATGATAAATAAATAGACAATTAGATAAGAAAAAAGGAAGAAAGAAGTATTTACAAGGAATGATTGTTTAATTGTCGAAAGCTTATGTCTCTGGAATTTTAATAAGATTTTTAAAAATTCTGTTCCTAATGATGAAAACTGACATGGTAACTAGAGCTTTTTAGTTTTGATGTTTATGTGAAAACTATAAGAAATGTATGCCTTGTTTATAGGAAGATATGAGACAAACAACACGTTTGAAGTACATGACATCTTATGTGGGACACAGTCACTACTAAGTCACTAGTCATTGTCACCATCGACTTGGCTCTGTAGTTTCCAATAACAAAAATATGTTGTGTTTCCTTTAGATCTTTACAGGGATCTTCGCAGCTGAAATGGTCCTGAAGTTAATAGCCATGGATCCTTATGAGTATTTCCAAGTAGGGTGGAATATTTTTGACAGCTTGATTGTGACATTGAGTTTGGTAGAGCTTTTCCTAGCAGATGTGGAAGGATTATCAGTCCTGCGGTCTTTCAGATTGGTAAATAGAAGCTAAAGATATGGTTATATTCTATAATGGAGGGGTACTACATTTGTCTGGGGTTTCTTTTTTTACTCTATTGTATTATTATTTAAAACTTTTGGAGGTTACACTGAAGGCAATATCAAATCTTACATTGTTCCATAGTAGGTATTGCCATTATGGTGGTAATTATAAAACAGCAGGAATATTGAAATATAAATGAAAACAAAACATTGTTTTATTTACATAATAGTGACATGAAATGGGAAGTGTACTTCAAACTTAAAACAAAAATCGAGCAGAAACACTGAAAAACCATTCTAGATTAATTGTAAACTTTGTTTTTAGCTGCGAGTCTTCAAGTTGGCAAAATCCTGGCCCACACTGAACATGCTCATTAAGATCATCGGCAACTCTGTGGGCGCCCTGGGAAACCTGACCTTGGTGTTGGCCATCATCGTCTTCATTTTTGCCGTGGTCGGGATGCAGCTGTTTGGGAAGAGCTATAAGGAGTGTGTCTGCAAGATTAACGAGGACTGCAAACTCCCCCGCTGGCACATGAACGACTTCTTCCACTCCTTCCTGATCGTGTTCCGTGTGCTGTGTGGGGAGTGGATAGAGACCATGTGGGACTGCATGGAGGTCGCTGGCCAGGCCATGTGCCTTATTGTTTACATGATGGTCATGGTGATTGGGAACCTCGTGGTATGTAAGAGCTACTCATATATTTAAATTTTCTATTATAAGTATTTTCTGATGTTACTTTTGTAATTTTTAAAGCAAAATAATATCTTTAATCTCCTCAGCCAAAAAAAAAAACCCTGTATTTATATTTTTAAAAATTACTTTCTAGAAAAAGTCCTACATGATTTTCTCATTTTGCTAGTTTTGTCATAGGAATTAAAGCTGTGGTTTTAAAACCACTGAAAGCATGAGCTGTCTTAGATAGGAAACTATGGTGGGAAATGCTGCACAATTAAATTAATGATCCCAAACTAATGAAGCAAGGCCTTATAATCATGAAACTAGCAACTAGGCCAAGCTCAATTGAGTCCTTGCCTATTAGGACCCTTTCAGTTATGGGAGGTTTTCATGGTTTGTAATGGGTAAAAAGAATAAATGAAGAATATTTTATGACATGTACATCATGTAACATGCAAATTTTAGTGTCCTTACAAAGTTTTATAGAAATATGGATACATTCAATCATTTACATTTTACCTAGACTGCATTTATGCTCAGTGTTAAAAGAGAGGAATTGCTTAAATACTATATATCTTACAATGTCCCAAGTATTTATTATATGACCCTTTACAGAAAAGTTTATCACCCACTAGTTTATAGCATTTCTTTCAAATAGCAGTCTCCTCTATTTCCAATTAGTGTTTTCTTGGCTTCTGATTGCTTGTATATTTCTTATACTGGCTGGTAAAATCTCCCAGACTTACAAAAAGAGAAAAATAGATAAAAAGTGCTTCTATGAGCCATTCAATTTTCTTTTCAAATCTAATTTGTTAGCTTTCCCTAGTAGTTGGACAAAATCATTTATCAGTCATGTTGTAAGTGCACTCACTCCCACTGGCTTCAGAACAAAGTTTCTAAATGTTTTTGCCCTTGTAACTTCCATTAAAAGAAGAGGATTTAAGATGAGAATAGAAAATCTACACTCACCATTCATCAGATCACATACTAAATAAGAAGATGCTAAATACAGAGTAAATTACAGTAAAATACAGAATAAATTATACAATGATAATTCTATACCCTTGCTGTGCAAAATTAATCATCATAAATTACCACTCTGTAATTCTTTATCAAGTCATGTAGCAATAAAACATTTTCTAATTTGATATAGGTGAGCAAATCCTTCTAATATGCAAAAATACATATTGTTTTCTTTTGGTCTAAAACTCATGATCCTCCTGCCTCAGCCACCTGAGTAATGGAATTGCAAGAATGCAATGCTATGTTTAGCTATAGAGCTTAAGTTTTCCATCTTATTAGCAAGCTTTATTTGTATGCTTTAATGTACAAAATGTTGGCATAAAATAGTGAAGATAAAACCTCCCTGTGAAGCTGGGCATGTTGGCACATGCCTCTAATTCCAGCACTCAGGGAGGCAGAGGCAGGAGGATCTTTGTGAGTTCGAGGCCAGCCTGGTCTACAAAGTGAGTCCAGGGCAGCCAAGGCTACAGAAATAAACCCTGTCTCAGAAAGAAAAAAAAAAAACCTACATGTGGTCTAGCTCTCATCTTAAGTATGCTTGTGGTTTGTTGGGGCCAAGAAATATGACACAGAAAGATCATCAGACAACAAGTAGTGATGAGTATAAGCTGTGACACTAAAGAAAACGCTCTTCTCACAGCAAAGAAAGAGACGTCTAGACACTCTAGGAGAGTGTTTGAAGCAAGTCTTCGAAGGAACACGATGTAATATTTGGGTGTGAGAAGGGGTATGAGAGAAATGGTTTTCTTTGAGAGGAAAATCAGATGGATAGTAAAACATAAGTGTGCATCGAATCTACATGGACCTCATTATGAATGACTCACATTTCACTCACAAAGTATTGATCAAGCATAGTAAACAGAAACGGAAGTCTGGCTCCTTTTTGTGGTGCCAGCTTTCCAGACCGCAGCCATCAGAAAGTCGTCGGTGTGGACAGTGAACACAGACTTTATACTTTCTGAGAAGCACATGTGCACAGAAGGATCTGTGGGTGCACTAAGTGAAGTGTGGAAGGGTTATGGAGTCCAAATCAGTGGTGGGAAAGACAAGCAAGGTTTTCCCAAGAAGTAAAGTGGCTTGACCTATGGTAGAGTGTGCTGCTGTTAAGTAAGGAGCATTCTTTTTATAGACTAATGAGAACTAGAGAGGCGAAGTGCAAGTCTGTTCCCAGATGAATTGTGAATGACAATCGAGTGTTCTCAAAAAAAAAAGATATTCATGGACTGACATATACTATGATTAGAGCCCAAAAGTGATAGCAGAATTGAAAAGTTTTCAATATCTCTAAAATAAAGAATGATGCCCATCAATATATTGTCATAAAACCCCTAAACAAAGAAGGTAACAATACCATAACTAAACTCTCAAGATTGAATGTCTTGTTACTCCATGTGTCCTGGAACACAAGCACAGATACATTGCTCTGAATTAAAAAAAAAATACACTAAGAAAAACAAGGAAGAGGCTGTAGAATATGAAGGAAGCCAAACAAAAATGCCTGCAACAGATTGCCAAGAGACATAGGCTGTCCTGTCCCTGCTAAGAGCTTCTACTTCTGGGTATGACTCCAGCAAAAGCAAGTCTTTAACAAGCTTTTTAAAGCTTTAACAAGCTTTAACAAGCTTTTTAAAAAAAAACAAGTTTAATTCACAAAATTGACAGTCAATTCTTGAATAGCAAGAAACTGCCACTAATGTAGGTTTAACATGGGAGAAATGTAAATTACGTTTTTGATATGGACCTTCACATTAATGTATATTCTAACCTGATCTAATGTTTAAACTTTTTCTCATGGCTCTTGAGCTATGGTTAAGTGGGTAAGAATGCATTTAGTGCAAGGAAAGGACCTGATTTCAGTTCCCAGAAGCCATGTAAAGAGCCCAATAAGGTAATATGTTCCTTGTAAGCCCGGCACTGTGGGAGCAGAGACAAGATCAGCAGGGTTGACTAGCAGCCACTCTATCACCAATCTAGATCTGATGAGAGACCCTGACCAATAGAACAAATATGAAAGAACTGGCGAGGACACCAAACCTCCTTCTTGTCTTTCCTAATGTGTTAATAGGCGATATATGAAATTGACTTTGTTTTAACTTATTATTTATTCAACCAATATAAATATTAGTTCTTGTCATCTTCAAAGTGCAGTAAATTATCAAAGTCTCTATTCTCATTGAAGAAGCAATGTACCATAAGCATAGTCCTAGAAAGGATTCTATCACTTGGATCTAGTGAGTAGACTACTAATTTAAAACATATCTTTTGGTGTTTTATTGGTATTCCTATCAAAACACAAACATGTGTTCTTAATAAAATGCTAAAAAGACAATAGGCGCCCAAGATTTCTTAGCAATTTTAAAAACTGTTTTGTATGTTATTGTTAGTGTCAGACTTTTCATCCCTGTAACAAAGACCATCTTAGCAGTATCACTGCATCATGGAAGAGACCTCAGGTGACTCGGTTGGCAAGGCAACAAGATTTAAGTCTGGAGGTCCAGAGTTCAGGCCATCATGTCAAGGAATACATGGTAGAACCTAGCAGCTCACAGGATTACATCCAGCAAGCAGAAAGCACACCTGTAATCTGTTTCTTTTTCCCCCCTTTGATTCTATCCAATCCTCCAGCCTATATAAAAACATGAGGGAAGATAACGTGGGCCTTGGAGACAGCTAGCTATATTTGTAGCTCAGTTATGTTTGTGGCTTTCATGAGAAACTTTTAAATATGTATACAATTTGTATGTTTTCTGCCCTCTGTGAAAATCTTAACACCTCAAATTAGCCTGGACACTTAATCTGGAAAGGAAATACAGAACTGCTTTTCCTTTCAAATAAGACCTTGCTCCAAGACCTAAGTGTTACATGGTAAAGGCAGCAGGTCAGTTTCATTGTCCTCCATGAATTATGTTCAGTGTGTTTCAGTCAAGACCTGAACGGGCAGCACGATGACAGTAGTCTAATTCTCTTATGCTATTTGTTTCCCATGAAGGTAAGCTGTAATTTTGGTTGAGTTGAGGAAACCCTAGAGATTCATTAAAGAGAATTTGACTGGCTGGCATTACAAACTGATACACGTCATGATGATGGTGGTGAGGGACAACGCTGCTTCCTGTGGTGAATCATTGTATGGCTCACACTCTGCTGTCCAAGTCCCCATTCCTGTGTGTGGAGAGAGTATTGAGACCCCCTTTGACCTGTTCCTTACCAGTACATGAAAAAGTGCTTTGTCTTTTGTCATTGTGGGTGTGTACTGCAAGCTGCATTTCTGACAGCTATGCTTCTTTGTATCCCGTGTTTCCTTCACCCCCCCTCTGCCCTGATATAGGTCCTGAACCTGTTTCTGGCTTTATTGCTGAGCTCATTTAGTTCTGATAATCTCACAGCAATTGAAGAAGACACCGATGCAAACAACCTCCAGATTGCAGTGGCCAGAATTAAAAGAGGAATAAATTATGTGAAACAGACCCTACGCGAATTTATTCTGAAATCATTTTCCAAAAAGCCAAAGGGTTCCAAGGACACAAAGCGAGCCGTGGATCCAAACAACAAAAAAGAAAGCTATCTCTCAAACCGTACACTTGCCGAGATGAGCAAGGATCGCAATTTCCACAAAGAGAAGGATCAGATCAGTGGTTTGGGGAGCAGCATAGACAGAAGCTTTGTGGATGACAATGATTACCAGTCCTTTATTCATAATCCCAGTCTCACAGTGACAGTGCCAATTGCACCTGGGGAATCCGATTTGGATATTATGAACACTGAAGAACTTAGCAGTGACTCAGACAGCGACTACAGCAAAGAGGTAAGGTCACTTTGCATTATGTTGCTGCACTAATAATTTGTAGATGAACCAACATTTGAGATGCCTGGTGTTCTCAGGTCTAACATTGGAAATGCTAACAGAGAGGTTGTAGGCACCATTTCAAACAGCTTGCTGACTGTTTGGATTAGATTTTCTTGCTGGTTCTGAACCATTGATCTCTCGCTCCTTAGCTCACAGGCTCTCCCCATCCTCCATCCCTTTCTTGCCGCCAGGGCTACAGTTAAACCGTCTTAGTCTACACCCTGTCGAATCCACTCATCATCTCCATCACTCTTAACCTTTACACTCACTACTTGCCAATTCCAACTAGTCCCTGTGCCTCCACTTTTTTGTCAACTCCATGTATTAAAACTACTTTCATTTCAGTTAATTCTAAATTATGTGCTAACCATGATAGAGTCATACATGGCTTCCCGACTCTCCTGAAGTGTGCACCACATGTCAGTCTGCACACTAGAGACCCAAACAGCTTTGGACACCTCTTCTTTCTGCTCTCTTTCCAGCTGAATGACTTTGCCTGGGATTCCCTTCTGTGGGCAAAACCTGAATAAATCTCTAAAATTTGAATTTCAAATGCTTCTCTAAAGCCATTGGTCCCTAAGTCACAGCTTCCGTGATTGTATGCAAAGTTCTCCAAACTGCCTGCTGAGTCCTTCCTGACATCTGCTGGAGTCAGCAGAAACTCATTTAACTTTGAGGCCTTCATAATTTTATGCCTCTCTCGATTTATCCTTAGACTTAAAAATTTTTTTTTGAGAAATGTGGGGATACATTAAAAGGTACTGTGAGCTCAGAAGAGAAACTTTAAAGATACAATTCTGTTTTCTTTTCCCACCTCAGTCTATATATGTCTAAGTAAGTCAATGTATGTGCTGAACTATATTTCATATACATCAAATATAATAACCATTATTTATCTTTAATTGTTATTTGGAAATTATTTGCTGTAATTTTTAAACAATTTTCTGATTTTAATAATATTGTTGAACATATATTTATTAAGTATCATCAATATGTTTAAACCTATTAAGACATACCATCCATGAATATAGAGACAATATATCAAAAAGGTTGTATGGCATAATAATGGGAAGTTCACAGTCACAAACCTAGCCAATGTAGTACATATACATGTCACAATAATCATTTGTTGAGTGAATAATTGATTAAATAAACATATAAATATTTATCACTAAGTAAACAAAGACAATCCTTTCTGGTGGCCAAGTCAGGAAGAAAACACTTTATATATTTTTAAATCTTTTACGTGGAAGAATATTAAGAAAAATATACTAACTTCAGCTTATAGAAAACTCAGCTCCATAAACATAATTTTAGTAGCATATCCAGGAGTTTAGTCTCATATGGAAAAGGAAATTAACTCAATGACCAATTTTCCGCTAATAACAATGAACGTTATCAATCTCCAATTGCCTGGAGGACGTTCTCTAAAATAAGCCTAAAATTCTAGCTGTCAAAGAAATGTACAATACAGGAAAGTCAACCAAAGCCATTTGAAGATGGTTAATAACATCCAGGAGGATTCTTATTCCCACAGTTTTAACCTCATCTTACCCAGACGACATGTTGTCAGAGACTATTCCAAATAAAGACACATTCAAAGGTACCAGGATGACTAAACATAGTTTTTGTTTTTGTTTTTGTTTTTTACTGGGGAGGAGTAGATTCACTCCATGCAAATGTATTTGACTTAGAAGAATTAATGTATATTTATGTTATTAGGAACTAGGCAATTTATAGACTATGCTTTAGGTCATCTCATCTGTATGCTTCACTGTGTCAATCATTGGAGGCATTCATATAGAGAAAACTCTGCGAATATCTGATGGAGAGTGTTCTCAGGAAAAACCTAACCACTACAAGATGTAAGAAATGCCACAGCACTGGACTATGGGGCCTGTGAAATTACTGCATTATCTCACCTGCTGTGATAGAATCTCTGGTGCTAGCATAGTTCTTGGAGTAGTCTCAACTTAAAGCAAGGAAGTATGGCCATTTCCAGACTCTTAACAGGATGCAGGCTCCCCCTCTGCCTTCCAGAAGGAGGAAAATAACCCTGCACAAGGCAGCTTACTTGTGACACAGTACTTTACACAGAGGAACTAAACCTTTGACAGCTTGATCAATGAGTGATGTGATCTCTAATGACACCTGAGAGGTAGATGCAGAGAGAGAGGGGCGGTGGGGGGGGGGAGAGAGAGAGAGAGAGAGAGAGAGAGAGAGAGAGAGAGAGAGAGAGAGAGAGACTAGTCAATCTAATTGAATTGGTGCACATTCCTCTTCACCCTAGATAAGAGATGTACATGTAGATGACTGAAACTAAAAGATGAATAAAGTATGTTTGTTGTAGATGTTTCTGGAAGCTTTTCAGTTTGGATGCCAAATTCATATCACATTCTCACATGCCATAGAAAGGCAAAACAGTAAGTAAGAATAAGATGACCTTCGGTTATTCCCCTCCAGCAGTAAAATTTAGGATTAAATGTTCTGTTATGATGAGATTTGGCATTTGCTGATTCATTGTGACTTTAACATTGCGCTCCTAATTGCAGGCAGATCTTAATCCTGATTTACTAGCCTAGATTGCTTTTCCGTAATTATTCTTAAGCATTTGTTTTTGTTGGCTAAAATTTATTAACTTATGACAGCCTTATTCCTTGATTTATTGAACTGATTTTTAGTCCTTAAATATATTCTTCTAAAAACAACAAAACTCTGCCTTTCTATTCATCTAGTATTATCAGTGTGCACTACTTAAAAGCATAACATGTATGTATGATTATATATTTGAATCAAGGATTATCACGTGCTATGATAATACATCTCTACTTTCATGTGCATTACTAATAAATATGGCAAAGCCCTCTCAAACAAATTCAGGCCCTCGTGGTCACTCCCTGATCAGTGTTCTGAGGTGAGCACTGCAGGGCACGCCTGGAGTTCTGAGCTTAACTTCTCAGGCTTATTGATGAAAGTGGCATGTAACACAGAGGCATCCCTGAAATACAGAACATTGGCTTTGTAGCTTCTCCTTTGTCTTCATGAAGATTTGCATTATTACAGAAAAGTGTAACACTGATTTGTCCAAATAGTGTTGTGCTCTAACAGACCTAGAGTGGATACTGTTGGGAGACATGTATTTCCATAATCATGTCTTAATATACAAAAAATATCACATAACACTACTAAGAAAATAAAAGTTATACTTCATGAATTTAAAAAGTACATAAAATAAGAATATATGAAGTTTAAGAATAAGGAATTGCAAATATTCAATTTTATATCCCCAAATTCAAAGTTTCCTATATTTCAATATAACATAAAGGAAAAAGAAAGTCATTTTTAAAAGCCCTTTACAAATACTATATTAATTTTAATTGCCTAAACATCATGCAACTAACTATAATTATGTTTCCCATTGCTTGCGTTCATGCACAACAGGAGCATAGATTCCTATTTTCTATATGTGCTCTGCATTAAGACATAAATTATAAATCATACATGATAGTCATTAAACATTTCAAACCTTTAAGTTGACACTAAAAGTTCATGTAATAATTAAGTGTATTCATCAATTAACTCTTAATTGATTAAAATAATGAAATAATTTTAACCTGACAGTTTACAAGTGAGATAAATATGCAGACCATTGTAACACAGGCAGAGTAAGCAAGAGCCTAACATGGTCCACTGAGGATCACCAAAATAAGAAATCCATGTCTATGGCTGGAAGGGGTGAACCTCAAACAAACTCTGACATACAGAGGTAGATTTGTTGGCCATCTGTGCCACGTCAATGCCCAGGCCTTCATAATGCTTACTTAATTTCACGTATTTATCTCTCCACTTCTACTCAGCATTTAAGTCTAAAAGCTCTCATCCCTGAAGAAAATGAGGTACATACCTGATGTTAAGTGCATTCATTTTATTGATTTGATAAAATGTTACTTAAATATGTACAATTGTCAAATTTAAATATTTTATATCCACTTACTGGAATGTTTTCTGCATTGTTATTAAGTCTGTACCTCTTTAGATTTTATCAAAGCTTTTTCTTTCCTCATCCTTTCATTAATGGGCAGTTTATATTTTCACTTGGTATTGAACTTTGTAAAATATAATCATCTGTACCATAACTGCTCTCGATTGACCAAATTTCATTGTCAGTTCGTCTTAGCAGGGATCTTTCATGCATTAGTTCTCTTCTAGAAAATTTGACTTGGATCATTTCCATTTTTCAGATTGGTACCAAATTTGCTGAAAAATCTTTCCATCCTTATTGAGCAATTAAATATTGGTCTGATATATCTAAATCAAAATTGCATATTCTTATGCTGTGACAGGTTTGGGAGTACTACTTCCCTGCTGTGGTGTTTAAACTCTTGAAGCAATTAAACATGACAAATAGAAGTAAATTGGGAAATGTTTATTATAAGAGCACAATTATATACTATTACTGTCACCCAGGCCGTGCTGTACATAATCTGTTTTTTAAAATGTTGATTGTATTGAAGGGCCAGAACGAGTATTGCTTAGCACAGGGTAGTGTATATGTTTATTTGCTGAATAACACAATTATATAACTGGGTAATTATTTTAAACTCCACTTGAAAGACATTTTATATTTTCACTGTTTTTCAAATATGCTGCCTAACAGTGAATACATACCATGTATTTCAGACGGATACTTAGTTTCCACTTGCAGATGTAAGACCTTACTACACACTTGAAGCCACAGTTGACTGCCTCTCATGCTGCCTTTCTCAGCTTCACAGCCTAACCTTTTCACTTCTGCAGGGGTAAAACCACAGTGGAACTCCCCAGGATACAGCTCTGTGCTTTTCCTACGCAGAGACACATGTGGCCACTTGTACACAGGTTACCTAAAACATCATACATATATGATAATTTTTCAGTGTCTTGCATGCTGTTCAGCTACAAAATCTTTCTGCCTGATCCATTTCAAGAAAGTAGGGGAAAACATAACGATTGTTCCATCAACGATTTGACGTCACAGCATGTCACTGGGGTTATTCCATTGTTTGTGTGACTTTCTTGATTATTCTCTTGGTATATCTTACGTGTCCTGAACTGATTTTGATGCATGATCTATATAATTTTATTGGATGGATTATAAAAGTAAGATACAGTAGTAAAATACTTTGAAGTCATATCTCAAATAAAAAACCACTCTCATCTTTAAATTGAGTATATTAACATTTAAGTAAACACAAATTTAGTGGGAGAAATATTTTAGATATAAACATTAAAATCATAGTAGGAGAGGATCATTATATTCATAGCTCTGTATTCACAGATTGGAAAATTAAAATGCAGCATTTGTCTGCTTTAAGGTCATTTTTAAGATAGGAAAGAGCCAATGTACCCAACTTCCAAGAATAAAATTTGGGTAATTTTAAAATAATTTAGCAGTGACTAGCATTGTGATTTTATAACCAATTCAAAACCTTAGATGTTTATTCATATTTAAACCATCAAGCAAATGTTAATAAGCTGTGCCTATCAAAGAGAAATAAGTGTTTGAAAAGTTTCATTTAATCTCAGAAATAATATCACTCGCCAATAAAGGTAGGCTCTGCTCTGTGCAGGTTCCCTTGCATCTAGTTTTAAGTGGAGATAAATAAGTCCTACAGCTCTGATTCAGGAGAGTAGAGACACATTTTTTTAAGATCATAAACAATAATGTAGGCTGCTTTACCTAATATTTCTAAAACATATGTAAGAAAAATATCTTTCTCTGATATCAAGTAATGCTTATTTTAGTATGATCTTTCAAAGATAGGGTAGTAAAGTCATACTAAGAATCTGGCCTTATTTTATAATCCAGCTCACAATTTTACTTTCTGTCATTGTTGAAATGTTTGTATTATTTGTTGTCCACTGTGCAATGAGGAATGCAAAATGTTACCCTGAAACAGTCACACTGTGGGAACAGTGACCTAATAATTTACAAGGAAAAAGAAAAACAACAAATGAATAAAAAAAAAAAACACCTGATGTTTCAATGTTCTGTGTACATGAAGTTATTGTTAAGAGTTAAAAATAGCATTTTTCTTTTTCAATTGCTAGTTAACTTGAATTCAATGATCTTGAAGAAAACCATTTCACGATGTAATAAATATCCCCTCAGTCACAGTCATAGGGGAAGGGAGTAAGGGGAAAATGGGAGGGAAGGAGGAATGGGAGGATACAAGGGATGGGATAATAATTGAGATGTAATATGAATAAATTAATAAATTATTTTAAAAATAAATAAATAAATATCCTTCAAGTAGATCATAAATAAAAGCACACATATATGCAATAGCACTTACATAGATATAGTAAACCATACAATATTTCAGAAATTTTTCAGAAATACACTTAACATGCATTTACATATGTACACATAAATATATATGTTGTCTACATATATGTTATATTATGAACTCATACATTTTTTGACAAAATCGTGTTAGAAAAAGTACAGTGCACAATCAAGAAATGCTATCCCTAGGCCTGGAGAGGTGGCTCAGTGGTTAAGAGTGCGTCCTTCTCTCTCAGAGGATCTCTGTTCAGTTCCAAGCACCCATGTTAGGTTTCTCACAACTATCTGTAGTTCCATCTTAGAGGATTTGATCCCCTTTTCTGGCTTCTGTAAACACTGCATTAACATGCTCAAACATAGGCACACCTATACATATAGACTATTGATTAAATTTTTTGACATAGTAAAAGCTGAGCCTTTCTGTTTTAAAGAGTGATTTGAAATGCGGTAATTTGACATGACCTGCTTGTACGAAGGGTAGGAGAGAAGGCATTTTTTCATACATGAAAACTTTGTATTGTGCATTGTGCCTTCAATATTTGAAACTCACATGTCAAAAACAGATAGTTATTCTAGTATTAAGAATTTTCTCGATAATCTTTATTTAGAGGACAATGAAATTCCAAACAGATGCAGATTTTTTTTCTGATTTGTTTTGAATTTATGAGTTATATGTAAAGAAGTTTGAGGGTTTGAATGTATACTTGGACCTTGTACTCCCTTCATATTTGCACCACTTAGATCTTGCTAACCCACTTGGAATTTCTCAGCAGGTGTCCAAGGTGAAAAGCAATAGAGTAGCAATACTCATCATGGTCACCTTATGACCATGGCACACAGAAGCCTTGAAAGCCTCATTAGCAAATGTCCCTTCTGTTTTAGTTAGAATAAAGCTTTAAGACTATACTGCAAAATCTAAACAAGGAAATATGCAGCCACCTTGTTGAAGTAGTGCAGGTGGGAGAGTGTTAGACTGAATAAATATGCAGACTTCAAATTCCTATGTCCCCAGATGTTGCCTTTGTTTGTTCGTGTTTTTAGTCAAGGTCTTTATCTAATACATACATATATACATACATATGTGTATATATAGTTTATTGCAACTAAAGATATATCTATAAAACTATAGATGTGCATAATATATAGACATATATAGATATAAAGATATATCTATATCTTTACCTATATCTTTAGTTGCAAACAAATAAATGATTCATATGGATACTCAGCTTAGTCATCTAGAAATTGAGGCTGTATCTAATAAATTGCCCTCTTTCATGGATCCATAGTGGAGCTTATCTGATACTAATGCCCCCCACACTTGTTCTCTTAAATACCAATCCCTGCATTTCAATTTGCTTCTTTCAACCTCCTTGCTCTCCCTTACATCCCACTGTTTTCATGTTTGTGGGAATAAGTTTGCCAGGCTCTGCTTCTTAACGAATATTTCCTTTCTTCTGTGATGCAAATAAGTTTGCAATGTTTATGCATTCTAAATGCAGCATAATTGGGATGTTTTCTGCATCAGACATACTATGAGAAATGTTGTTGAATTCTGTGCTTTCTACAGTTCCTGATTTGTCTTTCATAGCTTTCTGATTTGAGGGAAAGATTGATAGTCATACTTGGTTTATGGCACAAGAAAGAACCAAATTGCATTGATTTCTGTCCATTTTCCAATCAAGAGCCTTTGGTGCTAATATCTGTGTTCAGGTATAAAATTAATAAATATGTCTTTGATCAATATAGGGAGTTTTTTAATATGCCACATATTTAACTGGTTTTTACTTTTTCACTTGCATGCAATAGAGAAAAACAAATTTGATGGCAATAAAAGAGAAAACCATAGAAAATAATAAACCTTTTGCTTTCATCATGGTTTCAATAATATAAGGGGTTACTTTTATAGCTATACATGTTTACAGTGATGATAAATATAGCTTTGCAACCACTGTTTTATTGATACACAGCAAAATAGAAAAAGAATATAGATAGGTGATAGGTAGATTTATAGATACATATATAGAAATAGATAAGTAGATTATAGATGATAGAGATATGCATAATATAAATATAGATGTAGATATGAGTAAAGGAGAAAGTGGAGATGACTTTTATTTTTCTATAATTTTGAACCAAATGCATTATTTTAATTGAAATAAAAGAAATACTATTAAAATACATTTATAGTCAACATCATAGTTAAAAGAAAGGAAAGGCAACTTTGGAACATTTTCTGGTCTTCATAATTAGTAGTCCTCTCTTCATTTCATATATATATATATATATATATATATATATATATAATTGCAAACAAATAAACTATGGGGAAAGTATATAATTCACATTACATTAAAATAAAATTAAATATCCTAATATTAAATTACTAATATTATTTGATTAACTTTTCATATCTAACCCCAAAGAAAACTTTTAAAAGTGATAAAGAGTATTAAAATATAATAATTATAAGATTGTAGAAAATAGGGCAAAGGCTGGAATAATCTTTCTGAATCATAAAAATAAATATTACAGATTTAAGTGTTAAAGTTAAATGATCCTGCCATATTCATTAAATGATTTTTTTTTACCTCAAGATAAAAATTTCATTATAGGCATCACATTTTGCTCATAAAGATATTTTAAAGGTCCCTATGAAATATTAAAGTTTGCAAAAGCTTATGCATTATATATATGTATTTTATATAACAAATATAATTAGTTACTTGTGAATAAATAGTACATTAAATGTTGACCATAATTATTTGACTTGTTATATAAATTAATATAATTCATATTAGAGATTATGATAATTTTTAATCTGGTGAACAATAATAGTGTGTAGTTATTATTTCTGAGCCAAACTCTAAATTTAATTGACATAAAATCATTATCTGTTAAAAAAGGTTTCAATAGAAAGAGACACTACATAAAATGGCCTAAAGTTTTACTTGCTTATAATGTAACATTGGATAAATATTTACTAATGCTTTTTATGGAAATTAGTTTTCATACAATATAGTCTGATCATGGTTTTCACTCTACCAACACCTCAGTTGACTCCACACAGTGATAGTAAGTATGCTTTCATTATTTGGCCTCTCAAAATTCTGTCCAAATGCAAATTAGATTAGTTCTATTTAAAAGTTGCTACCAGCTGAAGGAAAACTGTTCTAACTACACTGTTGTTAATATTCTGGCTTACCACAGGGAAGTTCTTTATATTCTTGTTGTCAGTAACTTTTTCCACTGCTTTGGGCCCAAATGAAAGCCAAGGATTTCTATCACAGGGTGTAAGGATGCTGTCTTCTCCGTAGAATCACGGTTTTGTCTTTGGTTCCTCTGGAACAGTTCACTGAAGCTTTGAAGTAAAAACTGAGATCATCAGATAATTGTACTGTTTTATGTCTAGTAAAAAAATGTTTGTTTTGTAGAATTACCATGATATAGAATAGTAATCATTTTAAGTGTCTTCTAAGAACTATTATTTGGTATACTGGTATTTATTTTGAACCCTTAACTCCTACAGAATATTTAATGTAGCTTGGGATAAGTCTTTATTAACACTATGTTTTTGAAATTAATCTTCTCATACAATATAGTCTGCTCATAGTTTCCCATCTTCCACACCTCAGTAAGATCAACATAGTGATACTAAATATGCTTTCACTAATACTTATTTAATTAATAGTTCTCCATTTTAGTTTAAGGTACTTTAGATTAATTTACCCACTTTCTACAGCCCACCTTTATAACTGATAGTAATAATGGAAGCGTTCACTAGTAGCGATGGCACATCTACTGAAGCAGTCATTTAATAAGGTGTTATAAAAAGTTCTTAACCAATATTCCATCTGTGCAGCATACCAGTGCTTCTTTGGCTGATGAGTGATGTGTGATCATTATAACACTAGGATTTCAATGTAGGTTCATAAGAACCTCAAAGTCCATTTTAAAATGAGTACTTTGGACACAAATTTATTAACAAAGAATCATTAAAATGAACATTTTATGAATATTAGCACCTGAATTTGCTTAAACTTACATTATAATCTTAATAAGTGAAGCATATTTATGATAAGCAGTAGCTTCCCATATTCACATGTTGTTTTAGCAAGTAAGGATGATAAATGAGCCCTTCCATTAGAGTGACGTTCCACCCCTCTGTAAACCGATATTAGGAACTTGGCTGAGTTTTGCTGCTTTACCGTACGTACTGTATCTGAGCCTCCTGTGTATGTGTATATAGGTGTAGACGTACTGCTTGATTGTAAAGTTTGGGAGGGGAGCCTGTCTGCATTGTGATCAGCCCAGTGATCATAATGATGAGTTCAACGCTGTCATGTCTGAGTCTGCCATGTTTACTTCCGTTGGATTTTTGTTTCGGCATTTGCATGTGATGCTCCCTTAAGTGGCCACTCTTTTTGCCTTGAAAAAGTAATACTTTATGATCTTCTCTTTCGACAGTAAACTTTGATATTAAAATTGGGTGGTGTTGGTATGGTCCTTAACATTTGGATTCCAATACAGTTTACTTTCTATTTGTCTTGTTTAAAGACTTTCTATCTATAGCATCCTGCTCCCTATTCTGTCCTAAAAGTAAACAGAACATATTTAGATATTATTGTACAGTTTTGAAATCTCAACTAATTAAATTGCTTTTCTGGCAGCTATCAGCTCTGTCCTTTTAGACATACAACATTGGAAACTTGACACTTGCTTAATAATGTTCCCAGAGGTCAGATCTCTCCCCCAAATTAACTGCACATAAGTCTGTATTAAGATAATAATAATAAGTGTGGCCCACAACTTTCCAAATTATACTTAACACAAAATACTCCCTCTTGCGAGCTTTGCCCAAATGTTTACTTAATAGCATTCCAGAATTTATTTATTTATTTTTGGCAAGATGTGTAGATAGAAAGATTAATTGTAGATGTGCCATAGGGTAACTTGGCCTCAACATGTGTTTCTATGTTTTTATAGTCACCATGCTGTTAAACATTCTTCGTGACACTTTGCATGACTGGTCATTAAATGAGGCTTGCTGTCACACTTGAACATTCGCTAAATGACCTGTTCGGTGGGGTGTGGTGAATTCCTTTGTAGAGACGGCACCGATCGAGTTCCTCGGAGTGCAGCACAGTTGATAACCCTCTGCCTGGAGAAGGAGAAGAAGCAGAAGCCGAGCCTGTAAACACAGACGAGCCGGAAGCGTGTTTTACAGAAGGTAAGGGCAAAGCCGGAACTCTCACTTTTCACTGGCGCTTTGAGTTTTGTCTTACTACATAATGCTATCTGGGAACTCTTTGCCTATAGAGGGTGTTTCTGATCTCCGAAGCGTGCTCTTTATCTAAGAGTCTCAATCCATCTAATTTAATGGATTACTAGGTGTTGCTAGTGTTTCTCTTTGTTTCAAACATTAAAGCGATTCATTAAGACTAAATAATTCGAGCCGGGCGTGATGGCGCACGCCTTTAATCCCAGAACTCGGGAGCCAGAGGCAGGCAGATCACTGTGAGTTCAAGGCCAGCCTGGTCTATAAAGTGAGTCCAGGATGGCCAAGGCTACACAGAGAAACCCTGTTTCGAAGAAAAAAAAAAAGACTAACTTCTTTTGATTTCTTCAGTGTTATGTCTCCCTAAGGGAAATAATTTAATATGATTGACTGCTATGTCTCAAAAGTGATCCCTAGCCTAGTTTCAGAGGACGCAGAACATTCCACCATTGTTTTTCTTCTACTTCTCTGAGAGTAATAAAGTCTTTTGCTGTTTCTTTAATGACAACTTTTAATGTGTCCTATAAGCAATGCCATACTGAAATGCCATTCTGGAAACCAGAGAGGTTTAAACCATGCCTGTGGCTTCAGTGAGCATTCCTGGCCTATTATGCCTTTAAGTAAATATGTGTGTCTTTGGCTTCACTCTTGAGAGCTAAATCTGCTTAACAAGAGCCTACTGGTCATATCAGATATTCCTTGAAGCATTCAAGTTTCACATATCATATATCACTCCTGGGCATATACCCGGAGAAGACTCCATAATAGAGATATTTACAACCCTATATTTATTGCTTCTTTTTTTCATTGTGCAAACATTGGCATGTGCACGCATACACACACACACACACACACACACACACACACACACACGAACATTTAAATTTTTGCAGGAAAAATGGATGAACATATAATGTATAATATTAAGTGGGGTCATCCAGTCAAAGAATAAAAGAAGACAATAATATATGTATTAATGTAAATAAATGAGTATGTGAGGACAGCATAACATTACTATAGAGGACAAGAAAGGCTACGCCTAAAGTGATGAGGAAAGTCTGGATGCAAGTAATGAATACCATTATGAAAGAGGATGCAAAGCTAAAAATTTTCCTAGTTTGATTTCTACCACGATTTTCCTTCTGCTTTTGGTGGTGAATGAGTACTGAATAAACTATATTCAATACTGAAAGTATAACATTTACTGTGAAGCTACACAACCTCCATCCTGAATACTTATTCTAACTGTATAGAGGATAAGTTGTGTAGACTTTGAGTCCACTTAATTTTGATATTTATGTTTTTATTTATTTGCAAGTTTTTAACAATAAAGCTTATAAATTTTAATATGTACATGTCTAAAAGTTGAAAGTTGATGTGGCAATTCTTACACATCTATAACTTAGTCTAGTCTTTAACTCACTTCATAACATCACGTTCTACACAATAAACTACTTTAAAGCCTTAATCTGTTTCAGTCTCTAGTTCACAGAAACACGGAGGTAGACCCAAACCTGAGGAGATTCTGAGGCATGCTAAAAATTTGGGGATTTCCTGAGCAATTGAATCAGAGGCTGAGGTCCTCAACCTCACATGGAAAGCCTGCTACATTGGAGCTGTCTATTTACTTTTTTATGTATTTCTTCTACAGAAAAATAAAAATTTTCAAGCAATATATCCTGACTATAGGTTACCATTTGTTTCTCACAATAAGCCTTCTCACTCCTTTTCACTTTCTGCCATATTAAACTTCATAATACTCTTAGAATTTTCCAGGAACTTCGTTCAAATTAAAATATTTGATAATGTTTTAGAAAAGTATGCAACTCTATATAAATAAGCATTATACCACCTAAATAAAACTACAAATTGGGGTCCAGGCAAAAGTTCCATCTAATAATATAAGGCACAAATTTTGACCTTGGTAGACATGCATTTTAATTCATTCATCCTTAACTGTCTCTGAGAGAGAGCATAATTTTAAAACTTGGAATTTCAGATTTAAAACAAAGTAGAAATAACATGCCATATATATGAATTTCCTTAAAACTTCTCCTATAACACTCACATATTAGGCCATGTGACTGGAAAATAAAGGTATCTAGACTACAGTGATACTTGGATTCTTTTTAAGTACACACTAGATTTATTTTATATGAGAAGCAAAGGAGCTTATGTTATTACCTGTCTATATATTTTGTGTTTACAGGGATTAGTGCTGTCGGCAGAGCCATGGAGTTTTCTTAAGAGAGGTTAGGTAAAAAAAAAATATTGAAAGTTTTCCTTCCGTCAGAAAGGTGACAAGTGCCTACAATCCCAGTCATTAGGAGGTGGAAGCAGAAAGGTCAAGAGTTCAGAGTTTAGCTTCAAGTAGCCTGGGCTCCAGGAGACCTTGTTTTAGAACAAACAAAAGGAATTTAATCCAAATGTATGGCTTTTTTCTCAGCAAGTTGGTTAACAACCATGTAAAAATACATTTGTATAATTTTTGTCAAGATTTCCCCTGTCCAGTTTAGGACTAACATTACTTAGTTAATTACTTAGTTAAGTAAGTAAAACTATCTTACTTAACATTATAGTATAACTAGAATGAAATTGAGCTAATCAGTTTACCACTTTAAACCAGAGAAAAGTCTTAGAAAACACATTTAAGCTCAATATAATGGATTAATTATGCTACTTCCAACTATAAGAATCATCTTACTCAGAATTTCATAGAGATTGTTTTTAATTCTACAAAACATCAATGAGAATAATTTTGGGTTAGTCTGAGAGTCTTAATACTTTCTAAATTTAGACTAGTTGTAGAAAAATATGTTCTGATGGCACATTTTCAAATCAGCTAGGTCTGGACCCATGAAAGGTGACCGAGACACAGTATCTCTTAAATAATACCATAGAATGTATTCCTGGAGATTCTACACTGCTGCCAGGACCTGTTGTGGTTTCCACTAGAGAATCTATAGTGTTGCCAGGACATATTTTAGTATCAGGCTCAGCCTAGCAAACAGGGGAACCACTTTTGCTCAGTCTCTGAACCACTGAGTCACTCACTCATTTATTTAACCAATAAACAATTATTAAATTCTGTGTACATCATGGGCACTTCTATGCACTGGAATATGATAGAGATGAATTAAACAATGCCTCTTTTGTAAATAAGCATCTATAAATAAGCGGATCAAAAGGGAAAGGGGATAACTAAGAAAGAGCCCATCCTGTAAGTACTGTGACTCCTGGAGGACTTTTTTTTATAAAGGTAACTTTTGATCAGGCCTAGAAAAAAAATTAAGTGGGCTATGCAAATAAATGAAGAAATGATTTTTGAAGGTCAACAGAGGCACTTCTCTCTGGTGAAATAGATCTAATATTTGAGGAAAGTCAAGGAACCAGTATTTATTGAAAGACTGACAGGCAATGAGAGAGATAAAATTCGACATGGTAGACATAATAAACCCATCCCAGGTGCCTGTCACAGACTTGAACGGCAGCAAGGACCTAATTATGAAGTCTCATGGCATGCAATCTTAAAAGAGAACAGGTAGGTGACAACCACACTCTTAGTGATTTCTTGGAGGAAACCCAGATTACTGGGTCATGGCTTTGTAATTCAAGACTTCTGCCTCCTTCCTGAGGTGTCATGATGTTGTACACTGTCCTTAATATCTTAGAAAAGAAGTAATGATGAGTATGACAAACCAATTATTTCTATATTGTACTCTTTTGGAGTTACTCAATTAGTAATTTATATAATCAGAATCTGATTTAACCCCTTTTTCTGAAAATCATGGATTTTCAGTTCATTGTGGAGGTAGGCCCAGTTTGTCGTCTTTTTAAAAATATTCTGAGTTCATCAACTCTTTGTACAAACAACTAATAACCAATTCTCACCTTGATAATAGAATAAGCAACTCCATTCAGTCTTTTCCTTATTTTGAGAGGAAATTATGAATGAAATATTTGTTTCAGAACATATAGACACTTTTAATTAAAGGATTAAAAAGCTTGTTTTCCTATTGATTGTTTTACATTGATTATATTGATTACATTGTAATACTCAGTGGTATGCTGTCCTTAGATAGTTTCTTTGTTATTGGGCACATTGTTTTAACATGATGAAACCCTACCTAGACTTTATGTAATGCATCACAAAGCAAACTAATGAACTCGCCCAAAAGACAAAGACCTGACCCTCTGGGACTCATTAGGCTGTTTAGAGATACTGTGGTGTTTACGTTTAATTAATAGTCATTCTAAAGAGAAGGTATGATAAGCTTGCTAACCAGCTAGGTTGGAAATCCCCGAGGATTTGCCTTTGCAATGAAAGTCAGGCAGGCGACTGAGCACTCCTGCCTTAAATAAGAAAGAAATTCTCCATGGTCTGGGAAACCCTAGAGGCAGTGTTTGTGAAGCTTTGCCTCAGACAAAACTTTCCTTACTTTTCTAATTGCAATGCATGGTGTTTTCCTTTCTGTAGTCATAAAAAAAAAACAGTATTTCTTTCCATTTTAAGACCATCAAAAATACATCTCAAGTAGCAAAATCTTGATTAACATTAATTTCTCCTCCAATGATTCTTTTTAATAGTAATTCTGGTTGGTTTTTATTAAGTTGAACAATTTAATAAATCTTTTAAATTTGCAATGATGATTGTCTGGCCCATCATGTTCACACTTCCGTTTGCCTGTCCATCACTGGCCCATCATTGCAGCATCCTGGCTTTCCATGAGCTACACTAGCCACTTCCACTGTGTCTCCTCCTTCCACTGGTCCCAGTGGTATTCAGGTCAATGCTTAGCAACTGGATGTCCAAGAAAAAAACACACCTGCACATAGCATTTTAGTATAAGAATTTTTGAAGTTGATATGTACAAAATTAAGAAATAATATTATATGTGACTACTTTACGACAATCCTCATGTGTAACTGTGTCTTATAGAATGCTAGTGTTGAATTCTGTAACTGCCTATTAATTGCAGTTGAGTAAATATAGTTCATGAGAACTAGTCAGTGTCTTAATATATATTAGTTACTGAAAGAAACATAATTTCACTCCTGCATTAATGATTTGAACAATTTTTTAATAACCACATAATGGAGGTTGAGGAATGAGAAAGCTTTTCTCAATGACGTCTGCTGTCCATAAACATAAGATAGACTTACTGTCTATCTACTTCACTAACATGACCCCCATCATTTCATTACAGGTACACAAACACACACACACACACACACACACACACACACACACACACACACACACACACACACACACACACTAAGTCCCCACCAATTACCTATGATGGTTTTTACTGTTTAAAGGTTTCTGCCAAGCTGGTTTCACACCATAGCTATGACCTTGCTGAATGTATGATACACAGAAGCCAGAAAGCATGACACGTTCCACCATCCAAAAGGAAAAGCCACATGCAGCCTCAAGAGTATGAGATAGAGAACAATAATTAGGAAGGGATGAATTCCTAACACTTTCCACTTAAAAAGAAAAGTCTTGAATTTTAAGTGTATTTAATTTAATTTCATACAATGGTGACTTTAGCCAGCACATTTCAAAAGTTCCTGATAGTTTCCCAGGAAGTGATTATGAACCATTATGGTTCCAGCACACGACTGAATCTTGTCCCCTAGTGGTATGGTCACAAGGTGTTCCAGATGTGAGTGATCCCATTAAGTATTTTGTTTCTGTGACTTCCATTAAATAGTCTTGATCTCTGGTACACTTATCCTAATCATTTCTAGCCCACATTTCCCCTCTGACCTTCCAATTCAGACTTCGGATATTTACCCCATATCTATGTTAGAAGATTTACTGAGATCTCTAACACATCAGTCACTAACGGACCTCATATTTTTATGAGGTTCTAAAGTCATTTTTATGACCTTCAGTCATTAAATCCTGCTGATGATACAAGACAAATGTCTTGAATCTGCTATTGCTCTAATTTCTCATTACTTTTTCCCCTGGGCAAGGATACAGTATTAGAACCTTATAAACTCTATGGCTTTAGTTTATCTTCCACACACCAGCACCATATACTATTGAGGATAACTAATTAAATTGCCTATATCATTCTTTATAGCCATCACTTACTCCTAAACCTTGATCTATATGATATAATTCCTTGAGGCAGAATAAAACTGTTTCATAATCTGTCCAATTACTGTAACCATGTATCTCTCACTTATATCTCTAAAAGCATCACTGCTCTAGTGCCTAAAAATGACTTTGTTTGATACACTTTGCAATGGATCTCCTTCCAAATTCTTGCTTTTACTGAAACCAAACTCTTTCTCATACAGATATATTGATTTATTTCAGCCTCTGCCTCTTCCAGGCAACCTCTTCAGACTTCTTTTTCAATATGCAAGCCAGGTTATGTACAGTACCTCATTCTTCCTAAATGACCCCCATGTCTGTGATTTACTTGACTTATTCATTGATTACATTAATTTCTGTGCCTACTCAACCTGAATAAAATCAAAAACCAATCCCCTGCAGAGAAGAAACTATATACAAAGATACATTAAAACATTCGGTGTATTAAAAAAATGAATAAGCATAAACATTTGAAATAAAATTGTCCTCAGTATTTCTAGCAAGATAGCTTAACTATGAGTTCCATTTCAAATCTTTTAAACTTAGAACAGATAAAAATATATCTATTTGCATTATCTAATGACATTTGCCTTTTTATCTTACTTTCAAGACTTCTCATTACTTTTCTCAATATTGTCTAGAATACCGTTTCACAAAACATTTTGTCTTGTGTTTGTGTTTACTCCATCAAATTTGATACATTACCAAGGATGTCACTGAGCTTCCGATCCTCTTGCTTAGATTACAGGTGTGCAGGCTCACTGCCTCCTCCTGACTGCATGAAGTTCCAGGGACCAAACAAGGCTTCATGCTTGCTTCGCAAACATTCTACCAATTGAACCACACTTCTAGACCCTCAGTGGTTCTTCTTGTTATGTGTAGTTTATTTTATTTATGTGTAATAATATAAATGTATATGTTAAAAAGGAAATATAACAAAAAATTGCAAAAACACACGAGTTTTGAATTCAGGAGTAGAAGTCTGTCAAACTACATTATCTGTCAGCAAAGAAATCTTTGAAATTAGTTTTGCTTCACTGTTACATTTGTCCCATCCATCCATCCATCAATCCATTCATTCATTCATTCATTCATTTCATCATTAAATAATTTATATAGTGTGGAAGAAACCAAGAAATCAGAAAATCGCACATGGCAAATATGTTCTGAGTTAAAAAAAATAATTGGCAGATACTAAGAAATGCCATCAAAATTATAAAATGAAAGAAGACGACGTGATTGTGTGAGAAAGTTGTCCGTTATTAGTATATTCTAAGCTTTTTATCAGATTATCAAGGTATTCTATGCATGTTGTTCTTGCCAGCTTGTGTGAGGAGATTTCCATGCTGCCAAGTTAATGTGGACTCTGGGAAAGGGAAAGTCTGGTGGACCATCAGGAAGACGTGCTACAGGATAGTTGAGCACAGCTGGTTTGAAAGCTTCATTGTTCTCATGATACTGCTCAGCAGCGGAGCTCTGGTGAGTGAGTTGAAGACTGGACTCATAAATTAATATCTTTACACATGAAAAAACGAAAGGGAAGTATGGCAGGCTTTGCAGAAGGATTAATCATTCAGCCACTGTGAATATGGTTCATTCTGATTTCTTTCTTAGCACTATAGTCGTTGTATATAAAGAGGCTACTGACTTATTTAAGATTTATTTTATTGCTTAACTGTGTGTCGCAAGCATGTGCGAGTGCGAAACATGCCCACAGGTGCCAGAAAGGGGCATCTGATCATTGGAATTGGAGTTATTGATGATGTGAGTCACCCACTGTGGGTGCTGTGAACCGAACGCAGGTCTTCTGCAAGAGCAATATGTCCTTAACCTTTGGGCCATCTGTATTTTGCCGTGTTGTTTTTGAAATGCTTACCAGCTCTGAGAGATTTTTTTAGGAGAGTCTGTAAGGTTACTTAGATATAAAATCAAACTCATGTGCAAGTAGGAATACTCTGACCTTTTCTTCTTGCATCCATGGCTCTTTTATTTCCTTCTTTTGTCATATTGCTTTAGAGTAGCATTCCAAACACTGTGCCATATAGGGATGGAAAGAGTGGGCTGTCGTCTTCCTGATTATACTAGGAGAAGCCTGAGTTTTTCTACATCTAGTGTGACGCTGACCAGAGGTTTGTAATGCATAGCATTTGTGTTGAGGAATGTTTCCTCCATCCCTCGTCTCTATGACTTTTACCATGGAGTTTTGTCAAAGACCTTTTCATCATTTGTTGGTGAATTCCCATGATTTATGTCTGAGCTGATTTATATGATGAAATATATTTATTTATTTTTATTTATTTACATATGTTGAACTAACCCTGCATCTGTGGAATGAAGCCAACTTGGTCATGATGACTGTTTCATACAATTTTGAATCCCATTTGAAAATAATTTGTGGATAATTTTTGCATTTATATTTATCACCGAGAAAAGCCTGCAATTTCTCTCTGCATGGTGTTTTTGGGAACCATGCATTCTTCATATGCTATATGAAAAGAGCCAGAAACTACAGAGTAGTGATTTCTTAGCAAGTCTAGTCTCTTAGAAATTAGAAATAGAACGTGCCTTGAGAACATATATCTGAATCCTATCTAGTATATCTCAAACCCATAATAACTAATAAAGTCTCTCACTTTGTCTTATTCTAAGTCATATATGTGTCCAACTATTTTAGACACAGATTTAAAAGGTTTGTTTTAAACTAACTTTTCTTAAAATGTGCACAAAGGAGAATGACATTCTGGAAGGTGGGATCTCCAATGAATTAAACAAATCACACAAAGCAAGGAAACAGGCTCTCAGTTTTTGGTGTTTTTGGTCAAATAGTTTTTCAAGCAAAACGGTTTTTTGAAATTCTTATCTATCAAATAAATGCAAATTATAGTTATAATGTGACAAATAATTGCCATATCTTATAATTGTAATAAATATTTTTCTCACTAAATTCTAAAAAATGTCTGAGATGTGTAAAATTCCATTGCTTAACAAACAAAGACACTAAACACAATATTGTAAATGTTTTCTCCATATCTCAAATACAGTAAATGTCAGTTATAACTTCAAAATCACTTCTTCTTTAATTGAGACAGAAAACACACCAAAAAGTAAAAGAAATAAACAAGTATTACCTGAAATGAGGAGTAATAAAGCCTAAAGCCTAAGTCTTTCCTTGACTTTATGTTTCTACAACCACAAAGTTGGCTGGCCCTGGAAACTGATACCATGAATCTGAGCTCAGGAGCCTGGCTCTGGGGAAAGGCACAGTGAAATCTCTCAAGAGGAGCATCTTTTTTCTAAAAGATTTATTTACATATACAATGCTCTTCCTGCATGTGCACCTACAAGCCAGAAGAGGGCGCCAGATCTCATTACAGATGGTTGTGAGCCACCTTGTGGTTGCTGGGAATTGAACTCAGGGTCTTCGGAAGAGCAGCCAGGTTAACCTCTAAGCCACCTCTCCAGCCAAAGCATCTTATCTTTTCACCAAGATTCACTGTTCCTCTCTTGGAACCTGTACCTTAATTCTAAGAGCAGCCTTCTTCTTTGGCACCACATCCCATCCTTGCTGTATTTTGGAGACACGGTTTCTGCTTAGACAGTTTGCATGAGTCCTCTAGAACTTGGAGAAAGGCACATAAAAGTCTCCAGAGCTAGCCTTCTCCCCGACTCCCATCCCACCTCAATCCTGCTTACTTTTAGAATATTAGCCAGTGTTGTGCATCTTAGCAGAGCTGCCCATTCTCTTTTACCTTGCTTCTCAGTTTGCTTCAGTATTGGAGTCAACAGTTGGGAAAAAATGTGCTAAGGATCATTTTTTTTAAAGTACTGACACAGATTTGGGGGGGGGCGCGGGAGGCAAGAATGGATGTAGTCTGTGAAGTCTGTGAATATGGACAAGTTAATCAGCAAAGCAATCTTATCTAGCTCTCATTTCCTCCAACAAGGTGAGTAGCAAAAGAAAACGAATTCAGATGTGCTTTGATTAGCAGCCATTTTAAATACCTCCACTAGTTCAAGTCTCTAAATCTGTTTAAATTATTTCCAAGAGAATTTATGGCTATGACTGCCTATCATTGCCATTCTTAGAAGTTTTTGAGAAGTGTAAATGCTACTTGCATGGAGCAAGGGAGCTAAAGAAGGTTCCTGACCTCGACCTCGTAGGTGGTTATGTAGTATAGTGCAAGTTTACAAAGGTCTGTAAGAGGGACTGACCCTGGAATGAGGTTCAAAAGGATCAGGACACTTTCCATTTGAATGGAGGAAAAAAAGAACAGGCAGGTGAAGTAAGAACTCTTTAGTTTTAGAGACCATCACTCTTTCAGAAGATCACATGTAATTTCATTCTTTTGTCATCTCTGTGCCGCTGGTGACAATGAAAAGATTGCTAGAACTTAATGTTACACAGGAACTGCAAAGCAGAGGAAAGCTACCCAAGTGCTTTTCACACCGTTGTTTTCTGTGATGTCCTCACCAGAACTATCTTTTCTGCTTCTCCACTGAATCATAAATATTAGACTGTACATGAATTGAAATTCGAATGATGTTTCTACAGGCCTTTGAAGATATATATATTGAAAAGAAAAAGACCATTAAGATTATCTTGGAGTATGCTGACAAGATATTCACCTACATCTTCATTCTGGAAATGCTTCTCAAATGGGTGGCCTATGGGTATAAAACATATTTCACAAATGCCTGGTGCTGGCTAGACTTCTTAATTGTTGATGTAAGTATTTTAGAAGAGAGTTTAATGAGTGATTTAAGTGGTTTGTTCTCATAAATGCTTTTCTATATTATCATTTTGTCATCTTCTTCTTTTTTAAGGCCAGAAGCTTATGTTTTAGGAATATTAACTTAGCTTATAGAGATATGTTTTTAATGAATAGAGTAGTAATTTTTCAACCACTGTCACTTCTCTTCCATCCTTCTCTACCTAACACTTGGAACTTATCCTTGCATATGTTTCCCAAAAATGAAAGAAATGTAATTTTTAAACTATACATTATGTGAGACTAGAGAGGTGGCTCAAAGGCTAAGAGCACTGGCTTCTCTTCCAGAGGACCCAGCTTTAATTCTCAGCACCCACATGGTGACTCACAACCCTCTATAAACACCTATCTCAGGTAATATGATTCTCTCTCCTGGACTACATGGGCACTATACACACACAGTGAACAGACATACATGTTGGAAAAATGCGTACACATGGCTCAAAAAACAGTTTTCTTAAAAATTCACATGATTTGAATGTCATTCCAGTTAACATTAACAAAATATTTAAATACAAGAGAATCCTTGAGAAACAGAAACGTAAAATGGCAGATGAATGTTTCTAAGGGAGAGGATAATAATTTTCACAACCTTAATTTCAGAGATGAAGGGGAGATATTCAAATTGTCTGACCTAGTAGTTGAACTTTAAGTAAAACTTCAGGATTAAGGTAAATTCTATGATATAGATAAGAAAAGGCTAGGGAATATTTATCTCAATTATAATGATGGAGAAATAAAAAAATGAATCCCTTTTATCATTTTTCACTAATTATCATCTACCACTCCTTATAGAAGGGCAGCAAAGGATTGAAGTCATCATTAGTTACTTCAATAAATTCAGAGAACATTTTAGGACTTAGATGATGGCAATGCATAAGAATAGTTTACATGTTATTTTAAACAATGGAAAAATGATTTAGGAGCTGGGGACACCTACCATGTATGAGGCACTAAGTTCAGTATTCAACAGAGAAAAATAAATGATGAGGAGATGGTGAATTGTTGTCATTGCTTCCTGATTGGTTTGGTTTGTTGACAATGTCATATACATATACACTAACTACTGTCCCACATTTCCTTATGTCCTTATCTCCTGAAGTTCTCTGTATAGAGTTGAGGGCTAATGCACTTCCAGCTTCCCTCCAACACAGTCTACATTAGTCTATCTAGTGTTGGTTTTGTTCAGCTCAAAGGCAGAGGCAGTCATGTTAGGAAAACTTTCTGGTGTAGTTTCTGATATTCCTAGAAAGTTTATGTATTTAGGAATATACATGTGACAATAATTAATGAGAAAAGAGGCCATGAAGAAAAGGAGGAGGGGATATATTCTTAATCCCATAAATCTTAGGGGAAAGGTCATTGCCCCAAATCACCATGGCCATATTAATTATAGCAATCAATTAGTTAAAACAAGCTTTTTTAAAAATTCATGTACATGGGTTGTCTATCCCTAAAAGTGAGGCTCAAGAGATCATCATTGGACATGGGTAAGATAAGAGATTTTACAGTCGAGAAGTAGGGGGTTTCCAAATGGGGGATTTGGCAGGCAAATAGGTCAGGTTGCAGAAACAGAACACAACAATCTCTTGAAACAAAGATGTGCTTGCAAAATGATCATAACAGCAGATGGTCAAACCTTTTGAAACAGAGGCATGGTTGCTGTTTCCTGGAAAATGTAATGTAGAACCATTTGAGGTTAGGGTTAAGGTTTCTCAATCCTTGAGAAACAGTTTTAATTATAAACAAGAATGAATCTAGTTTGTCTTTATTAAAAGATGATTTTCAAGTGTAAGGTGGATGTAGGTTGGTTTATTAAAATGAGAGGGATTAGAGGAAGGAAATGAATTGAGAAATTATGATAGTCCCCAAAGGTATAAGAAATACTTTTAAAATTGAAAAGACAGAACAAAATATGTGTGGGGACATGCACATATGTTCTAAGTTATGGATTGAGTTGCAGTATGTCTCAAGATTATCACACATTTGCTATCAGAACATTCAGCAAAAGTTTGAAGGAAAATCCTGCTATTAAAGAATGTTCAAATTTTAAGTAATATTTTTTAAATCTTTCTTATGAAAAAGAGAGCATACCTTTTTTTTTCTTAAGTGGGAAATAATTGACGTGCATGACTGAATCAGTTTAGAAATGGAAAGAGTCATGGGCCCAACTTGCTGTAGGCTATTATAAATGTATGTTCTATTTGGTAGGATATTCTGAGTGACTACACAAGGACATCTATTCCACAGAACAGTTTACCTGTCACTAGCAGCAGCAGTGAACTTCTGAGCAATGAAGCTTTTGCTCTCTAAACCATTAAGTAGAAACTGACCCAAATCTACTCCTCTCTAGAAATTCCGAGTCTCCTTGATATTGCATTTCTCTTGTGTTGAAGACATCATTCTTAGATAAGTGCCTGCTATGGTAAATAATAAACAGAAATTACTCAGAGACGGAACTCACTCAGAGATAGATTTGTTCTTCACTGAGGAACTCACTGTGCTATTCCAAAAGGGATGATGATTTCCTTTCTGCAAGTGTTCTTTCTTTTGAAATAACTCTTGAGAAGAGCACACATTCCTATAGCGTTGTCATGTGGTGGCTAGGCCATGCCGTGATGAAATTGTTATATATTTAGGTTGACTGTTAAGCAGTGAGTCATCTAGCCTCAATATAACTTCAGTATAATTCACAATTCCTTTCCATAAATTATTATAAGCAGATCTTTGGTGACAAACTTGGCAAATTGAAGGCAATAGTAATCTTGTTTGGAAATTGTTCTGATCTCAGTCATGAATCTTCAGGTGGCTTTCTAAATACAGGCTATACTCATGTTTGTATAAATTTAAGCTTTTAACAAACTTTTATAACAGCTTTGGAAGCACACTTAGATGTGACATTAGTTTCATTTTAATAGACAATTTATTGGTTGTTGTTATTAAATGTTCAGACATAGTAAACAATTAGATAACCAGTAATTACTATATAGAAAAATTGTGTGTGCTGTTTCTATTTAGGTGTTATAATAAGTAACCTTTCTTCCTTCCATTATTTTAACCTTCCATAAAACCTATTTTCTTTGAAAAGCTTCTTTCTTACCTATTGGGGGGGGCTGACTAGATAGGTTTATATACAAAATTACATTCTTTTTGTTGTTTTATTTTAGTGCAGTTTATAACTGAAATTTCTGTGTCTGTTACTTCATTAAAATTGTTACTGAAAATGCCAATTTTTGCAGGTATCTCTGGTTACTTTAGTAGCCAACACTCTTGGATACTCAGAACTTGGTCCTATTAAATCCCTACGGACACTGAGGGCTCTAAGACCCCTAAGAGCCTTGTCCAGATTTGAAGGAATGCGGGTAAGAAAATATCAAACTCCTTAATGTGAAATCCTTATTGTTTAAGTATAGTTGAGGTAGTTCTAAAACAAATGAAAAGTTATTAAAAACTATCACAACATACATACATATGCATATACATGTGATATGTTTATATATAGTAAGTACTCGTGGAATTATGAAGTACCTACTATGCCACAAAGCAGTAAATAATACTATAATCTTCTTTTATATATGATCCTAATAAATTGCCTTTCTTTTCAAAATTGAGGTTTTCTGATGCTGCAGTTAAATGATGAGGTCACTATTAGTCCTGATAGCACTTCTTATATACACATCAATGATGTGCCTCATCACATGCCTAAGTGATTTTTGATTAAGGAACAAACTTTGGTAGGGACCATAATAAATGATAAGAAGGTGAAGTAACATTAGCCATGATTAATAATGAGTGGAATTATATCAAAATTACATTTAAAGAATCTAAGCCCCAAGAGTTAAGTTCTTTTTGCTATATGCTGCATAATATCCCCCAAAGAGTGTTAATCTACAAAAACAAAGTGGCAGAAACATTAACTACAGTCAACAAAGTTTTAAGGGCTTTATATATTAAATCGGCAACTTCTTCATACCACCCATAGAAGAAAATGCCTATATTTCTTGCATTTAGTACATTACTTGTTACTATTCATCTTTCTTTTTTGCTACTTAATTCATTCAGATTACATCTCAATTGTTATCCCATCCCCTGTATCCTCCCATTCCTCCCTCCCTTTTTCACCCTATTCCCCTTCTCTATGTCTGTGACTAAGGGGGGGCCACTTCTCCCACTATATGCTCATAGGCTATCATGTCTCATCTTGGTAGCCTGCTTATCATTCCTCTGAGTGCCACCAAGCCTCCTCACTAAGGGAACATGGTCAAATATGGGGAACTAGAGTTCGTGTCGGAGTCAGTACCTGCTCTCCACTGAACTGTGGAGAATGTCCTAGTCCATTGGCTAAGTCTGGGTAAGGGTTTGAAGTTTATTGCACGTATTGTCCTTGGCTGCTGCCATAGTTTGAGCAGGACCCCTGGGCCCAGATCTGCCCATCATAATGTTCTTCTTGTAGGTTTCTAGGACCCTCTGGATCCTTCTATTTCCCCATTCTCCCATGCTTCTCTCACCTAGAGTCCCAATAGGATGTCCTCCCCTCTGCCCCACTTTCCTGGTAAGTGAAGACTTTCATGGGACATGCCCCTTGGGCTAGTGTCCAGATATAAGTGAATATACACCATTTGAGTCTTTCTGCTTCTGGGTTAACTCACTCATTATGACCATTTCTAGTTCAATCCATTTGTTCAAAAATTTCAGGATTACCTTGTTTTTAAAAGCTAAGTAGTATTCCATAGTGTAAATGTACCACAGTTTCTTTATCCATTTTTCTACTGAGGGACACTTAGGTTGTTTCCAGGTTCTGGCCATTATAAATAAGGCTGCTATGAACATGGTTGAACATACCTCCTTGTTGTGTGGTGGAGAATCTTCTGGATATATTCCAAGGAGTAGAATAGCTGTGTCTTGAGGAAGCCCTATTCCCAGTTTTCTGAAAAAGCATGAGATAGATTTCCAAAGTAGTTGTATAAGTCTGCATTCCCACCAGCAATGTTCCCCTTTCTCCACATCCTCACTAGATTGGGCTGTCAGTTGAGTTTTTTATCTTGGCCATTTTGATGGGAGTAAGATGGAATCTCAGAGTCATTTTATTTGCATTTCTCAGATGACAAAAGATATTGAGCATTTCCTTAAATGTTTCTTAGCCATTGTTGAGAATTCTCTATTTAGTTCTGAGCCCCATTTCATAATTGGGTTGTTGAGTTTGGTGGTGTTTAGTTTCTTGAGATCTTTATATATTTTGCATAGTATCCCTTTGTCAGATGCAGGGTTGGTGAAGATCTTTTCCCAGTCTGTGGGCTGTTGGTTTGTTCTGTTGACAGTGTCTTCTGACTTACAGAAGCTTCTCAGCCTCATGAGGTTCCATTTATTAATTGTTGACCTTAAGGCCTGGGCTGTTGGAGTTCTGTTCAGGAAGTTGTCTCTTGTGCCAAAGTGTTCCAGACTCTTCCCCCACTTTATCTTCTAACAGATTTAGTGTCTCTGGTTTTATGTTGAGGTCTTTAATCCATTTGGACTTGAGTTTTGTGCATGGTGATAAATATGGATCTAATTGCATTTTGCTACATATAAACATCCAGTTAGACCAGCACCATTGCTTAAATATGCTACTTTTTCCATTGAATAGATTTGGCTTCCTTGTCACAAATCAAGTGCCCATATGTGTGTGGATTCATTTCTGGGTCTTCGATTCAATTCCATTGATCAACCAGCCTATTGCTGTGCCAGTACTGTGCTGTTTTAATTACTGTTGCTCTATAGTACACCTTGAGATCAGATATAGAGATTCCTCTGGAGGATCTTTTATTGTACAGGATTGTTTTAGCTATTCTGGGTTTTTAGTTTTTCCATATGAAATTGAGAATTGATCTTTCAATGTCTTTAAAAAATTGTGTAGGTATTTTGATAGGGATTGTATTGAATCTGTAAATTGCTTTTGGTAGGATGGCCATTTTTACCACGTTAATTCTTTTGATCCACGAGCAAGGAAGATCATTCCATCTTCTGATGTCATCTTCAATCTCCTTCTTCAGAGTTTTGAAATTTTTTTCAGACAAGTCCTTCACCTGCTTGATAGAGTTACTCCTGGTAGTTTATATTGCTTGTGGCTAACGTGAAGGGTGTAGTTTCCCTAATTTCTTCCTCTGCATGAATGTCATTTGTATATAGGAAGGCTACTGACAATTTTGAGTTAATTTTGTATACGGCCATTTTGCTGAAGGCGTTTATCAGCTGTAGGAGTTCTCTGGTGGAGTTTTGGGGGTCATTTATGTACAGTGTCATATCATCTGAAAATAAGGATAACTTGACTTCCTCCTTTACCATTTGCATCCCCTTGATCTCCATTTGTTGTCTTACTGTTCTCACTAGAACTTTAAGTACTATATTGAAGACATATGAAAAGAGTGGGCAACCTTGCCTGGTCCCCAATTTCAGAAGAAATTCCTTGAGTATCTCCCCATTTAATTTGATGTCAGCTATTGGCTTGCTGTATATAGCCTTTATTATGTTGAGGTATGTGCCTTGTATCCCTGATCTCCTCAAAACTTTAAACATGAATGGGTGTTAGATTTTATCAAATGCTCTCTCTGCATCTAAGGAGACGATCGTGTGGATTTTACTTTCAGTTAGTTTATATGGTGGGTTACATTTATGGATTTCCATATTTTAAACCATCCCTGTATGCCTAGAATGAAGCCTACCTGGTCATGATGGGTGATATCTCTGATGTGTTCTTGTATTCATTTTGCAAGTATTTTATTGAGTATTTTTGCCTCAATGTTCATAAGAGAAATTGGTCTGAAATTCTCTTTCTTTGTTAAGTCTTTGTGAGATTTAGGTATCAAAGTGGCTATGGCCTCATAGAATGAATTTAGTAATGATCCATCCATTTCTGTCTTTTGGGGTAACTTGAAAAGTATTGATATTAGCTCTTCCTTGAAGGTCTGGTAGAATTCTGCACTAAAACTATCTGGCCCTGGTGTTTTGTTTTTTGTTTTTTGTTTTTGTTTTTGTTTTTGTTTTTGTTTTGTTTTTGCTTGGGAGGCTATCAATGATTGCTTCAATTTCTGTAGGGGAAATGTAGCTTGTTTATCTGTTCTTGACTCAATTTTGACAAGTGGATTGAGCAAGAATTGTTCATTTCCCTTATATTTTCAAATTTTGTGGCATATATGCCTTTGAAGTAGGATCTTATGATTCTTTCTATTTCTTCAGTGTCTGTTGTTATATCTCCCTTTTCATTTCTGATTTTGTTGATTTGGATAGTGTCTTTCTGCTTTTTAGTTAGTTTGGCTAATGGTTTGTCTATCTTGTTGATTTTCTCAAAGAACCAGATCCTGTTTTGTTTTGTTTTGTTTTGTTTTGTTTTGAATTGTTCTATTTGTTTCTAATTTATTGATTTCTGCCTTGACTTTGATTATTTCCAGATGTCTACTCCTCTTGGGTGTTTCTGCTTCTTTTTTTTCCCTAGGGCTTCCAGATGTGTCATTTAGTTGCTTATGTGGGATGTTTCCAATTTCTTTATAAAGGCACTTAGTGCTATGAATTTTCCTCTTAGCACTGCTTTCAATTTGTCCTAAAAATTTGGGTATGTTGTTCCTTCATTTTCATTGAATTTCAGGAAGTCTTTAATTTCTTTCTTTATTTTTTTCCTGCCCCAGAAGTCATTAAGTAGAGAGTTGTTTAGTTCCCATGTACCAGTAGGCTTTTTGTTATTTCTGTTGTTGTTGTTGTTGTTGTTGTTATTGTTGAAGTGCAGCCTAAGACCATGATGATATGATAGGATACAAAGTATTATTTCAGTCTTCTTGTATCTGTTGAGGCTTGCTTTGTGACTTATTATGTGACCAGTTTTGGAGAAGGTTCCATGGGGTGCCCAGAAGAAGGTATATTCCTTTATGTTTGGGTGAAAAGTTCTGTAGATATCTGCTAAATCCATTTGATTTATGACATTGGTTAATCTCATCATTTCTTGGCTTAGTTTATGTTTTGATGACCTATCCTTCAGTGAGAGTGGGGTGTTAAATTCTCCCACTATTATTGTGTGGGGATCGAAGTGTGGTTTAAGCTTTGTTAATAGTTTTTTTACAAATGTTAGTGCCCTTGTACTGGAATCATAGATGTTCAGAATTGTGATATCATCTTGGTTGACTTTACCTTTGATGACTATGAAGTGTCCTTCCTTGTCCCTTTTGATTAATTTTGGTTGAGAGCCTATTTTGTTAGATATTAAAATGGCTATACCAGCTTGCTTCTTGTGGCCATTTGCTTGGAATATTTTTCCAGCCTTTTACCCTGAGGTAATGTCTATCTTATCGGTTAGATGTGTTTCTTGAATGCAGAAGAATGTTGGATCTTGTTTATGTATCCATTCAGTTATTCTGTGTCTTTTTATTGGAGAATTGAGACCACTGATGTTGAGAGATATTAATGACCAGTGACTGTTAAGTCCCTTCATTTTGATGTTGGTTACAGTAGAGTTGGTGTGGTTGTGCTTTTGTGATGGTGTAGTTTTGGTTGTAGCTTGTCCCTTTGGGGTTGAGTTTTCCTTCTAGTAACTTCTGAAAACCCAGATTTGTGGATAGGTACTGTTTGAATTTGGTTTTGTCATGGAATATTTTGTTTTCTCCATCAATGGTTATTGATGCTTTCAATGGGTATAGTAGTCTGGCCTGGCATCTGTGGTATCTTAGGGTTTGCAGGACCTCTGTCCAGGCCCTTCTGGCTTTTATCGTCTCTGCTGAGAAGTCAGGTGTGATTCTGATAGGTTTGCCATTAAATGTTACTTGGCCCTTCTCCCTTGAAGCTTTTAATATTTTTCTTTGTTCTGTATATTTTGTGTGTTGATTATTATGTGATGGGAAGTATTTCTTTTCCGGTATATTCTATTTGGTGTTCTGTAGGCCTCTTGTATATATATATAAGCATCTTTAAATTGGGGAAATTTTCTTCTGTGATTTTGCTGAAAATGTTTTCTGGGCCTTGGAGTCTGGCATTTTCTCTTTCCTTAATTCCTATTATCCTCAGGTTTCTTCTTTTCATGGTGTCCTTGATTTCTTGGATGTTTTGTGTCAGGAATTTTTCAGACTTAGAGTTTTCTTTAATGGTTGCTTCAAGATCTACGATGTCTCTTCTAGACCCGATATTCATTCCTTCCTCTCTTGGATTCTGTTAGAAAAGCTCGCTTCTATGTTGCTTGTCTTCCTCTCTAAGCTCTCGCATTCCTGTTCTGTCTGTGTCTTTATTATTGTATCCATTTTCATCTTCAGATCTTGAACTGTTTTATTGATTTCTTTCCTCTGATTGTATATTCCTGAGTTTCTGCCATTGCCTCCTTTTAGGCCTTCGGAGCTTGAACTATTTTATTGATTTCCTTCATTTGGTTGTTTGTATTTTCTTGAATTTCTTCCAGACCTCTCTGTAGGCCTTTTTTATGTGTTCCACCTGTTTGGATACGTCTTCCTGTATTTGATTACTAATATTATTTCTTTCTTCATTATCATCCTCATTACTAAGGATTTGAGATCATTTTCTTATATTTCAGTTATGTTTGAGTTCTCTGGGTTGCTTTCTTTGGGAAAGCTGCAATCTAGAGATGTCATATTGTTTTAGGTTTTTTGTTTGTTTGTTTATTTATGATTTTATGCTGGCCTTTAATCATTTTGTTTTCTCTGATTTTGGGAGGTAGCTTCTGGTGTTGGATGGAGGGAGTCTGAGGACAGAGTCACCCATTTTCTCAAGATTTCTCGAGGCCAGGAGCTCTGATGGTTCACTGGTCTGGATGCCAGGAAGTCAGACCCCTAGTGTGGGTCTCTCCCAGCCAGTCATCTCCAGCTACCCTGTACCATGGGCTCCGGAAGTGCCCTGGGTCTCAGATTGCATGCTGAGTCCAGCCAAAGTGTCTAGAGCTTCTGGGCACCTGTGTGGCATCAGGGCTCTCTGGGGATGGGTGCAGGGCAGGTGGCGGTGGGGGGGGGTGGGTAGGAGGGAATGATGTGAGCTGAGGATAGCTCCACTTCTTGTCTCCTGGAGACGACCCTATGCCAGGAGCTCTGATGCTCCACTGCCCTGTGGTTTACAGTAACGTCTCGAGACCCAGAGTGCGTGCTGAGTCCAGTTAGCTATTTGGGACCCAAACCCAAACCTCAAGCTGAGTCCAGTTAGGGTCTCGGAGTTCAAACAAAGTCCTGAGTCCAGTTAGGATCTTGGGACCCAAACTGCTGCGCTGAGTCCAGTTAGCAACATGAGACTCAAACCAAAACCGTGAGTCCACTTAGCATCTCGGGACCCCAAACTGCGCACTGAGTCCAGTTAGCGACTTGCGACCCAAACCCAAACCATGCGCTGAGTCCAGTTAGTTTCTTTGGACCCAGACCACACGCTGAGTCCTTTTTCCCGCAGCAATTCTTACCGGACCCCACGCCAATCACCTTTGCCATTGGGTTCCTGGTCGGCCATTCCCAGCTGCCAACCTCAGCAGCCACCGGTGCTGCCACTGCAGCAGCCGCTGCCACAATGGTCTGCTCTCCAGAGGGTCTGTGCTCTTCGCTCACTCAGGGATGTGTAAGTTTTTCCATAGTTTGTTCCTTTTGAACTGTGGAGTTCCCCTGCTGTGGTGGGGTGGGGAGCTTGGTGTTCCTGGTTAAGTAATCAGTCCAATTCCATGACTCGATTACTCTGGCTTCTAAACAAGATCCTATTCATCTTTAGTATTATTATTATTATTTATGCCTGATTCCTCTGCCTATATTGTTCTCTCACCTTGGAGTGCTTCTATTTCCTGTTTTGAACCCCAACTCACCAATTTCAATGCAGTAGTCATCAATACAAATACCTCTTACTATTAAATTGCATTTGGCTTTTGCTTGTCTGCACAACACAAGACATAAACAAACATCCTTTTATCTATGACCACATACCGAAGACTTTCATCATATTTTACTCATTTGTTTCTATAATTGCAATCTATGAGCAATTTAACATAGAGACTAGTCTGGCTCATTCACTTTAGAGTCATGGATACCCACAAATCATCAACATTGATGGGGATTTTTAGAAATGCAGGCTTCTAACTCAGCCTAGCTAGCTACCTCCAGAAACTGAGAAAAGAGGGTCATGATTTAGAGACTAGCCTAGGCCATGTAATGAGAACTCATCTCAAAAGAAGCTAGGGACATAGCACAGTGGAAGAATGTCTTGCCTTCATTAGAACCTGGCTCACAGATACCTGGTACATGTGTGTGTGTGTGTGTGTGTGTGTGTGTGTGTGTGTGTGTGTGTGCACAGAAACATAACACACACAAACCCCTATAGACTCTAGATCTTGCCAAATGATAAAGTCTTGATTTAATCATCCCTGTGTGAATATCAGAGAACCTGCTGATCTTTCACCCTTTGTATTGTTAGCTCTGCTTGCTGAAGTATCACTGTAACCTTTTACTAGTTCATGTATAGAGTAGATGGTTGCCAAGTATATGAGAGGTCAATATTTCAAAAGAACTAATAAGCAAACTACAAACACCGTGAGAATGCAAAGCTCCCATTCCATTTCATGCACATACTTTAAGCTAATGTTTTGAACTTTGGTAGAATGTTGTGTTGTGTTCATCCTTATGATTGGCCTATGAATCTGAGCATTGTCTATTGAGTTTTATAAACAAAAGAACATGCTTGCCCCTAGAAGACTATTTCTTTGCTTGGTAAAAAAAACCAAGTCTACAAGCTACAGGTTTTTGTTGTGGCTGTTGTTGTTGTTGTTGGTGGTGGTGGTGGTGAGCTTGATTCATTTTTTATATGACAAGTTGACCTGAATAAAAATATTTTAATATATTTTGAGGATCCACGTATTCATTTATGTTTACCCTGAATATAGAAGTATTTCTTCAAGTTGCAGAGTTACTTTGGGGCAATAAAGAAAACAGTAGAAGTGAGACATTTGACTATAGTTTCCTCAGAGTCCTGAGGCTCTGCTCCTCTGCTGCCCCATAACTCTGTGAATACACATGCCAGCTGTTATGCTGGGAAAAAGTAAGAATGTAATGGTAAATAGAGCACAGCTCCACACTTGGGAGTGGGGTGCTCCAAGTCAAGAGAACAGCATTCTGTGGATCGTCCTATAATAGCTAGCACACAGTGCTCTAAGAATGCCACAGGAATGCCTGAGATATGATAAGAATGTGATAACACTACAATCATGACTATCAAAGACAATCCAAAGCCACAAGTCATTAGGCACTACAGGCATGGATGCTATACATTTGATGCAAAGAGTTGAGTATGTTAGGCTTTGGAGCTAAGGACTGCAAGATACAATGTGAGGCAGTGAAAAGCACAGAAAGTGAAGACCGAAGTGAGAATGGAGAGGTGAGTCTGATGAGGAGCTGGTCACTCTAATCATCACTCTGGGCCTGTATTCCTTGCCTTTTTGGAGATCATCCATCTAGTAATATCAGGTAAAGTATGCCACGGAGAACAACCACGAAGCTCCCCTGGAATCCCTGCACAGTAATTCTTAATACGGGGTCAAAAACAAACACCATCTGTCCACTGACTGTCGCAGTGAAGGAGGTTCAACTGAAGTAGAGTTAGACCCTTTATTTATGGATGACAGATGGCTACAGCATAACCCATGCTGAAAAAAAATAAATAAACCTGCCTCTAATGTGTCCCCATGTGGAAGTGTCTTGACATCCTGCTTAATAAGTTGAGAGTGAAAGAGTGAACACTACGCTATTTTCTAACAAACTAGCTCTAATTAGATGTGGATCAGGACTGAAGAGTCAGAAAAAATATAGGTTAGAAAAAATACCGGTTTTTGAAGGATGAGATAATTAAGAAAACCTGGGGAGAGATAACTACTCCAGAGTTACTTTGGGACAATAAGGAAAACAGTACAAGTGAGACATTTGACTGTGGTTTCCTCAGGGAAAAGTGAAGTGGTGACATCACTAGATCAATAGCAAAGAAAAGGTTGAGCAGCATTGATGAGGAAGGTCGTAAAGCAAGCTTCACACCATGTTAGCTTCCGCTGTGGCTAGCGCTGCCTATCTGTGGCCACGCACTTACATAAGAGTTCATTTTTAGAGTTAGAAAAACAGCTTGAAGATTTCCTTCATCTCAAAGAATCATCCCAATCTAAAGAAGTCAAACCACTAAAAGACTCTTAACAGTAACTCAATCTAATAGAAACTAGTATGCTCACTGTACGGGAGAATGGGTTTCTGAATGCTGGTGATTCCAGGATGGTGAGACTGTACATATGTAATTCATTTTTTATCATTTATGTTTACGTATCTCTCTTCTGTAAAGCTTGTAGATTTATCAATTTGTCTTAGTGGTATCAGGACTTTGGGGGCTTTTTTTTTTCATTTATTTGAAGTGTAATATTATCTTGGCCATTTATGCTGGGAACTTTTCTGTCTTAATCATGAAACTTGTAAATCAAAAATCATGGTTTTGTGACACACTTTGTATTGCTTAGCACACTACTGATGGTTATATATCAGCTGTTCAATATAGCTTGTTGGTTGGCTGGATTTATACCTTTAATCCTGCTTGACATTGTCTACTGATCCTAATTAGTCTTTTCTTTCTTTTGGATACCAGGTAGTGGTCAACGCACTCATAGGAGCAATCCCTTCCATCATGAATGTGCTTCTTGTGTGTCTCATATTCTGGCTAATATTTAGCATCATGGGAGTCAATCTGTTTGCTGGAAAGTTCTATGAGTGTGTTAACACTACAGATGGAACACGATTTTCTACATCCCAAGTTGCGAACTATTCTGAGTGTGCAGCTCTTATGAATGTTAGTGGAAATGTGCGATGGAAAAACCTGAAAGTGAACTTTGATAACGTTGGGCTTGGTTATCTGTCACTGCTTCAAGTTGTAAGTGACCCCTTTCATGAGTACTTGGTATGGAGTGGAGGGTGTAAATCACTGTTTAAATACGCTACTAACTAGAATTTAAGATGCTATGCGATTTCTCAAATAGACTTGATTTTTTTTTTCTTGGAGCATGTGCCCCATAAGTATGGCTAAAGAGGACAGTGTCCTTGAATTTTAGATTTATTCATCCAGAATTGACCATTTGTTTTCATTTGAACCCCTATCACAGTTGCAGATTATTACCCACCAAGTAGTTACTGTGGGACTTCTGTTTATCTTGCAAGGGAATGAAAAGAATTTGCTAGAGGCATAGAGAAGCCTTGAAAATGGAGACAAATTGTTTTTTAACCCTAAAGATAAAAGTCTCTTACACTTTTGGAAAGTAGAAGTTTGTAGGTAAAATGCACAAGGATTTGTAACAATTTTGAAATGCCTACTTAGGAAAAAGGCTTAGAGAATGTCCTTTTTTAAAAATTTTACAGCAGATTTAACATGGCTTTAACATCTTAAATAAATGTATGTGATGCTCTGGTTTAAAAAATCATAGCATTTTAATGTCAAATTGGTATTTTTAAACAGAACAAAACTAATTTGATGTTACTTGTAGATAGTATAAGATTAAATAGACAAAACTATATGATGATTTTAGAGTCTGTGTTTCACATACTATTTCTATAAATGTATTTACAGGCAACATTCAAGGGATGGATGGATATTATGTATGCAGCAGTTGATTCTGTTAATGTAAGTATTGATCAACCTAAGACTATTATTTTAGTTTAGCTTTAGAATTTGAACCACAGCCCTCCAGCACCCTAATTATGAACAAATACAATGAAAAGCTTCACCCTGCTGTAGTCAAGTGCTTAGGAGTGTACCATTTTGAGATGGACTTTATGTAAATTCTGGGTCTGCTACATTCTTCAAATTTTGCAGCCAACTCTGAGCAGTGTGTTGGAAAAAAATGCAATAACCCAGTGTCTCCATTACAAGTGTGTTGTGAGGATCTGCCAAGCAGCACTGAGAATAGGCTAGTGGCAACCAGTGAGCAGCAAATACTAGTTGATCAAACTAAAAGTGAAATGATTTTTATTCATAGCTTTTATTGTTTCTATATTTTGAAACACTTTGAAAAAATTCTTTGCCAATAAACTTTAAAGATTACTGGCTAGTTTATGCTCCCATGAGATCCAGAAAAGATATTTTAATAGCCAATGGAAACATAATAAAATTAATGTGAATCTGGTATCACCATCACTTTTACAGTTTCATCTGGTAATGAATTGTCTGTTTTCAGTCACTTAGCCAGTGGCTTTTCCTGTAAGTCTGAGATCAAGTACGATCATTAAAGATAGTGCATATCTACAGTGTAAGCATCTACAACACTAGCTTACTGAATAGATGTGCTTCTACAATACTAACTTTTTCTAGGCTCGCAGTCTCATCAGAGTTACCTTGTCAACCTATGTGAGACCAAAACTAATACAATTTATTGTCAATGTGCTATTACCTTTTTCTATAGGTAAATGAGCAGCCAAAATATGAATACAACCTCTACATGTATATTTACTTTGTCATCTTTATCATCTTTGGGTCATTCTTCACTTTGAACTTGTTCATTGGTGTTATCATAGATAATTTCAACCAACAGAAAAAGAAGATAAGTATTTTAAATGTTTCCTTTATTGCACTGAGAAAGTATTAATTAACTTGATATGAATTAGTTATTTTGCATTTTATATTTCAAAATAATTTTTAAATTGTATTTTATTAATTTATTATTATTACATCTCAATGGTTATCCCATCCCTTGTATCCTCCCATTTCTCCCTCCCTCCCATTTTCCCCTTACTCCCCTCCCCTATGACTGTGACTGAGGGGGACTTCCTCCCTCTGTATATGCTCATTGGGTATCAAGTCTCTTCTTGGTAGCCTGCTATCCTTCCTCTGAGTGCCACCAGGCCTCCCCATCCAGGGGATGTGGTTAAATATGAGGCACCAGAGTACGTCTGAAAGTCATACCCCACTCTCCACTCAACTGTGGAGAATATCCTTTCCATTGGCTAGATCTGGGTAGGGGTTTGAAGTTTACTGCCTGTATTGTCCTTGGCTGGAGCCATAGTTTGAGCGGTACCTCTGGGCCCAAATCTGCCTACCTCAAATATGCAACATGCCTATATTATAGTATTATAAATTTGTTGTATAAAATGTTATGTCATAGTTTTAAATAGTACATTAAATTTTTCTGCTTTCTCTGCCATTGCTTGTAGAGGTCTGGACAATAAACATATCACTAACTCAAACCAGTGAAGTACTTTCTTCAAAGTCGCTTTATTTATTTATTTATTTATTTATTTATTTATTTATTTATTTCAGACATATCCTTTTTTTCCTGCTAGCCATTTTTCTGTGGTGTGTCTTAGGATGGAGCTTAGGCGACAGTCACCTATAATGTGGCTGCTAAACTCATGTCACTAACGTTATAACCTGAGAAACAATATAGTTGATGAAAGGAAAATCCGCTAAATAGACATATGCACTGCTCCCCTGAGCTTTTCAGCACGTGAATGCTCATCAGCTGTAGGCTCTTTCAACAGTCACCATGAAACAGCACAAAGAATGTGACTTAAAACGACAGTAATTTATTCCCCCCCCCCCTCACATCTACGAGATAAAGAGATGGAGGCACTCTGCTCATGTCCAGGCCTCCAGGAAAGGAGCCAATGTTGTATCCCCTGGGCCTCATCACTCCAAGCTGTGATTTGTTTTCTGCCCTCAATACTGTCTCCTCCTTTAATAAGTGCCAGTCATACTGGTAATGCAAATTATGAACCTGCACTACTCCACTTGCTCCTTCTCTTAATTAAAAGACTCAGGTAGTAGATTAAACAGAGTCTGGACTAAGCTGGGTTTCCCCAGTCACGGACACTTTTGCTAACGACCAGCCTTCAATCAATGTCACATTCTGGGGTGGTAGGAATTATGATTTCTATGTATATTTAAAGGGACTGGAATTCTACTCACAAAGTCAACCTTCACAATCCTAATTATTCTACTACAATGTTGTAGGAAAGAGAATGTGGAGGTAGGGATTTGACGTAGGTAAAGCCCTTACCTGAATTTGGTCCCAGCATAAAAATAAATAAGGAAGTAAATAAATAACCAAAAAAAACAATTAGGAAATTAAAAAAGACAAACGGCACAATGGAATAAATAATTGACCCCATATCGGACATCCAAAGCATAATACAGACATCCAAAAAATAAATAGAATCAGAACTACATCGCCTATCTATTAAATGTTTAAGCAACTCTTTTTTCCCATTGGCTACACCACAGCTTCAGAAACTGCATATATGAAATAGGGAACAGAGCAATGAGAAAATTTCACAGAAATGGACATGGGCAGTCAGGAGACTTGATGCAGTTGTATATGGTATTTGATATGCCCTTTGAAGGTAGGTAAGAGGACATGCAGCAACTAGGAGGTCAAAGGATGGACAATCTTCATGAAGGAGATCAGAAAAATGTGAGTGTATGCCTAGCCCTAATAAAAGAGACAGATGTTCTGGGTGCACATTAACTCACCCGGTTAATGTGTAGTTTAGATTTTAAGATAGAACTTTAAAACTGATGATGTCTGTAGCTTTGGGAAAGATTTTTAAATCCTTATAAAATATTGTTCAATGGGAACTAATACATCATTGGGTATTTCAAGCAAGGAATAACATGCAAGCAGGACACTGACATTATTGGAATTCTGTTATGTCTGATACTGCACAATATTCTTTGTGTGTGTTATAGAGGAACAGCCTCTAGTTAACTTTTGAGCAGGTTATGTGACATGTATGCAGTCTGACCCTGGAGAGTAGCTTCATCATAAACCAAGGCCCCCTTTTTCCTGCAGCCATAGAATATGAAACTGGGCTTTAGCAAAAGTGTCCATGACTGGGGAAACCCAGGCTAGTTCAGACTCTGTTTAATCTACTACCTGAGCTGCTGTTAGATTAAAAACACCCTAGGTAGTAGGTGACATATCCAATTGAGACAATTTTACCAAACAGTGTCTACATGGTCATTGGAGGTTGCAAGAGAACAGAATCTGTGTCTTAGGTTTCTTGACAATGAACTGAGTTGCTATGGTTAGGCTACCACCTGAAGGAAAAGAGACTCTTAGAGAATTAGGAGTAGGGTCACTAGAGAAAATGCTATCAGGTTCCTGCTTCGCATCTGCAGATACATGTGTGAATGCACTGACATGCAGGTAGTGCACAGAATTCACTACCACAGGCACAAGAAGAGGTCTATTTGGTTCAGATCCCATATGTTACCATATTCAATGTAGCCTCTTAAATATTGTAAGTGTAAATATTTTAATTTCAGTTTATGGCTCTACCCATTCACTTTGAAATAAACACTTCCACTTTACCAGTTTTCTCAACAATTCATCGCCTCTGTTAGTACTGTCTCTATCCTTAATAAGTTCATGTGACATTTCAATTTCTATTGTTAATCATAAGCATATAACTGAAGGTGAATAGGTAAATTATGAATAGGTTTAAGTTATAGAATAGAAAAATAAGAAGACACAGATGCTGACTAGGGGTGTGGGCACCAATGTATAGATTCTAAGTAACAGCAACCCCTTTTAATACCTACATTCGTATAAGGAGGATGAATCGCAACTACACGAAAACGTCCCTTGTTCAAAACTTTGAAGTCCCATCTTTTTCAGATGTAATATTTTCTTGTATTTTTAAACACTAACATACCAATTGAGCTATTAAGCCCAATCCTAAATAAAAAAGAGAATCATTTATGTTTCACAGTCTTCCGGTACACATGAGATGAAGGTAATTTGGTATAAAATTTGACATGCACCTGCATTTTCACTTAAGATCCAAGCCATTCGGCGAGGCATGGAATTCTCTACTTTGGACATCATGCCAATTCTCACAGGTTTCAGAGTTTGGAAGTTTTCAAGTTTATATAGACCATTTGTAAAGTATTTCTACTCTGTTTTACACTGTTAGGCAAGTATGATTTCAGTTGATCCTCTCAGCAAAAGAATGTGTATTTGCTCCATGAAAATATGGTAATAATGCTTTGGGTAAATCAATGAACTTATATATGGACAAGAGATTGTGAGATTTTTACCAAAGATAATAAAACTCACGACCTAGTCTTAACTGATAAACAATACATATGTGACATCTAGTGAACTTTCAGATAGGACAGCCTGACCTACCAGGTGACTACATGGCTTTTCTAGGAGGACATTTTGCACAAGGCCTATATAGTCTGTAGTGAAAAAACAACAGTGGATAGTTCTGGCTTGGAACATTGCAAAATCTCCTCAGGGATTTACCACACCCATCAAAATATTGGCAATCAGAATCTCTTTCCCAGAAAACGAAGTCTGCAAGATTATTTGGGGCTTCAAACTTCTTTTTAGCATGTTGCTACCAACTTCCATTGAGTTTCTAAAATGTGAGGCTAGTCAATGACTACTAGCAAGTGCCAAGAACCAAGGCTGCTCTTGACATGAGTATGAACTCTTTGACATTAAATGAGTACCAAATTGACATAAGGACTCCAGGACAACCAGGAAGGGTAAATAAAATCTCAGACAAAGAGAGTGTGGCTTCAGTTAAGTGTTTGCCTGGTAAGAAATAAGCCCGAAATAGAGCTGAATCCAGGAAAACAAGATGGAAGCCACAGTGAGGTCACCCTCAACCCCAAGACCATACAAGTTAAGGAGTTGGAGCTTTAGGGTCTCAGACATGATCCCTAACACACAAATTACTCTATATTATGCTATGACCTTAAAAGGACAGTAGCAAAGGCCAGTACAGAGGCCACACTATTCTGTGAAGAGTGCAGATAACCTTAAGAAGGAAGCATCAAGAAGAAACCAAAGCTTTTAGCTTTCTTGTCTGAGGTTTAGTTTTGTCAAGTGGATAAAGGGTTTAAAATGTCACCATTACGTCAGTTTTTAATGTTTAATCTTGGTGACTGCTTTTCTTTTTGTTTAGTTATTTGACAGTCTTTCAGATTCCTAAGACTGATTACTGGTAGCTTCTTTAGTGCCTGAACTTTACAAATATAATGTTGACATCCAATAAAATATTGAAATTAAAACTGAAGATTGGTATTAAAAAACACAGTTTTTTAAATAAAGAGAGACACAGATGTGGATGATGACATAGATAAAGAACTGCACAAGGATTTCTAGATGTCCCCTAATTTTTTGTCCATCAATGAAATGGTGACCTGGAGATATAAATATAAATTAATTGAAAATTAGTACTATGTTACTTGTTGTTTTAGAACCCTACTCTTATTTACAGTCCTGAACATCAGCCAAAACATGAAAGACATTTTTAAAATTTCCTAATCTGTTATCTAGTGCACATATTTTCTAATAAAAAAAAAGCAGGAGAAATAAAACCTCAGCAGAAAGACTAAAACAGAACAGATTAGTATATCAAAAGGCAACTGAACAGTCATGCTTATATGTAATGTATATACTCTATGTATGTGAATTACATTATGCTTATATTTATTCATAGGTAACCCTTTTAGGTATATAAGCTCCTAGGAATTTAACAATGTGAATTTCACCCCTATGTTTATATATTTAACCTTTTATACATCAGAAGATAGAACTACATTTTGATCTGGTTTTAACAGCATTTCTCTTTTATTCCTTTACCTTGGAGGTCAAGACATCTTTATGACAGAAGAACAGAAGAAATACTATAATGCCATGAAGAAGCTGGGATCCAAGAAACCACAAAAACCAATTCCTAGGCCAGGGGTAAATACACACACACACACACACACACACACACACACACACACACACATATATATATATATATATATATATATATATATATATAAATTCTTCTCACTGTGTTCATTTCTTAGTTATTTTAAAATTGTAATGTATTACTCTTTTTATAACATTTACATGTTTAGCTTTTGTGCGGTACAATTTGATCATGTTTTTCTCCTCTCCCAACCCCTCCCAGACCCTTTGTATATTTTTGTTTGCCGATAACACTTGAGAATATTATTCTGCATCCTGTCTCATATTTGGTTTGTTTTGCAGAACAAATTCCAAGGATGTATATTTGACTTAGTGACTAACCAAGCTTTTGATATCACCATCATGGTTCTTATATGCCTCAACATGGTAACCATGATGGTAGAAAAAGAGGGGCAAAGTGAGTACATGGATTATGTTCTGTCCTGGATCAACCTGGTCTTCATTATCCTGTTCAGTGGGGAGTGTGTGCTGAAGCTAATCTCCCTCAGACATTACTACTTCACTGTGGGATGGAACATTTTCGATTTTGTGGTAGTGATCCTCTCCATCATAGGTAAGGCCACTTACTAATCAAACCTTAATTTTGATTAAAGGGCACACGTGCTCATAGAACTTTCCGCATGCTTGAGATCTCTTTTACTGTCAAGTGAGTTGTGAATGCGAAAGAACAAAGGGAATGCAGAAAGAAGGCTAGTTCTGTGTCAGAATTCTGAGTTCAAGCCCAAGCACCAAATGTCAAATGTTTGGCTTTGTCAGAAAGAATTTCTGTTGAGAGTAGTTTCTGAATTTACTTCTGGAAGCATGCTTATGCATAGCTAGTCACAAATGTGTCTTAGAAGCCAATGAAGAACATGTAATTACATTTAGTTTGATCAGGATGAAAGCTAGTCACATGAACACCAGCATATTTTGACTCTTAAATTCATCCTGAACCTAAGATGTCAAAAACTGCCATTTTCATCTCTAAAACTTAATACTTGGCCAGTTTACAAAATTCAGTTATTTTTTTTCCATGCAGCAGGTTGTATTTGTGTAACACACACATGATTTATATGCCTTTTCTTTTCACCATCATCTCTTTCCTGTTCTCTTTATGTGCACACATTTAATATTTAAGGTTGTGTTTCATTTTTAGCATTGAAATTCCTTCATGAAAGCAATTTTGGAATAAAACACAAAAGTAATCAAGTAAGGCCATTATAATCTAAAGGTTGTATAATCCCAAATCCCAATAAAGAATGCCAAATTACTTAAAATCAATTTTTTAGATAATATTGCCGCCAGGTGTGCTATATCAAAGAAAATTAAAATTCAGGTAGTAATGTCATAGTGACAAGATGAAATATAATGACAGCACCTTTCCCATTCAGTCAGGAGGATAGAAGAACATCCTTCTATCACGTGGGCTTAGTAATGCTGACCAGGGAATTAAAGTAAGAAAACAAAGAGGTGCATGCATTAAAACCCAGGAGTAATTCATCTTTATGCTCATCATTTCATGACACTCTTCTAAATGAGGAGTTGACTGTGGCTGTGTACACTTGACTGACATTCTAACATTAAGGATCCTGTGGCCCTGTACACCTGTAATCCCAACATTAAGGATACTTTGCCAAGAGGATATATGAAGTTCAAAACCATCCTAGGCTACCTAGTCAGGCAGTCTCAAACTTTAAAAAAACAAACAAATCAACTGGAGTTCAGAAAAGATAAATTATGAATTACTTATCAACATTAATAATTCTTTGAAATGTTCACCAAAATAAAATATAGTATAACTGAAGAAAAGTTTAGCTCAAACTTATAATAAGAGTAAGATAAAAGATTTAGTAATGAATTTATTGTATCAGACTTCTATGAAAAAAATAAAGGACAAAAAGCCTGAAATAATTGAAAGGGTATTTATGAATTATCACTTTCTGAGGATTTTTTATTCACATGTATGTGTATCTGTGTGAGTGTATGTCATGTGTGGGGGTGCTCACAGAAGCCAGAAGAGGGTCTTAGGCCCCTTGGAGCTGAAGTTACAGGCAGTTGTGAGCCACCAGATATAGAAGCAGAAAACCAAACTAGGGTCCTCTGCAAATACAGCAGGAGCCATTAGCACTGAGAGACTTCTTCAACCTCAGTGACTACTTCTTAAAGAAATTGATTTATAATTTCAATAAAACTATCAGTGAAACATTTTAGATGATGGTGTTATAGACTGAAAATACAACACTGATTACAGTGTTTAAGAATAGAAGTTCAAAGAATTTGGAGGAACTAAACATTAAACTTTTATATACAATTAGTAATTTAAGCAGTTTGATAGCCTTAAAAAACAAAGGATGGTAATTAATCTATGTGGGGCAGCTGGAGTGGGGCACATCCTTACTCCCAGCACTGGGAAGACATAGGCAGGCAGACCTCTTTGAGGTCCAGACCTGGTTTTTTATATAGCAAATTCCAGTGACCCAAGGGCAAGAGCGACATAGTCAGACCCTATCTTAAAAAAAAAAATGGCTTAAAGCTAGGAAATTTTAAATTATTCTTATTTACAAGTATATATCATATATGTATATATATATATATGTGTGTGTGTATGTGTGTCCTCATGCTTTTTATTAGTATGATTTAGTTTATGCATAGCTTTAGCACTGAGCTCCATTCTGGGGCCTGGAAATCGATTTTTAAAATTGTGATAAATGAAACAATTCTTTTTATATATACATTTATGTTATTACACATATATACAATAAACCACATATAGAATCAATCATCTTAAGTGAGGTAACCCAGACCCAGAAAGACACACATGGTATATACTCACTTATAAGAGGATATTAGCCCAAAATAGATCTCCTCTGAGAGACTCCACCCAGTGGGGGATCAGGACAGATACCAGAAATAGATTTTTGAGCATGAGTGTGCACAATTTTTTCTATCAATGACACAAACTTTAGTCTGAGGAGAATAAAAACCATTTTACAACAACAACAAAAACTAGAGCACAATGTATTTAGTTAAGATGAAAAATGCACAAGCAGAGATATTTGCTAAAATATTGAATTTGGGATACAACAGGAATTCTTAATTTATATCAGATGAAGCTATTTAGATTCATGACATTGTGTGGCATGGAGATTTAAACATTTCTGTTTATTATTTCTTCTAATATAGGAATGTTTCTCGCTGAGATGATAGAGAAGTATTTTGTGTCCCCTACCCTGTTCCGAGTCATCCGCCTGGCCAGGATTGGCCGGATCCTACGCCTGATCAAAGGCGCCAAGGGCATCCGCACGCTGCTCTTTGCTCTGATGATGTCCCTTCCTGCGTTGTTCAACATCGGCCTCCTGCTTTTCCTGGTCATGTTCATCTACGCCATCTTTGGGATGTCCAACTTTGCCTATGTTAAAAAAGAAGCTGGAATTAATGACATGTTCAACTTTGAGACCTTCGGGAATAGCATGATCTGCTTGTTTCAAATCACCACCTCTGCGGGCTGGGATGGACTGCTGGCCCCCATTCTCAACAGTGCACCGCCCGACTGTGACCCAAAAAAAAGTTCACCCAGGAAGTTTAGTGGAAGGGGACTGCGGAAATCCATCCGTGGGGATTTTCTACTTTGTCAGCTACATCATCATATCCTTCCTGGTTGTGGTGAACATGTACATCGCAGTCATCCTGGAGAACTTCAGCGTTGCCACTGAAGAAAGCACTGAGCCCCTGAGTGAGGACGACTTTGAGATGTTCTATGAGGTCTGGGAGAAGTTCGACCCTGACGCCACTCAGTTCATAGAGTTCTGCAAGCTCTCTGACTTCGCAGCTGCCCTGGATCCACCTCTCCTCATCGCAAAGCCAAACAAAGTCCAGCTCATCGCCATGGACCTGCCCATGGTGAGTGGAGACCGCATCCACTGCCTGGACATCCTATTCGCTTTTACAAAGCGGGTCTTGGGTGAGAGTGGAGAGATGGATTCTCTTCGTTCACAGATGGAAGAGAGGTTTATGTCTGCCAACCCCTCTAAAGTGTCCTATGAACCCATCACGACCACACTAAAACGGAAACAAGAGGATGTATCTGCAACTATCATTCAGCGTGCTTACAGACGGTACCGCCTTCGGCAGAACGTCAAGAATATATCAAGTATATACATAAAAGATGGAGACAGGGGTGACGATTTACCTAATAAAGAAGATATGGTATTTGATAATGTTATAGAGAACTCAAGCCCAGATAAGACAGATGCAACTGCCTCTACCATCTCTCCACCTTCGTACGACAGTGTCACAAAGCCAGATCAAGAGAAATACGAAACAGACAAAACAGAAAAGGAGGACAAAGGGAAAGATGGGAAAGAAAGCAGGAAGTAGAGCTTTGTTTTGAGATACTGTTTACAGCCCGTGAAGGTGACTCACTTGTGTTAATAAGACTCTTTCATGGAGGTCTATGCCAAAGTCTTTTTATCAAAATATTCTCAAAGGCAGCGCCGCCACTAGCTCTGATCCAGTGAGACACAGGGCAGCATTGACACATGGCTATTTTTGCATTGGTAAATGATTCTATAAGATTTGTGAGTGTAACTCTGCAGGGAATAATCATTACTGAAATCAAGGGTGATTTAATCATTTAACAAATCAGAAAACCATGTAGAATGTTTTCTCATTTGCCTCCATATCTTTTCTCCAGCTTCTAATTAAACATGTACCCCGTGTAAATATAGAAATTTGGGTATGTACTCATACATGCAATCAGACACAAATAAAAACAGGGTTAGTTATTAGGTGGAGTTCAATGCAAGTATTTTGCCTTTGGTTTGCAATGAAATTCCTTGTAAATGTCATAGGAATTAGTAGTGAAGGTTTTGTCAAAAAATCTTGCTATTGGGAGTCAGAATCTTTATTCATAAATAGAGTTTGGGCTGGAGAGATGGCTTGGCCATTAAAGGCTAGGCTCACAACCAAGAATAGAATTCAGTTTATATTTTGAGGTGCTGAAACTTATCCTACAATGCATTGGAAGCAATTTATAGGTATCTATAAGATATCATGGGATCGAACATGTATGTAGGCTGCTTATTTTAAAAATCACTTTCATTTACAGAAATTAGTATTCACCTTGATTTGTGGACATCTTTGGAATTTTGTGCTCACATGATCCTCCCATGTCAATTGCTGAGCTGGAACTTCAGGCACACATCACTGAGAACAACAAGTGTCCCTTTCTTATATCCTACTTTGTATGTACAATAACCACAGACCTTGAAGCTTATTTGAAATATATACATCATATTTCTCAATATAAAAAGATGAACATTATTTACAGAAAATTTAAGTTGCAAAGTTTTATTTACTCATATTTATTCAATCTGGTTTGCACAACAAGACAGCTAATGACTCAACTCTTAAAGCCAGTTGCCATATTTATCTTCTTATACAGTTTTGGTTTGTCATACTTTATCTCTAAGCAAATTTACTATTCCCTTTTAATGAAATATATCCTGAAATGCAATTAGCTACTTGATACCTTAGCACTTGTTTGAGCAGATGACTGGAGCACAGTATGTACTGCATCTCTTAAATACAATCCTTAATGTGTTTGGCAGCTTCCCAAATTACAATGAACACCAGGCTTTTAATACCTGCTCACCAGGTGCTTAGTATGAATGAAACAGCATTTAAAGAGTAAGTCCCATCAGCTTGCTTTATTGCTACTAACTGCCCTAAGTGTAGAATTAATCCTCTAAACCTCGATTGTTTCCCCTGTAAATAACATAGATGTCACTTCCTCCCTAATATTCTAATCTATGATGTGAAATGTATTTTTGCATTGACCAGTAATATAGCTCTCATTCAGCTATTAATAGACTTATCATTTTAAGAGCATGCTCATTTTGAGTTAGTTGTAATTACCCTATCTAGGATTAGAAATCTACTTCATGTTTTTAAAGCACTTGTTTAAGAGTGCTCTAGACACATTCTCACATAATTTTATTTAATTTATAATGTGAAATCTTTCTTCCAATTCATTATTGTTGCAGAGAAGAAAAGATGAGCTATGTAAGTACAAAGGGGTTTGATTTAGAAGAGCCCCAGGGAAATTTTGAAGTAAATATATAAAATATAGTTCAACTTCGTTTTTGAGATTCAAAAATAACATAAAATATTGATATAATAAGTAATTAAAACACAAACTTTATTTCTTTCCCAGCTTGTTTAATAAAAGGTTTAAACATCCCTAGAGAGATGAAGAGCCATAGATAGAGAATGAGAAATAGAAACAGGGAGAGAAAAAGAAACAAAAGTATGAGAAGAACAAAAACAAAGAGATAATTATAAAGAATTTGTGCAAAATGTTTTCAGTGCAATATCCAACAGTTATCGGAACTACTTTTTAATTTCTATGGAAGAGGCAAAGCAATGATCAGCTAGACAATATACCACATTGTGTGTCTGGTAAGCAGCTAAAATTGGTTTGGGTAATTTAATTAGGGAACCATACAAAGCCTTCCATTTGTAACTATTTTTAACACATTCAAATCAAGAAATTATTTTTTCATTATTTTGCACCTATAAAAATATTGTCCACTTTTATGACTATATTATGTGTGGATGTTTAGTATGGATTATCTGTAACTTACTATTAATGCTCTTACAGTGACTGATTTTTATGTAAATTTAAAATATGTTGGCAACTGGTTGCTCAACACATTTTTTTTTTAGCGTTGCAAAAATTAACAGGTATAAAGTTTCTCTTCATGTTGACCATATTTCATTCTGAACTATATAATTTTAAATGTGATATTAAGTTTTATACATACATATATGTTGACCTTCAAAGTTGCTACTTATGACATTGTTTCAATTAAAATGGTATTTGACACTAGAATAGCACTTAGTAAAAGCTTAAAGCAAGCTTGCACATTTTTCCTGTTGGTTACTGTTTGCACCAACTATAAAATGTCAACTAATGGAAGCTACTAGTCACATAATTATTTTGCCTGTTGACTTAGAATGGTGACTACCCAGATAATATAAATTAGCATTAAATAGAAGAAAGCATCTGTGAACACAAATCCATGCACATTATTTGGGTAAAAACAGGAGAATATCATTTCACTGTTTTGTCTGTTCTCACTGTGTAAAAAGTATAAAAAAAAATCTTTGGGCTATTTGTAAATTCAAATTGTCACAATTTACAATCATAAATGTTTAGTGATAGTTTGTAGAATTTTGATAGTTTTGTAAAAGACTAAAAAATGCATATGGGCTGCTTTATTTACATATGCATTTATATTTAGCAGCCCATGCTAGCAAATTCTTCAAATGCTAGTGGAAGTAATGAAAGGGGGCAGCTAAGTAAGGATGGTCAGTAATTGATCTAGATTTATAATTTGTGTTTGGAGCCACTAATTTTTATATGTTTCCACTATGTCATTAGTTTTCTGAGGAAAACAATAAAAAAAATGTTCCCAGAAAGTTGAGTAAGTAGCCATAAATATATGAATGCTGTTTACAAAATCCGCAGACCACGAATGCTCAAAGTGTTTGAGTTTGTCAAAAATTACATTGTAGTTATACTTGAGGCTTAAAAATTGTTAAATAGAAACTGAAATAAAAGGCATCAACAATAAACTTATATTGTGTTTATTTTGTTGTTCACTAGGAATAGCACTTTTAGGGGTAAATTTGTTGCATCTCTAATAATAATTGTTTTTCTTTTATTCCTCTCCCTTCTCTGTCTTTGCAACAAAGTATCTTGTGTAAAGGACTCTTAGATGCAAAAGTTATGAAAACAAAGTCTGGAGTACCAACGGAATTCGTTCAACTCTGCAGCCAGACTGTATAGTAGTAAATTGAGACAGGAAGACATTAAAGACAAACATTTAGCCACAGACTAATGCATGCTTGATCTTCTTTTTGTCCTAACATTGGGAAACTGCATAGTGTATATGACAGGTAATTGTGTGTGTGTGTTTGTTTGTGTGTGTGTGTGTGTGTGTGTGTGTGTGTGTGTGTGTGTGTGTGT
>OU015750.1:39964849-39986751 GCA_907169655.1 Acomys percivali | reverse complement strand
ACACACACACACACACACACACACACACACACACACACACACACACAAAGTAAAAGTAAAGCAGGCATCAGTCAGTTTTAGACATTTAAAGGGGATTTTCATCCCTGGCTACCAAGCTTTTCATATCTAGCCTTTAGTGCTTTCTGCTCTTGGCTTTGAGGCATCTCATCAATTTGTAATCAGAAGCTAAAGAAAGTGGTTGACTTTAAGTGCTATTTTCTCCAAGCTAATGAGACTATGACATACACCTGACAGCTCATGTGTTTAACATGTAAGCCAAAGGGAATTGCAGCAACGTTTCCCCAAATGTCACTCGTGGGACAAAAACATGTTTCCAAGTAAATACATGATAGGAGGGATGTAAAGAATATTTAACCCTTCAAGCCCAAGTTGAGCATATTATATGATGTAAGAAGATGTAAGACTCTTGAGTCCGAAGCAAAGAATACAGTCCTGCTTACAACAGAGGTAGCCAAGGTATTACTGTGTTTGTATTGGCTCCTGTTTAAGTTAGTTCAGAGTGTCACAGTAAAACACCAGATACTGCCTCGCTGAAAGAAAGGTGTAGGCTCAATTTTCTTAACCAATATATTTTATTAACAACTTAGTGAGTGAGCATACGTCACTTACAACCCGACTAACCAAAACAATAGGAAATGAGGATTAATGGACACAATAACAAAGCCTTAAGGATATCAGTTCTGAGGAACAATTCTCCAGGCGTGAGCCGCAGAATTTCTTCCGCTGGAACCTGGGGTAACCAGAACCCAGAACCTCAGCAGGAGCTGGTGCCCCAAAGCCTTCCCTCGAGTGGTTCTCTCTAGGAGCATCTTGAAGTTAAATGATGAACGGCCAAATCTATCCCAAGTCTCCAAAAAAAGAAACCCGCCTCCAGTTCTGGCTCATTTATATATCTCTTCCCAGAGTCTGTTCACGGGAATCTTTTCAGCTGGCAACAATTAAGCTCCCACACGAGGTGGTTGATCTTCTAGTGAATTAACCTCACCTGTTCTCTCACAAGACCATTCCCATCCCACACTTGGAATCCTAAAAAACAGGTTTATCTCTCCTTCAGAAAGGATTTTATTTCTAATAGTTCTTGGGAAAAAGAGTCTAAGATCAGGCACCTGGCTAGCTTGGCAATCAGGTTTATTTCTGCTCTGAGCTTTTGGGGTCTCCCTTCCCCTTTGGTCCTCATAGGAAAAGTATTTATCACTGTTCTCTTCTTCTAATAAGTAATGATAGTAATATGTCCATAATGATCATACCATATGTATGTGTATGATATCACAGTAACACTGATAGCATATGCATGTATATTACAGTTGGCATTTTCTTCTTGGTGAGTGACATCACCACTCATCTGCATGCTTTTGTAATAGCCCTCTTCCCTGCCTATCTATGATCCTTCACTAATATCTATTCATTTTACCTGATTGATTCCAATTCCCAATGCCAATGCCTAAGCCATTTATCACCTGTCCCCCCTTTAAAAACACAATACAATAACTTCTCAATTCCAACTTGCACACTTACCACACTCTGACTCTTTTCTCAGGACACATAGTCAAAATGGTTTTTTTCTCAATAATGTTATTTATGTGCTTCAAATTTTGTATCATTTCCCCTTTGAAACTCAGTAACATTTCTCTCTTACTATCATGATCAGTTTTAAAACTCTTTGTAATGCTTTTATGAAGTCTGTACTATTTTCCCAACAAACCATATTCCAACTGCAAGCCCTGCACCATACCTGCTTCCCTGGCCTTTATTTTGCCTATTTTACTCTCATATTCTATGTGGATCCATCTTAAAATATTTCCTTTAGATAACCTTGTCTTTACACAATAATATAATATGTGCCTATATCAACCTGGCAATAATCAGAGATTGATTTTCCTTTGAATATTGATATTTATTTGGAGATTGCAGTAGGGCTTGTATGCCATGGTGTTGTGAATATACACACAACTTTGAGGCCAAACAATTTTTTAAATGAAATCAGGAGAATTAAGTAATACATTTTAAAGTAAGAGGTCTTAGCTAGAAGGGATGATACATGTAACACCGCTGTGAGGACTACCAGAAAGTTACTGAGCAAATATGTTTGCAAAGATGCTTCTTGTATGTGGTCATGGTGGGCCCTCTATAAGACTGTGATTATAGTCAAATAACAAATAATTATGTAATAGAGCTTTTCTTTCATTTCCTCATGCCTGCATTTATTTATTTTTATTAAAACTGGCACAACGAATCCAGTTAGGCCCTGACAACTTTTGTGCATAGATTGTTCATACAACACAGTCCTAGAAGAAGCTCTAACAGAAATATTTATGAGGATCTGACTTGCAGTACTTTTACAAAATGAGCAAACCTAACTGTCATAATGGTAAAGACTAACTTTACAACGTTCTCCCAATATTTTAAGTATATGTAAGAAATAAAAACAAATAATATCAAATGCAATAATTCTACACTAAATAATTCTACATTAAAGGAAAAATAGCTCTCCGTGACGGTTCCTCACTAGTCCCACACTAATTTTTGAGTTAGTTAATTCTCTGTTGTACGTCGCCACCTAGTGGATTGTGCTGTGGTTGGTCGCATCCCTTGTCTCTGACTAGTAAATGGGATAGACCGCTCTATGTCTCTAGACTCGGACAGCTTTTTCGTGAGGACAGAAATCATCTCCATTTGACAACAATTGCTCTAGGCTTTGTTTATCAATGAATGAATAATGAGTGACCTTTTCTACCCTTGCTAATGATTATGTGCAACAACCAAAGAAGTGGGGTTACTTTTTAGTTAGAGATTTTTTTTTTTAAATACTCTCTTAAAAAGAGCTTCTCAAAAAATGTATTATACTTGTAGTATTTCAAGTTTTTGAATCTTTAATGAATAAATAGGTTCCTTGTTTCAGTACATATCGAAGTCTATATGTGTAGTTATATCTTCTTGTACTTTAGGTGTCAAAATGCAAGTTCATCAACTTTTCCCATATGCCATTTATTCTACAGCATGTGACTGCCCGTTCTTGGGGGGGGGGGCTGCCCATTCTTTAAGTGACTTTCCTTATTCAAATATCTGAAAGATTTCTTCTTGGGAAGAAAGACAGCTATGGGCATCACAGGGCCTCCTGTGACTTACCCAGTGTTCTAAGATAGAAATACTCTGTGTAGGCATTCATTGCAATATTTTATATGCTTACACACACACACACAAAAAAAAAATCACATGAAATTTCTCTGGCTATCCAGGAAATCTGTAGACTAGGTTGGCCTCAAACTCACAAAAATCTGACTTCCTCTGCCTCCTAAGTGCTGGCATTAAAGGTGAGTGGCACCACTGCCCTGTCAAGCTTTTTAGTCTTAATAGTAGCTTCTCACCCATAACTGAGCGATTTAAGAATAATGATTATTTAATTTGACAGTGTAGGTTCAAAGTCTTAACGAATTTGGACTTTCAAGGCATCTATAGAAACAGACTTCTAGAAATTCTCTTCTATAAGTAGTGAAAATTATTGCAATGATTCAGACAAATATTTTTTGGAACTCTAGGAATTATCCATGCAAAGATTTTAGGGAAATTGTTGACTTTGGAGAAGATCAACAAATCACACATCAGCTTTAAAATCACAGGACAAGAAAAACCTGAGGCCCACAGCCATCTGGAAGGACAGAACAAGCCTGAAATACCTCAAATATGTTGTTACTTGATCTATCTAGACATTCTCTGAAAAACAGATTCACAAGGCTACCTGTTTCCACCTGTCTCACATATTAGCTAGGACAAATAAAATTATTGTTTTTTAAAAAATAGCGTAATAAAAAAATTTAAAAATAAAAATAAAAATAACCTAACAAAGCATTCGAGTGAAGATATGATAAGAATAGGTACAAATAAGTTGATTTTTTTAAGATAAATATGTCTGTCAGATATATTGGGCCAGAAGGCTGAAAATAATGCTCCAATGTTATAGAGAGTTTTGGATGACTGCTCAGGTAGAACACTGTCTGTCATCTTCTCATTTGGGAAGCTACTAACCTGCACTCCCTGTATATTCACGGAATCAATTTTATTCCTTCTAAAATATCTGATAGGGTTGAAGACCAGATAGTTTAGTTTTACAATTAAGCTTAGTTGTTTAGGGATTAAGATGATTTTAGCTCTAGATAGATGTTTTAGGTTGATAATGATGAGATATGATAGATATTGATTTACATTCAGAGTTTTAGATGTACCAAGATAGGAAAGATGTTTTATTCAAGGCTACCAAATACAAATAGCCAAAAGACTAAGAATGTAACATTTATATAATTCCTGATTATTTCCTGGTTCTTCTTGCTGTAGATAGTTTATTGTATATATGTGCAATAATATAAATGTATATGTAAATGTATATGTAAATGTATGTGTAAAATTTTTTAATTAAAGCTATAAAATGAGATGGACATATTAGATTTTTTAAAATTCTAGCCTTTTCTGGAATCTATGAGGACAAATGCAAGCACTGAGTTGTCGGCACCCCAAAGCAATACACCTGTCCTTAGTTGTCACCTCTGATTGAACTGAGGCACTAAGGATATAGAGAAAAGGCAAGGGTGATTGATGATTGGACCTAGCCCTTCGAAGTCCCTGAACAAACAGCAGAAGAAATAAACACAATAGGAACAAAAACAAACAGCACAGACTCAGAGACAGCTGGCAAAACAGAACCCCAATGCTAATGAACTTTACTTTAGATGTTGATCTTTTTAACAACAATACAACAACAAAAATTACGGAGTAGTTTACAAATGGTTTCACTATTGAAGGAAATGACCTCTGCACCTAAGAAACATTAACTGCCAGTAGTTCTCATATACACACAAAAAATCAAAAGAAAAGCAAACAACCAATGGTAATTCTTCCCCAGATAATCCCAGATTCTTTATACCCCAGATGATATTTTAAATGTATTCAAAAGTCTATGTTTGGGTTACCAGATTGAAATATGTTTTCAATGCTTATTTAAAACGTGTTCTGCAAACAAAATGTAACTAGGTTGAAAATACTGAGGGAATATACAAATTTTATGACATGACTAAGGAGAGGCTCTTTGTCTAAGACTGAAAATTTCAATAGAGTGACTCAGGAGAACATGAGCTGGTTAAAGAGATACATTATATTAAAAGTAGGTCAGCTAGAATTCTCTAATTTGAGAAATAGATAGGGAAAAAAAGCATGAGAAACACTGAGCAAGTGTTGAGCACAATCAAAACCTAAGAGGATTAAGAGAAGGGGACAGAAGAGAATAGGCAGAAAAATGCTGAGGAAAAATTATGGATAGGAGCTCCTGATGAACACATTCCAGAAGCTCAGAAATACATCAAATATTAGAGGGCCATCTAGAATGTCATCATCAGGCTGTCAAAACTTGCACATAAAACCAAAAGCAGAAAGAGAGAAGGATTTATCACACACAGGGACATCTGATAACACTATCATTTTACTTACCACTAGACATCTTGAGGCCAGTAATGGTGGCATACTCCTTTAATCCCAGCACTCAGGAGGCAAAGGCAGGCAGATCTCTGTGAGTCCAATACATGTTGGAAGTCAGAAGACAAAAGAAGGATGTTTCAAAATGCCGGATGAATTCTCAGCTAGGGAATCTGTGCTTAGGAAAGTTACATGCAAAACATAAGCATAAAGTGGCTTTAAATATTTTTTTAAGTGGTTTTAAATATTTAAAAAGTAAACGAGTTTGTGTCTGACATAGGTGTCTCCAAGATGAAAGGGAAGAGCATGCCATAGTAACTTCAAACCACATGAAGGAGTAAAGATCTCTGGTAAAATTAATGGGGTGAGTAATAAAGAACACAGATCAGGACATGATTGTTCATGCCTATAACATCAGAGCTTGGAAGACAAAGGCAGGACTGGCACAAGTATGAAAATATTTACAAAATTCCAGGACAGTTTAAGCTACAATCCTATGTGATTCAGCACATACACAGCTGAGACACAAAACAAACAGTCTGAACAGAGACCTGCTTGGGCCTCAATCCTCATTAGCTCTTATCCTGCTAGCAGCTTCTGGCTCTGATCTCACCCTACCCCCCCTACAGCGTATTGGCCTGATTCATCCAGGTCACAGAGCAGACACTCAGAGCAGCGAACTGTGCAGGCCACACCCCTCTTTAGCTGCTGTTTACAACTTTGAGCTCTAATCTCTCTCCACAGGCTAGCAGCATACCCACCTAGCCAACCAGGGCACAGAGAAGATAAGCAGAGCCCTGTTATATCAAGAAGGCCTGAAGCTGGATGGTGGTGATACACGCCTTTAATCCCAGCACTCAGGAGGCAGAGGCAGGTGGATCACGGTGAGTTTGGGGCTAGCCTGGTCTACAAAGTGGGTCCAGGTCAGCCAAGGCTACACAGAGAAACCCTGTCTTGAAAAACCAAAAATTAATTAATTAATTAATTAAATTAAAAAGAAGGCCTGTAGAACACACTAGCAGCTTTGGGCTCTGGTCCCCCTCGGCCCCCCAGCTGCTTACCATTCTGACCTAACTGGGATACAGAACAGACAGACAGATCTGAGTCTGGTGCAGACCAAGACTCACATTTGCTGCCATCTCAAAAAGGTCTGTGGAGCACTTGAGCAGCTTCAGGCTTGAATCTCTCACTGCCCCCCCAGCTGATTATTGACCTAGCCCATCTGGAACACAGCAGATAGACCGAGCACTACATTCTCCAAAAGGACTGTCCAGCACCTGAGCAACTTTGGACTTGGAAATCTATCAAACCAATCCTCTTCTGCTGGACCAAACTGGGATACAGTCAGGGAACCCAACTGAGTTGAGCTAGGTGCAGCTTCTTACACCCACTGTCCAACATCTTGAGGAGGCCTCTAGGGAGGCCTAGCAAACAGCCTCTGGCTTGGAGCTCTATTTATTGCTCCCAACCTTCCTGGCTACTGTGGGACACAAACAGTGACTTCATTGGAGGGGTCTCTAAGCCTGCTAACACTAAAGACAACCAGATGCCTAGACGACAGTGCAAGAAAACTAGCAACAAAACTCAGAGCCATATAACAACACTGGAAACCAGTTATCCTAACACAGCAAGCCCTGGAGATATGAACACCCAGGAAGTGCAAAGAGAAGACTTTAAATCTAAGGTGATGAAAATGATAGAAGCTTTGAAAGAGGAAAATAAATCCCTCAAAGAAACACAGGAAAATAAACTTAAACAGATGAAGGAATTGAATAACTCCTATAAAGAATTACAGGAAAATTCAATCAAACAGGAGAAAGGAATGAATAAGACCATTCAAGACCTAAAGAAGGAATTAGAAGCAACAAGGAAACCACAAGCTGAGGCAATCTTCTTCGAGTTGGAAAACAGAGGGAGGAGAACATGAATGATGGGCACAAGCCACGCTAACCAAACACAAGAGATGGAAGAGAGACTCCCAAGCGTGGAAGATACAATTGAAGTTATCAATACATCAATCAAAGAAAATGTTAAAAGTAATACATTCCTGACACAAAACACCCAAAAATTCTGAGACACTATAAAATAACAATTAAAAAAAAAAACCAAATCTAAGAATAATAGGAAGACTCCAAGCTCCAAGGCCCAGAATACATTTTCAACAAAATCATAGAAGAAATCTTCCCCAACCTAAAGAAAGAAATGTCTATAAGCATACAAGAAGCCTAAAGAACTGCAAATAGATTAGACAAGAAATGAAAATCTTCCTGCCACATAATAATAAAAACATTAAATGTACACAACAAAGAAAGAATACTAAAAACTACCAGAGAAAAAGGTCAAGTCAGATATAAAGGAAAACTCATCAGAATTATCTCTCATTCTTAGGTTTGGAGATAGGAGTTGAAAAGAAAAAGGGGTAATATAGAAATAGATAGGGAAGATAGAATGGAAAGTAGATTAGTGAGTCTACTCCTAAATTTTAAAAAAACAATTATATTTTTTATATTTTGTTAATTCATTCATATTACATATCAATAGTTATCCCATCCCTTGTACCTTCCCAATCCTCCCTCCCTCCCGCTTTCCCCTTACTCCCCTCTCCTATGACTGTGCCTGAGGGGGACCTCTTCCCCCTGTATATGCTCATAGGGTATCAAGTCTCTTTTTGGTAGCCTGCTATCCTTCCTCTGAGTGCCACTAGGTCTCTCCATCAAGAGGACATGGTCAAATATGGGGCACCAGTCTACTCTTAAACTTAATACCTCAATTGTCACTAACAAGGTTATTTCTAACTCACTGATATGGAATTTGTATATAGATCCAAAATAAGTTTAATTGTAGATACTGTTGTATAGAATTCAAATGTAAGATTATTTTTCACACTCTAATATGAGATATACTCATATAACTCAATTATAATGCAAGGGTTACTTACATTATTTTGAAAGTACTATTGCAGGCTGTTTAGAATATATAAGTTATACAAGTTAATTGTTAGTTAATCAAATCATGGTCATGACAATTACTAGTCTACTTTCATCATAAGAATATATATCTTAGGTGAAGCAGATAGATATGATTCTATAGAAAGATAAGGTAGGATAGTTAGATAAGGTCTTCAAAAACCTCAGAGACATGCAGAATGTGGCATTTTAAAATATTTTTCTTATTTTAAAGATTCACTGACAATGAGAGGGTTAATTCCTGGCAACACTCAGCCTACCTTGAAGAAGATGATGAGCATCAAAGAACCTGCTTATGGAGATGGCATCAAATGTGGCAAATAAGCCACTGAGCAAAATGTCCTCGTTTCTACCACAGACCGAATTCTGTCTGAAAAAGGGCAAGCTTGGATGCAGGCAGAGTCGATGGCCAAACTCTGCCAAGACAGGGTAAGCAAGTCCTCAGTAGTTCCTGCCTCACAAATATGTCTGTCAGTTATATTGGACCAGAAGACTGAAGATGATGCTCCAATAATATGGAGAGTTTTGGATGACTATTCAGGTAGCAAACTTTGTCATCTTCTCATTTGGAAGGCTACTAACCTACACTCCCAGCATACTCAGGTAATCAAGTTTATTCCTTCTCAAGTCTCTGATGGAGGTGAAGATCAGGTAGCTTAGTTTTACAATGAAGCTTAGTTGTTTAGTTGTTTAGGGGTTAGGATGTTTTTAGCTCTAGATAGATGTTTTAATTGATATTGACAAGATGTGATGGAGATTGATTTACAGACCCAGATATGAATCCACACACATATGGTCACTTGACTTTTGACAAAAAAAAGCCAAATCTGGTGCCTCACATTTGAGTATGTCCCCTGGAGGGGGAGACCTAGTGGCACTCAGAGGAAGGACAGCAGGTCACCGAGAAGAGACTTGATACCCTATGAGCATATACAGGGGGAGGTAATCCCTCTCAGGAACAGTCATAGGGGAGGGGAATAAGGGGAAAATGAGAGGGAGGGGAGAATGGGAGGATACAAGGGATGGGATAACCATAGAGATGTAACAAGAATAAATTAATAAAAAAAATAAATTAAAAAAAATAAAATAAAATAATGTTTATGTTTCAAAAAAAATAAATAAAACCAGAGACACTAAGTCAGTTAGAAAAAAACATGTGGAAGAGCCTGGAACACATTGGCACAGGAGACAACTTCCTGAACAGAACTCCAACAGCCCAGGCCTTAATGTCAACATTCAGAATTTTAGACTCACCAAGATAGGAAAGATGTTTTCTTCAAGGCTGTGAAATACAAATAGCCAAGACACTAAGAATGTAACATTTATATAATTCCTGATCATGTCGTGGTTCTTCTTCCTATAGGTAGTTTATTGTATATAAGTGTAATAATATAAATATATGTAAAAATAATGTTTAATTAATAAAAAATAAATAAAAAGTGAACAAATAATTAAAATTTAAAAAGTTATCAGGTGTTATTCAAGCTGTATTGATATAAATTAAATTTCAGTGTCAATGCCCAAGTTAAACACTAAGAAAATAAATATAGTAGAATAAACTACGTGAAGATTAAAATAGAATGATAAAAATATTTTACACAAAAGAAAGAACTATGGATGAATAAAGACATTTAAAAGACCCAAGACATTAACAATAAATAAATAAGAGAATGACCAACATACGTATTGTCTTATCAATACATTGAGATGCAAATAATTTTGTCTTTTTAATTTTTTTCTCAGAGAAAATCAATAAGATATTACCATAATAATCACTGTATTTGAAAAGACTTCCAGACACTGAAAGATGTCTTCAAGGATATGGAAATAAAAGGAAGTCTTGGGCAGAAAAGATGGCTTCAGTTGCTACAAGCATTTCTAGAAAACCAGAGTATGATTCCCAGCACGTACCTACATAGGTATCTCACAACCACCTTTGTCTCCAACTCCAGGGAATCCAATACCTGCTCTGGTCCCCATGGGCATCTGTACACATATCATTGAATCACACAGAAAAACACACATATACTTAAAGATAATAAAATAAGTCATTAAAGAAAAAAAGAATTGCAAAATATTATATGTAAGGCTATACATTTAGACAACTATTTTGATATATCTGCCAATACTAATGCTGTATATAGATAGATAGATAGATAGATAGATAGATAGATAGATAGACAGACAGATAGATAGATGATAGATTCTATAGCCATAAATTGTAATTATATATGAGTGTATGTATATATACATACATATAAAAATAGATGTTTATGGTTATCAAAAACCCTCTACACAAATGTTCTAGATCCTTCATTAATAAGTACTAAACAAGAAACAAACAAATTTCTATTAACATCAGAAAAGCCTGCAACTTACAGAATGTTGGATATATTCAACAGCTTGCAAGAACTCACAAGCATAATGAGAGCACAAGTTGCAGTGAAGAGTGCATATTGTACAAAGTAATTAACAATGCCTAATGGTAAGCAGATTACTTAGAGAAATATAAGTCAGGAGAGTGATAACCTTTGAGTGGTTACTGATGAAGGAGCACAAGGGAGAGCTCTGGGGTACCTGAAAAGTGGTGTATCTGCTTTGTGTGGTAAATGTTGTGGTGGCTTGCCTGAGACTGGCCACCATAGGCTCAGATATTTGAGTGCTTGCTCAATGGAACTGTTTGATAGAATTACAAAGATTAGGAGGTGTGACCTTACTGAAGATGACCTTGTTGAAGGAAGTGTGTCACTGAGGGTAAGCTTTGAGGTTTCAAAAGCCCATGCCAGGCTCATTTTCTCTGTCTGTCTGTCTGTCTGTCTGTCTGTCTGTCTGTCTGCCTGCCTGCTTGTCTCCTTTCTTCTTTATCTCTGTCTCTCTCTGTCTGTCTCTCTCTGTGTCTCTGTGTCTCTGTCTCTGTCTCTGTCTCTCTGTTTCTGTCTGTCTCTCTCTCTCTCTCTCTCTCTCTCTCTCTCTCTCTCTCTCTCTCTCTCTCTCTCTCTCTTTGCCTGTCTGCCTACAGATCAACTCTCAACTACTGATGCAGCTCTATGCATGCTGCCATGCTCCCAACTGTGATGATAATTGAAAAAATCTCTGAAACTGTAAGCAAGTACCCAATTAAATGTTTTCTTTTTCACAACCATTATGTCTCTTCACAGCAATAGAATGATGACTAAGACATGTACTTATTTGTTATCTGTCAGGGCAGTGGATTCTTATTATACCTTTATAAAATCCTAAGGGCAATAGCAACAAACACATCTCTAGGCAACTGAGAGCAGCAAAACCCCTGGGCACAGCTGCAAGGTCACCTTACCATGCTCTGAATTACTTCACCTTTGCTTTTGGTTCCTGGAAATCTTTAATTGCTTGAAAGTTGAGCCTTTCATGCAAAAGACTATTTATTAAATTTTAACCACAGATATTTTGCCCTGCCCCAAGATATCCGATTATCTAGTTGCTGGACACTCTGTGGTCACTAAATAATTTCCTGCCCAAGAATTTCCTGGAAGTCTGACTAACAGTCATAAAACTAAAACTATTACAGAAAAACTTGGGATTTCAAGTTTTCTTTTCTTTCTTTCATTCTTTCTCTTCCTTTTTAATTTCTAAGGCCTCTCATGAGAAATTGAAAAAGGCTAAAATGAGGAAGGAAATAGAAAAGACTTAGGGAGACTCATTAAGACTAAGAATTACTCTGCCAAGACAGGGTAAGCAAGTCCTCAATAGTTCCTACCTTGCAAATATGTCTGTCAGATATACTGGGCCAGACGGCTGAAGATGATGCTCCAACATTATAGAGAGTTTTGAATGACTGTCCAGGCAGCAAACATTCTCATTCATATCTTCATTTTAGAAGCTGAAAACCTGCACTTGATCTCCACCTAAGATGTTCTAAACATACCATCATATTTTTATAGTTCAGCTAGAAAGCTTTTCCCTTGGAGGCCTTTCCTAGTCAACCTACTAATGTTCCTAATTATTTTATCATTGAAATGCTTTATTTTCATCTCACCATTTACTTTTATCTAAATGCAGTGTACTTTGACTGGCATGACTCCAAGTTCTCTTATCAGAAATAAGTGTAGTGTCATGAGGTAGAGATTGGATATATCATAGCTAATTCCTTCTCATTATGGTGAAACAGCCACAAAATGCTCAACATATAGTTGGATGGTATCTTAGTTAGAATTACTATTACTCTGATGAAACACCATGACAAAAGCCAGTTGAGGAGGATCTTAGTTAGAGTTTTATTGCTGTGAAGAGACACCACCACCAAGGCAACTCATAAAGGAAAACATTTCATTGGGGCTGGCTTACAGTTTCAGAAGTTTAGTCCATTATCATCATGGTGGGAAGCATGGCAGTATGAAGGCAGACATGGTGCTGGAGAAGGAGCTGAGAGTTCTCCATCTTGATATGCAGTAAGCAGAAGACAGGATGTGTCTCACACTGGCCATAGCTTGAGCATTTAAGACCTCAAAGGCTTGCCTCCACAGTGACACACTTCCTCTAAGAGGACCATACCTCCTCCAAAAATGTCCTAACTCCTAATAGTGTCCTTATGGCCAAGCATTCAAACACATGAGTCTGTAAGGGCCAAACCTATTCAAACAACCACAGGAAGGAAAGGGTTTATTTCGATGACACTTCCATAAGACTCTTTATCATTGAAGGATATCAGGACAGGAACTCAGACAGGGAGGGAACCTGGAGCCAATAGCCAACACAGAGGCCATGGATAGGTGCTGCTTACTGGCTTGCTCCCATGACTTGCTCAACCTGTTTTTGTTTTCATTTTCTTTTCCTTTCCTTCTTTTTTTAATTGATTATTTTTTTCACTTTACATCCAGATCACAGGCCCCTCCCCGCCTCCTCCTGGTCCTACCCTGCCATTCTTTCTGCCCTTTTCCTCTTTCCCTTCTCTTCAGAAAAGGGAAGGTCCCTATCTCTCTCGTACCAACCCATCCAGACACAACAAGACACATCAGAACTAAGTGTATCCTCTTCCACTGAGGCCAGACAAGGCAGCCCAGCAAGGGGGAAGGGATCCAAAGGCAGGCAACAGCACCCTCATGTCAGAGACAGGCCCAGCTCCACTTCTAGTAGACCCACAAGAAAACCAAGCACTGAGCTGAATAAATTAATTTTTAAAAAATGTAATATAAAAATAAATATGTAATGAAGATTAAAAAAAAAGAATGCATATTGGGCAGCATAAACATGTCAAGTATTCACAAGCCTATGATGCTACTCTCGTTTTGGCTGTCTCTTCATCTGAGAGTTGCTTCAAACTGTGATATTTACGTCATTCTTTACTATAAATTGTCAAAGCCACTACCTAAAAAAAAAAAACGCTTCAACCAAAAACATATTTTAAAACCTTTCCAAAATTGCAAAAAAAAAAAAAAAAAGAAAAAAGAAAAGAAAACCAAGCTGTCCATTAGTTACATATGTGTCTGGGACCTAGATCCAGTCCATGCATGCTCTTTGGTTGCTGCTTCAGTCTCTGTGAGCCCCATGGGCATATGTTAGTTGACTGTTGGTTTTCTTATGGAATTCTTTTCCCCTCTGGGTCTTCCTATCCTTCCCCCAACTCTTCCACAAGACTCCCTGAGCTCTGCCTAATGTCTGGCTGTGGGTCTCAGCATCTGTTTTGCTCTGCTGCTCAGTGGAACCTCTCAGAGGACAGTTATGCAAGGCTCCTCTCTGCAAGCATAGCAGAGTACATTGAATAGTGTCAGGGGGTAACTCTCTCCCATGGGGTGGATCTCAGGTTGGGTCAGTCTTTGGTTGGACAGTCCCTCCATCTCTGCTCCATCTTTATCACCGGACATCTTGTAGGCAGGGTAAATTTTGGGTCAAAGGATTTGTGAGTGGGTTGGTATCTCCCTTCCTCCACTGGAAGTCCTGCCTGGTTGGAGGTGGCCACTTCAGTCTCCATGTGCCCTTCTGCTAGAAGTCTCAGCTACAGTTACCCCCATGTCTTCCTAGGATCATACCCTGTCACAGATCTCCAGCTTGTCCAGAGATGCCCACCCCCTTGGTTTCTGTCCTCTCTCCCAGCCTGCTTGCCTTACATCCCCACTCTCCCCATCCTGCTTTTTTATAGAACCCAGACCCAGGAATAGCACCACCCACAATGGTCCAAACCTTCTCACATCAGTCATCAATTATGGAAATTCCCTACAAGCATGCCCACAGCCTGATTTATGGAGGCTTTTTCTCAACTGAGGCTCCCTCCTCTGAAATGACCTAAGTTTGCATCATGTTGTTATAAAACTACCCAACACATGGAGTTTTTAGAGCTGTGGACAAAAGCAGTTGGATATAACTGCTAAATCCTTCCTGGGTTGAACTCCAGACAAGGTTACAAGTAGCTGTCTGTACACAATCCACAAATATACCTTTAGGACAGAAATTATAGATGAACATGGTGCCTATCTTGTTGACAGAAAGCCCACGATGGCTTTCCTGTGCTTGTATTGATCATATCACCTATCTGGGCTTAGGCTTTGCTAATTTTGTTTACTCCATGAAGCAAAAGCAAATGGTTTCCAAAGCTAGATTTATCAGCAGGCAATCACAAGAAGAATGACTCTCATAGGCTATGCTGGTAAATGTCTGCTACACAGTCATCCTGGAGACTAAAGCTTCAATTTGTATATTTCGTTAAATAAATTTTTAGAGTACTAGTTGTCTAACCTGAGGCCTTCATCGGGTTCAGCAATTAAGCTCATGTTCTCTATACATTTTTCCTAATTCAGTTTGTGTAAATACACCATGGCCAGTTGCAAGAAATCAACCCAAAGTTTGTGTGAGTGTGTGTGTGTGTGTGTGTGTGTGTGTGTGTGTGTGTATCACAACCCTGCAAAACTCAGTGTTAGCCACTATCAGAAACTGGAAATAACTGTGGTAACTCACCCAAGAAAATGACTTGTGAAAAGGGAAAAACAAGAATTTATGCTCATATATCTCTGTCACTAAGGGCTTGTACCTTTTAGTGTATCAGGGGCAGTAATCAAAAGAGGAAACAACAACAACAAAAGAATTTTGAAAAACAAAACAATATTTTAAAAAGCAAACATTATATTAAGTGTTAAGCCACTTCTAGTTTTCCTTTTTTTTTTTTTTTTCAGGCTTTTAACTGAGTCTATGTGGATTTCACATGGTGCGCCCCAATCCCACTCATCTCCCTGTCCCTTTGTATCTGCCCTCTGCTCTTGCAACCTCGCCCTAGCAGAAAAACAAACAAACACATCATCATGGAAGCTGCAATGTGTCACAGTGTGTCCTACAATGTGCTCTTTTTGTCAATGTTTCTTTATTTACAAATGTTCATTGCAATGCGTCACTGGTCTGGTTTGAGGCCTCTGACTTCATCTACACTACCAATACTGGATCCTCACCAGGAATACTCTCCTATACCCTGTTGTTGCTCTATGTCACGGAGATTCCCCCAGCTTGGGATCTGCAAGACTGACCGCTTCACACACTCTAGCAGTTCATATGTGAGGTGGATGTTGAGGTGGGCCAACTGAAACAAGCCCTGGGTCTGGGCCTGGGTGGTATCTGAGGTAGTCAGCCTATCAGCTCTCCCACACCCACACCTCCAAGGTAAGTGCTCCATCACTGCCCCGGCTAATTCACCTGATGCAACAGCTGGCAAAGGGCAAAGCCAGATCTCTCATGTTCACCATCTCTGGCTAGCTCACATATGCCCACCACACCTGGGCCAGCGAGGTGGTGCCTGCTCTTCTGAGTGATGCAGCTCTCTAACTCCTAGTCTCATGCTCTCTGTGCCAGCTCTTCAAAGTTGCCCAGGTAAGGGGTGAAACCAGCTTTGCACAGCTCTCAGACATCAACATGGCTCCCAGGCAGCCCACAATAGGGATGTCCATGGGGCCTTTGATGATAACAGAACCCCTGCTGCCACAGAGCCAAGGACCCAGACATGACCCTCAGCAGAAGGATGGCCAGGACCTCACCATGGCCTCAGGTGGCATCTCCTCACATCAGGCTGCTCCTCACTACCTACGAGTCTCCGTATCCATCTCCCTTCTCTGGGCACACACGGTTCTGCATCTCTTTTTCTCCCATTTCTCTACCACTTAATTGCTCATCATCATAGTGCTCAGGGTCTCTGGGTGTCTGGGGTTATCGCAGGAGTGCTATGCCCCACCCATGCTGAGTGGCACTGATCTGGATTGTCTCAGGCTTGCTCTGCCCTCCCAGGCCACATGATGCCAGATGAGGGCTAATCTACTTCTTAATATCATGACAATTTTCTAAACATTCTGTCTTCCTCAGAGATTGTGCATAATTTATTCCCATCTGTGGGAGCATATGAATTGTTGGAATGAAATCCTTAAAATAGAAACTCAGAGGAAAAAATATACCAAAAAAAAAAATCTTGGAGGTGCTCTGTGTACCCTGTCATTCCCATTCTTTGCTAGCTTCCATTTATAAAAACCCATCTACAATTTTAATGCCTTAGACATCAAGGAGTCCAGACTAAAGAAAATTATTGAGGAAAAATAGCTGAAGGTGATCCTCCTGTGATGCTGACTGTAGTAACCAGAGAACACCATCCTCTGTCTGCCCTTTGACCCTAAGTACAGATTAGTATGGAGAGTAAATAAAGAAACCTGGAAATGCACAGGGAAATTTAAAGTTGCAGAAAATTGGCTACAATGGGTATAATGACATTGGTGCTTAGACATGGTACTGAAAGGGGGAAACTACATTGTCTCCTGTTTCAAAATATATTCCTAGACTTCCTTTTTGTAGGAAAAATCCAATTAAGGAATGTTAAAGGAAGACCTTGCAGCTCAAGCTCATAGTCCCAACACTTGGGAAGTGGGGGGCCTCATAAGTTTTCCCATCATCCGAGGTAACCAAAGATATTACTGGCTACCTCCTATTCTAGAACTCGACTCCCACAAACAGAAGCAATCAATCGTGTCTGTACATCCCCAACAGTCAGTTGTTAATTGTCCAATATCATAACAGTATATCAATCTCTATGCACAAGTAATATATTACTACTCTTTAGACAATAAGTTAGTACAGAAAGAAATCATGGTTCTAGTGTGACCCATAAACTCCAAAATGCTTTGTCCAATGTCTCCATCTGCTGGCAGCAGAGGAAAACCACTCAAGACATTAGCTTCCTGGGGAGGCTTCAGACTTAACCAGAATAACCAGTGTTATTCAACTACTATTCTTTTTCTGTTTAACTACCGTTTTTCCCCATTCATGTCATTTGAGTAAGTTCATTATTGGTAAATCTAGTTCCTGATACTGTGTAATAAATTATATTTGATCTGGGTGGAAAATGAAGTTAGTTTTCACATTACGTAAAGAAAACAATATAACATGTCACAAAAAGAGTACAGTTGCTTTCACACTTTGTTAGACAAGGCTAATGTCTTTTTTTTGTTTTTTCTCCCTTGGAAATTCATTTTGTTATCCAATTCAGTCACCTCATGCTTCTAATTCTGCCATGGGTACAGCGACTGTTTTGTCCCCTATATTTCCCTTGTCCCCCTCCCCACTCCTACGTCTTTGCACTCTTCCCAGGACCCACAGGTACTCTGCTGCTGCTGCTGCTGCCCCTGAAACTGTAAGCACACTTGCTTTACTCCCAGCTTTTTAGACTTTCTTCCAAACTTTCATTCTCACGGGGGAGACATTTTATGGAATTTTTGATAAAATAGAAATGAAAACTTATGGGAAGCTGCCATGATTAGATAATTAAGCTTACTGTCTAGAAATGAGAAGGGGAGTCCCCCAGTATACTAGGACCTAGTAAGTATTTTAGAACTTTTAAGGCTTATACACCTTGCAGTGATAAATCTCAACACATTATGAACAAAGAGAACATTTCTCAGCAAAACAGAGGGCAACGTAGAGTAAGGGCCATGGCTAGCATCATTCCCAAAGAAGGAAGTTGGAGCATCTCCTCTAAACGTTATCTGACAAGCACATCAGGAGCTAGAATTGGACAAGCATGCTGACCATCACTGCTCATTTCTGTTGAACATGAAACTAGGAATCCAATTGAGAACAATTAGTCAAGAGACTGAATCAAAAGCCACCGGCATTAGAAATGGCCAAGAAAAGGAATTTTAATGGAACACTGTTTTTCACAACTACTTTAAATGAAATTGAAAGCAACATGCCAGCTACTATGGTGACTTTCTCTGAAATCCACAGAGGAACCAGTCACTGGTAGCCCATTCTGTATGATCCCAGCAAAATAAAACACATTTGAGGGTCTAAATAACATCGTTATGCTATTCAATGTTAGTTTGACTTCTATATTCACTGCCAACATCCCAGCCAAGGTTCTCATTTGTAGGAACCAGGCCCGACTGGGCTCCCTCCCTGTCTTACTGTTTCATGCCCTGTTTCTAGCAGCTTCCATGTCTGTATTTATGTTGGTTAGCTAGTCATGTTTACTGCTGTGAGAATGCACCCCTCCCCTCCTCAGAACTTTTCCTCCTGTGCGCAATCACCTCTTAAGGGATTTCACCTGCGAGTGGCATTCCTGTTTTGCTGCCTATAAGAAGGCTCTTTGAACACTGAATCAAGGTTGTGGAAACCGCTGTTGCTGTTGCCTCTGCCACTGCTCTCTTAGCATGAAGGACCCGCTGTGTTAGTGTGGTGTGTGTGTGTGTGTGTGTGTGTGTGTGTGTGTGTGTGTGTGTGTGTTAAATCTGCAGTCCCTCGCCCTTGACTCAGTACCGCGGTGGAGTGGGCACCACACTCATTTCCTCACAGCTGGGTTACAGCAAGACGTTCCTATTTTCAATGTATTGTACATAATGTTCACAAATCAATCTCTGTTATACCGAGTATGAGTATGGATGGTACTGACTGAAGATATTTAATTTGTTTCTATTTCAAACAGGGTTAATCCAAGCTGATTATTGTGGTACTATTCGTGTATAAACTAACTTCAGCTAACCTTATCACTTCAGTTCTCCACAACTCCCCCATTCAAGCCAGTGGTCTCAGTTGGTCCTGCGACCCTGTATGCCTCTCTGTGTCCGCACTTTGGCTGTGCCATATCACCAGTACCCTGCCGTTCTTGACACATTTCCCACTGTCGATCCAAGCCTTCCCAGTAATTTGAGTACAACCTTTGGGGACTGTAACGAGGAGAAGCATGGTGTGCAGCCAGGACACACTGCTTAAAAGGGCACTTTTCCATCACGAGAGAAGCTGCTTGGAAGTCATGGCCAAAAGGATACTTATAGATCAATATCACGGAAAACAGACACTTCTCAGATTGCACAAAAGTGGGAGAAACAAAACCTCCGAGATTTGCTCAAAAGAGACATTCAGTCAGGTGATCTGAGCAAAAGAAAAGTCAAGAAACCAAGCTGAGAGTGAATCAGGGAATATGGCAGCATCTGTGCTTCAGAGTCCTATTAAGTACTGTGATTGAGTGTCCTCTACTACTGTCCTCTTCATATAGTATAGCAAGCTTTGCAGGATAGGGGGACATCAACTGCATGCCTTGTCTTTCTTGACTTGGTTCAACATAATGTGCTCCAGGACCTCCTCAGAATGGCTCAGCACATGGACATCGCCATATCTGTATCCCTTGATTTGGCAATGATCTAGGTGGTAGCCATATGAAGTATTTGTCTCGTAGATTTACTTTAACTCAGCCTCTATGCTTTTACTTAGCTATTTGTAGTTATGTTTAATGTGCCATTTTTGAGTCTGACATTAAAATGTTCTTCACTATACAGATTATAATATTTAATTATGTCAACCTCTGACTCTGGCACAAAAATTATTTTCTTTGTAGGCATATAAACACTTGTACCATGAACAGAAATTGTTGTATTGCTCCATTTTTTATTTTTAAATTGGCCTAAAATATAAGATAGTATCGAGTTTTGTTTTTTGTTTTTTGTTTGTTTGTTTGTTTGTTGTTGTTGTTGTTGTTTTGGTGGGGAAGGACAGTCCTTGAAAGTGTCCTTACTCCAAAAAGTAGTTTTAGAAAAAAATGCTTATAGGATTCAATTAAAATACTGAATTCTATTTAAGAAATGATGTCTCTCAATTAAAATTATCCAGCGATAGGCTGGAGAGATGGATCAGTGAGTAAGAGCACTAACTATTCTTCCATAGGACCTAGGTTCAATTCCAAGCATGCATTGGGTGGCTTGTAATTGTCTGTAACTCCAATTCCAAGAGATCAGATGCCCATTTTTTATTTCCACAAGCACCAGGCATGCACATGGTGTACGGACATACATGCATATAAAATACTAATTCCCATAAAATAAAATTAAATTCAAATTTAAAATATTCAGTGGCAAGCATTAGAAATCAACACTCATAGGCATGTGGCTTAGTTAGTCTGCTTCCAGGACTGCCCCCCAACACCACTCAGACATATTTTGAGGCCACATTTAAATACCTGTCTCCTCCACAATGATATGAATTTTGTGTGAAGAGGAATTTCACAGTGGAGGAAACAAAAACAAATGAACAAAACATGGCCATGAGTACCCGAGTCCAACATGTAATGTCCAACATTTTCTAAACTGAGACATTAGTGTGACATAGACATGACTTTTAAAATGAGCTCTGTGCTGAAGAAAGAAATTGAAGAATATATCAGAAAATGGAAAGATCTCCCATGCTCCTAGGTAGGCAGAATCAACATAGTAAAAATGACCATCTTACCAAAAGCAATCTACAGATTCAACGCAATCCCTATCAAAATACCCACAAATTCTTTACAGACTTTTAAAGAGCAACTTTCAACTTCAAATGGAAAAGCAAAAAACCCAAATAGCAAAACAATCCTGTACAATAACAGATCTTCAGGAGGAATCTCTATCCTGGATCTCAAGCTGTACTATAGAACAACAGTAATAAAAGTTTCATGGTCTTGACACAGAAATAGGCTGGTTAAACAATGGAATTGAACTGAAGGCCCAAAAATAAACCCACATACCTATTGACACTTGATTTGTGGCAAAGAATCCAAATCCATACAATAGAAAATGATACCATATTCAATAAATAGTGCTAGTGTAACTGGATGGCTACATGTAGAAAAATGCAAATTGATCTATATTTACCACCCTGCATAAAACTAAAGTCCAAGTGAATTAAAGACCTCAACATAAAACTAGACACACTAAATCTGTTAGAAGAAAAAGTGGGAAAGAGCCTTGAACTCATTGGCACAGGAGATAACTTCCTGAACAGACACCAATAGCTTAGGCACTAAGGTCAACAATTAATAAATGGGACATCATGAAGCTGAAAAGCTTCTGTAAGGCAAAGGATACTGTCAACAGAGCAAAATGACAGCCTACAGACTGGGAGAGGATCTTCACCAACTCTACAGCCAACAAAAGGCTAATATCCAATATATATATATATATATATATATATATATATATATATATATATATA
>OU015750.1:39930204-39961756 GCA_907169655.1 Acomys percivali | reverse complement strand
TAATAATAATAATAATAATAATAATAATAATAATAATAATAATAATAGAATTCTGTGCAGATGTCTATAGTATAAAACAATTTTTTCTAAAACTTATTCCAATAGTAAATTCCAAATCAATGATATAAAGTTATTTTCATGGTCATAGAAATTGCATAAAAATTTTATTGCAGCCTCATATCTATAGGCATTACTGATCAGAATTCCTCTTTCCAAGATTGCTTGCAGTAATTTTCCAGTATTAAACCTTATAAGCTATCTAAGGGATAATTAGAAAATATGCAGTCATATGCTTGTAGATGACATGCATATAGCAGGGATGTACTCGCAGATTTTGGAAACTGAGGAGAATATGTAGGCCACTTATCTGTGAACACAGGAGATGACCTTTTGCCCTGGACACTGCTCTAAGAGCTGAACCAAATGCATATGTGCTTACTCCCCTGTGACATACGTTCTAGTCTTGCACATGCTTAGTGAGTGCAGTGAGATATGCTTCCAAACCACTTAAATGCTAAAAGAATAAATGATTAAGTTGAATTTGACTAATGATGTGTTCCCAGATGAAAGGAAGATGGGGTATTATGAGTGGGAGAACAGGAAAGGGTTTGATTCAACTGGTCACTGGAGAAACACTTCATTGAAAAGATTGTATCCAATATAGATCAGACCAAAAAAAGTCAGTGAGAGTATGGTCAATCTTCTCACATAGGCATGAGTATCATACCTGCTGTGAGGAAGAAGGCTGCTGTGAATGGTGAAAGACAACAGCAGAGGCAGGCTGGACTACATGAGCTTTGCGGGATGCTACTAAGGCCATGCATTTTCTTCTAGGACTCTTGTCAAGTGGGATGAAAATAATCCATCTGTAATTCAGGGGATCACTCTGGCTACTAACTAAAGCGAAAATGGGGCAGGTCTATAAGCAGGGATTGTAATCATGAAGCTTTTGCAATTGTCTAGACAAGAGAGGCTAAGGTTTGGACCAGGGTAGCAACTTAAGTAAGGAGGGAGGAAGAGAACAGTTGTTTCATATGCTATGGTCAGTGTGCCAGAGGTATGCTCTTTATTCACTGTTTTATTTTGCATCCATGTGACTGCAGATCATCACCCACTTAGCAAGTGAGAACAGAGACATAAAACTAAACTCTAGAACTCACAGCACCTCAGTTGGCAGAGCCAGGAACCTGGTCACGATCTGCCCATGTCCTGTGACATTGACACAATACAACTGTCAGTTGTTAGCTACCAAATACTATGCAATGGAGACTTACTAGAAATTAAGTGTTTTTTATAAGCATATTATTATTTTTGGGTAATATATTTGACTAATCCAAATATGAAAGAGTGATACTAGAAAATAGAACATTCAAATCTGCTTTGTGGAATAGAAATAGCATCTCCTATATTCTCAAAACTTAAAGATGTAGCATATATATTTTTTCCAGCCAAATAGGGAAATGGAATAAAAGTGCTTACATTTTTATTAATCACTATGTAAGGAAATATTTGATATATTCAGAGGTAATTTAAAAGGTATTTAAAAAATAGGCATTTGGGGAAAATTACCTCACAACAAAATATGTATATACTATGAGCTCTGGTAGTATTCATTTTTGTGTAGACAGAATTGCATGTTCATAAAGGAACAGTCTTATGAAAATGCCTGAAAGAGTTTCACAGTTAAAAGAAACTGTAAAATTGTATAGCCCATACTGCCTTCTGTGCAGGGGTTGTAAGAAAGCCCTCAAGTGTTCTGTGGATGAAGATGAATCAGCAAAACTCAGCCAACTGGAAATAACCTCCATGACTCACTTCAACACAATCTACCAACTAGAGGACCAAGAAGACAAGGTACCATTACGAGAGGGGATTTCTAGTTTACTTCTAAGCCTGCAGCAACCATCCCTTCAAATTTGACCTTCCATGGGAGGCAGTACTTGTTCTTTATAAGGTTGGTGCACCTTTGCCAGTTACAGGGAAGAGTCTTATGTGCCTTACTATTCTTCACTGATAGTCACTTAGGTCAAACGCGATTGTGCCGTGAAACACATTTCTGCACTCTCTGTTATGAGTCTACTCTTATCCATGATTCAGGATGCTTTGCAAGCCCTGCCAGGAAAGCATCCTTCCCGAGTTTTCTTTATCTCATTAAGTTTCTTTGGGAAGTTGGTTTGGATATTAAGGTTTAACTAGGCTAAAAGCTGACCTGCAGATCCAGAAAAATATCCCTTGTTGCCTGAAGGAGGAAATAACTTGAGTTGTATGGCTCACAATCATGAAAATGCCTGCTTAAGGGATTAAAATGGTAAAGATTACATTTAAAAAGTAGAACTAGAGACAAAATATGTTTAAGTTCATTCTGACTGTTTTTTTCTTTTTGCATGATTACACACACTCACAAACAGAAAATATATTCAAGGAAGTTACATGAGAAGAAGATATTTAATGGCAAACGCAGGATTATTTTAAAATTAGAATGTGTACTTCCATACCGCATTACCTCCTTCCATAATTTCTTGATAAATAATAAATACCAGCCCAAACACTAGCAATCAATACGCACTAAGTAAAAATGGCAAGTCATGTAATCAGGCGTTTCAAGGACATGGTGTGAACCCTTAACAAGACTAAATTCTCATCATTTTCTTGGACCAATGATGTTGCTTAGTTATTAAAGATCGTAAATAAATAATTTCTTTAATGAACTTTGATTTTTAAGCTTTACCTAAAAAAAGCAAACAAGTATCCTTAGTCACTGAAGATGCCAAATAAGATACATCAACAGAAATTAATAGGCAATAGGACCTGATGAGTTCTCCTGAAGAATATGTTCATGATGGAAGCTTGGCTGCGGTCCCTGTGATTGATCAGAACACTGCACAAACCCTCAACTCCTCATAAGCTGCCCTGTTCCTTCTTTCTGGAATATTCCTTTCCTCCAAAGAGGACTAATTCCATGCTCCTGTATTTTCCCAAAATCCCAGGCTTAGTAGCCCAAAGGGTGACCTAATCTCCTTCTTCTTTAAACCGCAATCATTTTGTTCCTCTCATCCTGCATCTTCAATGCACAGTGCTGATATCGCCTATTATTTAGATAAACTACCAAGAGCCCGAGTATTCCAAAATGACTGAATCATACGCTTCTAGAACATAGGAGTGGTTGGCTCTTAATACACCATCCTTGCCTCTAGGTAGGAGGATGCACATTAGACAGCTTAGATCCTGAGAAGCAAGGAGTCTTGAAAATGCTGCCACTAGATTGTTAGTTAGAATGGATGCTGAGAGCAATAATCCTCAGTTATAAGGAACACTCAAACCTTCTAGTTTTCAAGGAACAGTAATGGAGGGTAGAGGGATGATATTAATAGTTAAGAGCACTGGATATTCTTCAAAAGGACCCAAGTTTAATCTCCAGTGCCCACATAGCAGCTCCAGTCCCAGGAAATGCAACATCTGTTTCTAGTCCTTGAGGGCATGGCAAGCATATGGAGTGCACACATAAACGCAGGCAAAACACCCATACACACACAAAAAGAACTGTAAAATAAAATAAAATAAAATAAAGATGTTCTTCGTTTAAAAAAGAAGTTACAAAGCTGATGGACAACACAGTAAGATACATTAGGACATGAGTTCAAATCTAAGAAACTACATACAAAAGATATGTTTCTTAGTTAGGGTTTTGCTGCTGTGAAGAGACACCACGACCATAGCAACTGTTTTGAAGGAAAACATTTAATTGGCAGCTGGCTTACAGTTTCAGAGATTCATTCTGTTAGCATCATGGCTGGAAGTATGGTGGCATGCAGACAGACATGGTGCTGTAGAGGTAAGTGAGATTTCCTCATCTAGGTCCACAGGCAGCAGGAAGAGACTGTGAGCCATTACGCCTGGTTAGAGTTTCTTAGACCTCAAATCCTGCCCCATCCCAGTTATACAACTCCTCCAACAGAGCCACACATACTCCAACAAAGCCACATATCCCAATAGTGCCACTTTCTATTGGCCTATGAGGGCCATATCTTTCAAATCACCACAATAGGCATGATGGTTCATGCTTGTAAATTCTGTGCTTGGGAGGTGGAGACAGGCTAATCCCTGGGAATCGCTGGCCAGTCACCTTAGCATGCTTGTGAGCTCCAAACCAGTGATAAATGATGTCTCAGGAAACAAGATAGAAGATACCTGAAGAAGGACAGCCAGGGTTGATTTCTGGCCTCCACACATATGGACATTCATGCACATAAACCCACACTCATATAAGCAATGCACATATGCAGGCACATTTAACATATACTTATACAATTTCATAGCTTAATGTTTTTGAACATTCAAGAACACTGTGTTTTACTATTATTTAGTATATAAAACATAATTTACTAGGGCTCAAAGATTATACGTTAAACCATCATTGTCTTAAAGATTAGCTTGCATCACTAAAGGAAGATTATGCATTCTAATGTGTTTTAAAAATACATTGTCTTTTAAAATGTTTGTTTTTAAAAAATTCATCTTTTTCATTATTTTACATGTTAGATGCATAGGACAATAACAAAACCAGGATTTCTTCAGTCTCTGGGTTCTCTTATTGGTTAATATGTAATGTACATTGTCACTGAAATTAAAGGCAATTTTATCATATACAATTAAGTGTACTGACAGAATAGTTCCTTATAGGTGCAAAATTGCTCACATTTGGAGTCTTTTTGCCAATCTTGCAGAAAAAGCAATGCTTTCAAATCTTAAGATATTTGCAGCTGTTCATCTAGTTGGCAAATCACTTCTAAGATTACTATCCCCAAAATAAAAGGCATCTTGGGACTAATTGTTGTTCACAATAATGCCAGGGAATCACTTTGCTGAATATCTCTTCATCACCATTTCATGAGTCGGACCCCACCACTAAAATTATGAATGTCAATCAAAATTTCAAATGGTAGGCTTTGACCTCCCAGATTCTGTGCAGTACTTTCTAATAGAATTTGGTAATCTCCATCCACATTTTCACTTCACATCCATTGGATTAGTAGCATTACACCATGTGACAAGGCAGACAAAACACACAAATGTCATGAAAGACACTATCTGTACTCTAACATCACAGAGATATATGTGATCGAATTAATAAGGGCTTTACGTATGTTACACTGGTGGTGAGAACCTGAGTATCTAAGAGGCAGATAAATGAGGGTTTTGTAAAGAATTAATTCCATTCAAGTGAATACACATTATAACTAGCACTTTTTTGTCACTGCCCAATATTCTCACCATCTTTCTTTTCCACTTATAAAAAAATAAATAGTTGGAAGAGGTGACTGAAAGAGTATAAAAGACACCAAGAGAACAAATGTCTCTAAATCAAAGGATCAAAGTACCTGTGAAATCACAGAGACTAAAGCAAGAAGCACGGGACTAGCACAGGTCTGCACCAGGTCCTCTGTGTATATGCTGTGGTTTCCAGATAAATATTTTTTATGAGATTCCTGGGTGTGTGAGTGACTGGGTCTGTGTTTCTCTTGTACCTTCCCTTGGGCTCTTTTCTTTCTTTTGGACTTTTCTGTCCAACTTCGATATGATAGTTTTTGTCTTATCGTATTTTATTTTTAATATTTCTTAGAAACCTGTTCATTTTCTATGAGAGAGAAAGAGAAAGAGAGAAGAAGGAGGAGGGGGAGCAGGAGGTGGTGGAAGAAAGGGAGGGAGGGAGGGAGGGAGGGAGGGAGGGAGGGAGGGAGGGAGGGAGGGAGGGAGAGAGGGAGGGAGGGAAGGAGGGGGAAAAAGAGAGAGAGATCTCCAGATGGCAGAGATGGTGGGGAGGAACTGAGAGAAGCCAAGGGAGGGGAAACCATAACAGGATATATTAGTCTAGAAAAAAATCTGTTCTCAAAAGAAGAAAAAATAAAACAATAAAAAACAAAGGGGCACAAAGAAAATGGGCCAACACACATGTCACCATATAGAAGATGATCAGAATTTTTGCTATATTAAATACATTTAAATAGCTTTTATAATCCAACTGTGCATACCAAAGAAACTTGGGTTGTTCATTTCAATCCCACTGAATTTTCATTTCTTTGATTCTATTCATAAAGATGTATTTGTTGGCCAAGGTTTAAAGCAGACTAGGTATGTGACCTTAGACAAGTCACCTAATTTCTGCAGGGCTTTTCTCTAAATGAAAACTTAGTGGATGGGATTGGGAAAGAGATCAGGCAAAAAGGGTAAACATCCTAGATGACCCAGGTCCTCCAATGGCACAGCCTTTGCTGTGTCTACATCCCCAGGACAGTGCTGGTCTTCAGCAGAGGGGGTGTGGCTGGTTTCCAGCTCACAGATCTCCATGTCAATATGCAAAGTTTGCTTGTGAGTCCTGAACTGTTCAACACAGATTCAAAGTCCCATGCTTAAATTTGGACTCCAACCAAAAAAAAAATGACTTCACAGAAGCAAGGCTATAAGGTAAAGAGAAGGTAGCAAACTGAGATTTTGAAGAGACATACAACTCTTTCTCTTTTTGTTTGTTTTAAAGCATTACAAGATTAAATAAAAAGTAGTACAATATGCTTCATAATCATTATAAGGTATTATAGAGGTGAAACAATAAGCTGAATGTGACTGTTTGGAGGAACTAGAACCGTTCATAGGATTCAGAAACAAGTAATTAACTTAAAGAATGGTGTCGTAAAGACACCATTAAAAAAGTAAATTATTTCAATAATTTATTGGATATGTTTTTAAGTGGACTGCCAATATTAAGCTTCTCAAAAGGAAGAGTATTTAATTTTTACATATAACCAAACAGATATATGCAGAAAACAGTCCTATTGGATCTGCTACCACAAGTATATCACATATATTTTTTTTTAAAGATAGGCTTTCACTGGGTAGCCAGGCAGACCTAAAATGAGTACATTACCTGGCTAGCCTTAACTCTAGATTCTCCTGCCTCAATCTCCAAGTCGTGGGATTACAAGGATACATTGCAAGACCCACAAGTGCTGCTCTTGGGACTCTTTTCCTCTTGTTCACTTGCTGCGTCCACCTATAATATGATAGTTTAGCTTCACATCTTTTTGTTGTTGTTGTTGTTTTCAAGACAGGGTTTCTCTGTGTAGCATTGGCTATCCTTGACTAACTTTGTAGACCAGGCTGGCCTCAAACCCACAGATATCTGCCTGCCTCTGCCTACCAAGTGCTGAGATTAAAGGCTTCTTTTTACCTACCCTATAGTCAAGATGCCAGTGCTGAGGTAGCCATGCTGAGGCCATGAGGCAACACACAGGAGAATAAAAACTCAGAGTATGACTCAGTGCTACAGGGATTGCTGAACATGTATGCAGCTGAGTTTGACACCAAGTACCCTAAGACCAAACAAGAGCAGATAAGAAGATGAAAGGATGGGCTGGGAATGGTCCAGAGGAAGAAAACTGAGCTCAAACCATTAGCTGTTTGCTGGGTTGACTCTGAAGTCCTACCTCCAGATAATTACATCACTGTGGAAACCTCAAACTCCTTTGATTAAGCCAGTAAATACCATATTATATCTTATGTGTGTCCAAACTCATACTGCCTCGATCCAATAGGAGAATCTTTACATTTAACATTATAAGACAGTTTGTAAATAAGAATCTCAGAAGTACCATTTACATAGGTAATATTAAATTAACATATTAATAAATAGTTTTATAGACCATTTAAAATTACCCTCCAAAGAAGTCTAGTAAACCATAATAGATTCTATTCCCCATACATGAATACATATTGTGAACCTGGCTCATCCCACTATTTATTCATTCAGTAAACATCTGTTGAAGTCCAGTAAGCACTGTCCTAATGACAGAGGCACAAGTCTGAAAAATCATGGTTGCAAAGTACAAGAGGCTTAGTGTTTTTAAAAAGACGTAAGACAAAATATTTAAATGGTATGATGTGTTTTCCAGATCCTTGCCACCTATGTTGAATATTCTTGAGTCATTAATACTTCAAAATGTGGAGATGACTATTTCATAATTCGCATCAGCATCGTCTGTATCACTTAATATTCAGAATACAACTTAAGACATTGAAAATGTAACTCAGCACTACACCGATATGCTCTTTATTGTTCTGGGGGAAGGAGGATCAGGAAATTTCTCATTCCATTTACTGTAGCACTTGCTTTTCCAAAATTATACTACTGCAAAAAAAAAAAAAAAAAAAAAAAGCAGACATGCAGTTACATTACAGCCTGTCGGGGGAGAGGGCAGGAGGGGAATAAATCTCTGTAAATCCAGCCTAAGTTCTAATATAAAACAAACAAACAAAAACAATTGTTTACTCTGCTGTGGTAGCAAAATGCCAGGTGAACTTGGCGAAACCCATATTCCATTCACTTCCTCACCTACACTAGCTTAGATACATCTAACTTCTTTTAATATGTTTTTTTCTTCTTACTCATTAGCAGACAGAAGGAATTAGAGCACCATGTATAGACCTACATTGTTTCATTTCCTCGCCCTGGTCTTAATGTGGTAAATTAGTAGCAAACTCCTGCTAAGAACAGAACATTGTGATTGTTTGCAAATAGTGCATGGCTGCTTCTCTGTTTCCATTACCTCAAAAATTGTATCGTTTAGTCCACAACCCATGTAAAATCATGCATGGTTTTAGACACAACTAAAAAGATATGATGTCATACTATGTTCATATGATTTCATCACACTCAGAATCAGGATGAAAGGCTGGATTTACTGTTTGTAGATTTTAGGAATGTAACTTGTATTACATACATTTGAAATAATTGATTGGTTATTAGGCAGTGTACATATCTTTTAACCTATTGCTTAAAAATTCCCCCAGGTATCAAGAAGTGAGCCTAGCAAGGACCATCTAAAAGTAAAAACAAAAACAAAACAACCAAAACAACGAAGAATTCCCTTGATGCATTCATAGAGATTTCTTTCAAAGTTGAAAAATTATTCACAATTGGCAAAATCTGATGAGAAAGCTCATAACCTGTTTTTTTCAGTACAGACAGTAAAATTAATTATCATATATGACATTTATCTGCAAACCAGTGAGATGTGTGACTGTTCTTAGTGCTCTGGTGAACATCAGGAGTTAAAAATGCATTGAACAGTTTAACCCAGCAGTCTCAATTTCACCTAAAGGAGTAACTCTACAATCATCCTGCTTACAAAAATGTGTTGAAAGTATATGAACACTTGGCAAATCTTCTGGCTATTATTATGCAGAGCAACCTACATCGCCAACTCTCATTTCACAATGCCTCATCCCTCTTTACTCACCACAATGAGTTAAAGGCAAGACCAGAGCTCTCAAGCAGCATCCTTTGCGTTATCACACTGCCTCACCAGCCCCTTCACTCCAGATGTGACGGTTCAGAAGTTCACAGCAGGCAATTCCTCCTCTGGGGTTTACTGCACACTCCAAGAAAGGTTCCTTGCACTTGCTGGAAGATTTAGCTTTTATGTTTCTGGTCATTCTTCCCACCCACAAGATGAGACCCATTTCTGGGCTATTCTTAACTGTCCTTCCAAAACATTTTAAAAGAGAAAAGCAAGGAGGGTTCATGATTTCCATGCAAAATCTGAGCCTGCTCGCCTGCTCGCTGCTGCTGCCAGGACTTCTTACTCTTGCTGGTGATGACATCGTGCGAGCTCCCCAGCACCGATGCTGCCTTATGTAAGTCTGTCTAGGTCAAGTGTAGGAGACTCACTACTGGCCTGTGGAAACTCATGGAACTGTTCCTTCAGATTAACACTTCAGGGAGTATGGAGGCTGCAGGAAGCTGAGCTTTAACTACATACATCTTTTGGGGGGTAAATATTTTTTTGCATGATTTGGTGATTTTTTTTTTTTAATCCTTTGGTCCTGCAGGTTCCTGTCAGCCAGGCTGAGAGGTGCAGATAGGCATTCCTAAGAGATGCCAGTTCTGTCAGTAGGCTTGAATAAGCATTGAGAGACTTGCTATGATCTTAGCATTAAGAAACGAGTAAAAAACATCATAAAATTAACATTTGCTTAATCTGGCATATTTACTATGGTGTTGACTTGATGATTAAACCAAAGCAGGTTCCTTTGATCCGAGGCGTTGCAGGAGAGAATTGTTTGATGCTGCTATGAGCTCAAATAGATTTACTGCAGTTCTCCGCTGCTGGTGCCGCTGCTGCTGCTGCCGCGCTGTCCTTGTCTCTAACTGTGAATTCGCTTGTTTTGGAAACGAGCTCTGTGTCTGCAGCACTTGCCTTTTGTTGCGCTTGTTTGTGACAAGAACGGAGCTTGAGTAACCTGGTAGTTAGGGGACTTCCGCACCTAATAAATCCTGCCTACTTAGTCTCAGGATGAATACTGCAGCAGTGTGAGTGTCATTTGATACTAGCACCAAATGAGGTTGGGTTAACCGTGTTGGGGCAGGAGGGGCTGTGCATCGGAGAGCTAGAGGGATGAGCTCCGGTTTTGGGTGAACTCAAGTAAGAGTCAAAGTAAAGACAGAACAGCACCGGTTTTGTTTCCAACTATCTCACTTTCTGTCCTGCTGCAAGAACTAGTTAAAACAGCAGACTCAGAGTGCATGCTGCAGAAAAATGCAGGGCAATGTCGCAGAAGTGTGAGGGTTTTGTGGGGTTTTTGTTGTTGTTGTGTTTTTGCTTTTGTTTTTGGCACAATTAAACCAGATGTGAGGACACAACAGAGTGTATCTCATTTAAAAGGACAGATGGATTTTAAAAGTTGGAGGTAAATGCAGCACATTTGAGTGTTTGGTTTCCTATGTGTCTTTGGCAAACATTTCTGTGATTTGGACTCAGTGGGAGGTGTTAAGGACATAGCAATTCTATAGACTGTTTCCGTGATCTCAAAGGGCTGAATGGAAAGTTTACTGCCATTTGCTTGAGTGTCTCCATTGGTGCAAGGAAAACTAACTGCAGCAGGTCTTCTGGGTAGACCATTGGCAACTGCCTGAAATTCTATGCTTTGTTGAATTAAAAGAATGAAAATGCGTGTTATGGAAATTAATTTCCTAGGTGTCATGTTCACACTGATAACCATGATTAACAAAAGGATATTGATCACTTACAATAAGAGAAAGTCTGCATTTGTGCTGCATTTAATTGATTGAAGATGTACACATTTTCTCAAATCATTTGAAGAGACAGTAACAGCTCCCTAAAGGCCAGGTTTTAAATTACTGATGTCAATAGAAATGATCCCCATAGACACAGCTTGGCTTAGGAGCCCCAACATATCACATCTTCTAAGTCTGGCAGAAATAAAATGTTAAAAGAAGAGAATACATGCATAATCATATTCATACATTTGGAATATAAATATATGCATATGTATATAAACACACATGTAGAGTAGCCCTCTCATCATCAAATTGCATACGGTTTGGCTTTAATGCTGTCTCCATTGGCTATTTCTTCCTTTTTAGATGTTTTGGAATTTGAATTAGGTCTAAGTTGGCTTTTGTCCTGTCATTTATATGATTATATTCTTTGGTGTGAATTAACTTTAATCACTTTGTGTTAAGGTGAGATTGCATGAAGGGTGAGATTCAAGTTTCAATACCTATATTCTTTGTCCAACAGTTTTTGTTTGCCCACTAAATGTGAGGCCAGTGGTTGTCAGTGGTCTGAGAGTGCCAGCAGCATCAGCATCTGCATCAGCAGCCTTAAGAATGCAGACATCCAGGCCTCACTGCGGGCAAACCGAGTACAACATCTCTATGTTGGGTCTAGCAATACATGTTCTTATAACCTCCAAGCAGTTGTGAGATGTGCGAAGATCCACTACTTCGGGCAGTAATTTGATCAAATGTGAAAGTGGGTTTTGTATTATATCTGAATGTGTGTTACATAATTAAATTCTCTGTTTTCCTTCTTGCCTGATTATCCTAATGTTAACCATGCCATGTTTTAAAGGTTTATGCAATTATGTACTGTATCTGAAATCTAACGTGTTCACAGAACTATTTATTTTTCAGCAGTTCCATGTAGAATGCTGGCTCTTTGAAGCTAAGTGGCATGATGAGAATACACTAGAAGACTTAGCTCTCGTGTTGGCTCAGTGTGACTTGACACACATTACTTACTGGCCCTCTTTGATGCTCAGTTTCTCTCTGTAAAGTAAGTGGTTGTTCTAAGACCAGATTTAGTCTTGGCCTGATTGGAGTTTGGGGTCAGAAATTCTTAGCAGTGGGTCTACGTTGTGCTCAGCAGAACTATGAACAGTATCACCGACACCTACTCACAGGTCATAGAAGCAACCTTCCATTTTGGCCTGCAGACAGATACACTGGAAAAGACTAACAAATGTCTCCTAAAGGCAAAACTGTCCCTACACCCTTATTTGAGTATCACCAATTTAGATTATCTTTTCTATGAGAACTTATGCTATGGTATACTATATTAAATAAGGCAAGAAAGGTGCTGCTTCTCCAGTTGGCAAGTTAAACTGACATAAAAATAAATATACACCTAAGTGTGTAATAGAGTATATTAAGACCCCATTGTGCTCATGAAAATACAAGAATAATTCAATCAAGTTCATACAAATGGTGGAAATGGAAACTTTTTCTGCGATTTCTCAGGGAACTCAGTCTGCATCATCCTCTTTGTAAGGAAGTCTTTTGTTTGTTGGTTGCTTGGTTGCTTGCTTTTGTCCCTCTCTATTCTCCCAGATGGCCCAGGCTCCTACCAGATATTCAGCTTCTATTAAATATTCAGCTAAGCCAATGACTTTTAGATTCTATATATTTCCCTGACAATAAGGATTTATATTCTCCTTTTTTTCCTGGAGGTTTTAGCCCTGCTCTCCCGGCCATCTCTGCATCATCCAAGAGTTCCACATTTTCCTCATAGTACCATGCACAGTAGTCCATCTGTCCATAGCATTTTTATCCAGATGTAGCAAAACAGACTCATTAGAGAACTCTGGTGGTCAAAGACCTTCAGTTTAGAACAATGCCCCCAGAAGGAAATAGGTAGAATAGCTAGGAGGAATATGAATTCAAGTTCATCTTTGCACCTGAGTTATACTGAATCTCATGGTCTTTCAAATCACACATGGTCTGTGTAGGAGCTCCAGAAAGTCATGTGATCTCTTCACATGAATTACTATGTCAAAAGAAAAAATGTAGCCATGTAGTCCAGATATTTTCTGGAGTGATTATGTGTGGTAGAACTATACAAACTTTACAAAAGCACAAACATATGCTGGCATGCACATCCATTCATAAACACATGCATACACATATACACAAAGGCACACACACACACATTTTTTTCTATTTGTGAGAATTCTTGTTTGGTACCCTGTTCTACAAATTTAAGCTGTTTTTCTGAGATATCAGTAAACTCAGGAATCTAAGATTTATGTGGCTATATTTCTTTTAAGCAAAGTATTAGCTTATAATTGTCATATTTCATCCACGTTTATAAGTAGATTCAACATTATAAGTTCTGAAACCCACAGAGGTATAATACGGTAGGTTCTCTTGATGCTATCATTTTTGATAAAGAAAGTAAAATTTAGACCCAAATCTACTTCGCTTTCTTCTGTCCTACATAACAAGACACAACAGTATGTATACTGTGAATTAAAAATAGAGCCACCACATGATCCAGTAATTCTAGGAATATAGCAAAAGAAACAGCTTTGATGTTTCAAAGTGATTTTTACATGCCAACTTCAGTGTTTGTCACAGTCGCCACACTGTGGGTCAGCCTAGGGATTCACCAATGGGAACTTATAAAGAGCAAAGGCCTGGAGGCCTACCCATGCCACTTCTGTTTGGCATGATGCTGGAAGTCTGACTTTCTCTAATAAAGTGGCAATATACTCTTTCCTGATTCATTTTGTGTGTCAACAAGTAAAAACAAAAGAAATAGGACATCCAACAGCTGCCCAAATTCTGTTGAAACTGTCTCATTTGGGAACATGTGAGAAGTCGACCAGGTGTCAGTCTTCCATGGACATTTCCTAAAGATAGTATAACGGATACCAAATGCTGGGGAACAAGCAAGTAGCAATAATAGGAAAGGTGCTTTATTTTCTAGTAAAATTGTGAGAAGAAACTTTGTATTGATCGGTACAACTAAAATATTGGTTTGTCCTTCCAATTTGCTAAACATTGTCCTCCTGGCAGCAAGCCCTCTCCATCCCTCCCCCCTTTTAACTTCTCCAACTTAGATTTAAGAAGACTTTAGCCAATCAGAAGAATGCTACCATTTGTTATTGCCCTGTGAGGAAATAGAAGGCGCCCTCTTACTGGTAGAAAGGAACAATGTCTAGCTTCTCAGCATACAATTTTCTTCAGTTTGATGTGAGCATGGCTCCAGTTTTCTGTCTTTGGCAGAGACGCTCTGGGCCATGCGTTCTGGTCCTCCACCCTCCCGCCCTCCTCTAGCCACGTGCTTGGATCCAACCCCTTTTCTGTGTGTAAATGCCATCTCCAACTCTTAGAATACATTTTCTTCTTTCTCCTCCACCGTTTGTGTGCTTCTATTAAATGCATCAGGTAAATTTACAAACAACATCAATGCTTGGCCTAAACTTCCCAGAAAAAGAAGTATGAACGAAAGGTTATTGCTGCAGTATTAAATGGTTCCACACTTTAGGAAGAACCTACCGGTGTTTAAAAGCAGATCCTGAGACTGTACCTTATAGAAAAAAAAAATGTGTATAGTGGAAAGGTGCTGTAAGGTGATGCACGTTAGCACTGTTTAAAATAGCATTCCTGTCCTTTGAAGACCGATTCAGTAAGACATCTGTATTGTGAGAATATCTGTAGCCATACACGATGAAGTTTCTTTTAGGTTAATTACAAGGACACTTGAGATACTCTAAACTAAATAGGTTTTGTAGCTATATATAGCATATGTATTATTATTGAAAAAAACATGTTTTATATACTTGAGTATATACAGGAAGTTTCAGAAAATTAATTGTTCCCATCTCTTGCCTATGTAGAAGGTGCTTAGACAAAGAGAAAGTGGAATGGTAATTTTTTCTCTTTTATTAACTTACTTTTCTCTCTCACACACACACACACACACATACACACACACACACACACACACACACCCCACAAATATATCATCATCATCATCATCATCATCATCATCATCATCATCCACTCCACCTCCATTTCTCTTCTAAAAAGGACAAGCCTCACAGGGATATCACCCAAACATGGCATATCAAGTTGCAGTAAGATAGGCACCTCCCCTTGTATTAAGTCTGGATGAGGCAATCCAGTGGGAGGAAAAGGGTCCCAAAAGCAAGCAACAGTGTTAGAGGTAGTCCCCGCTCCCACTCCTAGAACTCTCACAAGAACACCAAGCTACACAACCATAACACATAGACAGAGGGCCTAGGTTAGACCCATGCGTGCTCCCTGGTTGCCAGTTTGGTCTTTGTCAACCCCTATGACACCGAGGTAGTCAATTCTATGGGTTTTCTTGTGGTGTCCTTGATGCCTATGGTTCCTATAATCCTTCCTCCCCTTCTTCTGCAGGTTCACTGAGTTCTGCCTAATGTGTGGCTGTGGGTCTCTGAGCCTGTATCAGTTACTGGAGGAAGCCTCTGTAGTGATGTTATGCTAGTCTCCTGTCTATGAGTGTCTCAGAATATCATTAAAAATCATATTACTGATTTTTTTTCCAGCTGTGTTTGGTCCTACCCTAGGTGTCTGGCCTATCCAGTCTCTGGTTCCTGACTCTACAGGCAGTGTCAAGAGTGGTCTCCTTCTCATGGCATCAGCCTCAAGCTGTACCAGTCAGTCATTGGTTAGCCACTCCTCCAATCCTATGCCTCCTTTACCCCTGCCCATCTTGTGGGCAGGAAAAATTGTAGGTTGAAGGTTTGGAGGCTGTGTTGGTATCCTGGTCCCTCTACTGGAAGTCTTGCCTGGTTACAGGAAATAGCTAGTTCCAGTTCTGTATCTCTACTTCCTAGGAGTCTTAGCTAGGGCCACCCTTGTAGATTGCTGGGATTTTCCACTGTACTAGGTTTCTACTAGGTGTACGAGGTGTTCCCAGAATGCACTTCCTGTTCCAGTTGTCTCTCCCAGTACTCTTTCCATTCATCTTTCCCCCAACCTGTTCCCTATTGTACCCACCCCAAGTCTATGCATAATGTCTATTCTATTTTTGCCTTCCCAAAGAGATTTATGTGTTTCTCCTCTGAGGCCTCCTTGTTCCTGAGCTTCTCCAGGTCTGTGGATTGTAGCATGATTATCCTTTAGAGCTAATATCCACTTAGGAGTGAGTACATACCATGTTTGTCTTTCTGGGTCTGCATTACCTCACTAAAGATTTTTTTTTCTAGTTCCATTCATTTGCCTGCAAATTTTATGATGTTATTCTTTTTTAAAAAAAAACTTTTTTTTTTATTAATTTAGTCTTGTTACATCTCTATGGTTATCCCATCCCGTGTATCCTCCCATTCTTCCCTCCCTCCCAGTTTCCCCTTATTCCTCTCCCCTATGACTGTTCCTCAGAGGGATTACCTCCCCCTGTATATGCTCATAGGGTATCAAGGTCTCTTCTCGGTAACCTGCTGTCCTTCCTCTGAGTGCCACCAGGCAGATTTGGGCCAAGGGGTCCCGCTCAAACTAAGGCACCAGCCAAGGACAATACAGGCGGTAAAATTTAAACCCCTACCCAGATCTAGCCAATGGTCAGAACAGTCTCCACACTTGAGTGGAGAGTGGGATATGACTTTCTCACGTACTATGATGTTACTCTTTTAACAGCTAAGTAATACTCCATTGTGTAATTATAACACATTTACTTTATCCAGTCTTCTTCAGTAGAGGGACATTTAGGTTGTTTCCAGTTTCTGGCTATTGCAAATAAAGGTTCTTTGAACATAGTTGATCAAGTGTCTGCGTGGTAAGATGAGCATCCTTTGGATATATGCCCAGGAGTAGTATAACTGGGTCTTTTTTCCTTTCTTTCTTTTTTTTAAATTATAATTTATTCAGATTGCATGCTGATTGTTATCCCCTCACTTGTATCTTCCTGTTCCAACCCTCCTTCCCTCTTTTGCCCAATTCCCACCCTCTAGATCTCTGACAGAGAGGGACCTCTTCCACCACCATATGACCACAGCCTATCAGGACTCAGTTCATCGGGATATGCTGCTTCCTCTTCCTCTGTGTTCCTGCTGGACCTCTACATTGAGAGAAAGTGATCAAATTGGGGGCACCAGAGTTCATGTGAGAGATAGTCCCCACTTCCCTTCCCAACCATGGAGAATGAGCTGTTTATTGGCTAGATCTGAATTTGGGATCTAGATTTCCTGCCTGCGTTGTCCTCAGTTGGTGCAATAGTTTGGGCAGGGCCCCCCTGGGTCCAGATTCACCAACCTTGAGGGTCTCCTTGTGGGACTCCTGAAGCCTCTGGGTCCTTCCTTCTCCCTATTCTTTCATACCAGTCTCACCTGGAACCCAGCAGTGAGTCCCAGCATCTGTCCTGATCCCTTGCTGAGTGGAGTTTCTCAGAGGACATCTATGTTGGGCTAATATCCATTTATAAGTGAATACATATCATGTGTGTCTTTCTGGGTCTGGGTTACCTCACTCAAGATGATCATTTCAAGTTCCATCCATTTGCCTGCAAATTTCAAGATTTCCTTGTTTTTACCAGCTGAGTAGTATTCCATTATGTAAATGTACTACACTTTCTTTATCTATTCTTCAGTTGAGGGACATCTATGTTTTTTCCAGATTCTGGCTATTATGAATAAGGCTACTATGAACATAGTTGAGCAAATATGCTTGTTGTACAGTAGGGCATCTTTTGGGTATATTCCCAGGAGTGGTATAGCTGGGTCTTGAAGTAGCACTATTCCAAATTTTCTGAGAAAGCACCAGATTGATTTCCAAAATGGTTGTACAAATTTGTGCTCCCACCAGCAATGGGGGAGTTTTCCCCTTTCTCCACATCCTTGCTAACATGTGCTGTCACTTCAGTTTTTTGTCTTAGATGAAAGATGGAATCTCAGAGTCGCTTTTATTTGCATTTCCCTAACAACTAAGGACATTGAGCCTTTCTTTAAGTGTTTCTTACCATTCAATATTTCTCTGTTGTGAGTTCTCTATTTAGCTCTGAACTCCATTTCTTAACTAGGTTATTTGGTTTGTTGGTGTTTAATTTCTTGAGTTCTTGATATATTTGGCCATTAGCCTTTTGTCGGTTGGTGAAGATCTTCTCCCAGTCTGTAGGCTGTCGTTTTGTTTTGTGGACAGTGTCCTTTGCCTTAGAGAAGCTTTTCAGTTTCATGAGGTCACATTTATTAATATTGTCTCCTGTGCCAGTGAGTTCAAGAATCTTCCCCACTTTTTCTTCTAACAGACTTAGTGTATCTGGTTTTATGTTGAGATATTTAATGTACATGGACTTTATTTTTGTGCAGGTTGATAAATATGGATCTACTTGCATTTTTCTACATATATTCATCTAGTTAGACCAGCACCATTTGTTGAAGATGGTTTCTTTTTTCCATTGTATGGATTTGACTTCTTTGTCAAAAGTCAAGTATCCATAGGTATATGGATTTATTTCTGGGTCTTCTATTTGTTTCCATTGATCAACCAGCCTGTAGCTGGGTCTTGAGGTAAATTTATTCCAAATTTTCTGAGATTTCCAAGGTGACTGTACAAGTTTGCACTCCCAAGAGCAATGGAGCATGTGTTCCTCTTGCTCCACATCCTCACCAGCATGTGCTGTCACTCGAGTTTTTGATCTTAGCTATACTGTCAGGTTTAAGATAGAATTTAAGAGTCATTTTAATTTTTACATCCCTGATATATAAGAATGTTGAACATTTTTAAATGCTTTTCAGCCATTAGAGTTTCCTCTGTTGAGAATTCTCTCCTTAGATCTGTGCCCCAGTTTTTTTTTAACTTTTTTTTTTTTATTAATTTATTCTTGTTACATCTCGATGGTTATCTCATCCCTTGTATCCTCTCATTCTTCCCTCCCTCCCATTTTCCCCTTATTCCCAGTTTTTAATTGGGTTATTTGGTTTGTAATGTATAGTTTCTTGAGTTCTTTATGTATTTTGGAAATTGGCTTTCTGTCAGAGCAGATTTGGTGAATATGTTTTCCCATTCTGTAGGCTGTTGTTTTGCCCTACTGACAGCCTTATTACAGGAACTTTTCAGTTTCATTAGGTCCCATTTAGTGCCAGAGCTATTGGTTCAGGAAATTGTCTCCTGTGCTAATACATTCAAGGCTATTCCCCACTTTCTCTTCTATCAGGTTCAGTGTATCCATTTTTTTATGTTGATGTCTTTGATTCACTTGGACTTAAATGTTGTGCAGGATGATAGATATGAATCTATTTGCATTTTCATTCTTCTACTTGCCAACACCCAGACCAGCATCATTTGTTGGAGATGCTTTCTTTTGTGTTCTGTATAATTCTGGCTTCCGTATTTAAAAAAAAAAATCAGGTACCCATAGGTTTGTGGGTTTATTTCTGGCTCTTTGGTTTTAATCCATTGATCAACCTGTCTGTTTTTAATGCCTTTGCCATATGGTTTTCATTACTATAGCTCTGTAATAGAGCTTGAAATCAGGGTTGGTGATACCTCCAGAAATTCTTTTATTATACAGAATGTTTTAGCTGTACAGGATTTTTTATTTTCCATATGAAGTTGAGAATGGCTCTTTCAAGGTCTATGAAGAATTGTGCTTGTATTTTGATGGGAATTGTGTTGAATTTGTAGATAACTTTTAGTAAAAAGGTAATTTTCACTATGTTAATTCCACTGATCCATGAACATGAAAGATCTTTCCATTGTCTGCTATCTTGCTCAGTTTGTTTATCAGAGACTTAAAGTTTCTATCATACAAATATTTCACTTGCTTGGTTAGAGTTATCACCAAGAAATTGTATATTCTTTGTGGCTATTGTGATGGATATTGTTTGTCTGATTTCTTTCTCAATCCATTTGTTATGTGTAGAGCTACTGATTTTATTTTTATTTTTAGTTAATCTTGTATCCAGTCACTTCACTGAAGGTGTTTATCAGCTGTCAGAGTTCCCTGGTAGAACTTTTGGGGTCACTTGCATATACTAGCATATCATCTAAAAATAATACTTCAACTTCTTCCTTTCTGATTTGTGTTCCCCTTGATCTCCTTCAGTTGTCATATTGCTCTAACTAGAATATCAAGTACTATATTGAATAAATATGGTGAGAATGGACAGCCTTGTCTTGTTCCAGATTTTAGTAAATTGTTTGAGTTCTTCTCCATTTAATTTGATGTTTATTGTTTTATTGTATATTGCCTCTCTTATGTTTAGGTATGCCTCTTGTATTTCTGATTTCTACAAGACTTTTGTCATGAGTGTTGGATTCTGTTAAAAGCTTTTTAAACATCTGATGAGATGATCATGTGGGTTTTTTTTCTTCTTTTGTTTGGTTTATATGGTGAGTTACATTTACAGATTTTCATATGTTGAGCCATCCCTGCATCTCTTGGATGCTTCCTACTTGATGATGGTGGATGATCTTTTTGATGTGTTCTTGAATTTGGGTTGCAAGTATTTTATTGAGTTTTTTGAATCAATATTCTGTAATTGGTCTGTAATTCTTTTTCCTTGTTGAGTCTTTATATGGTTTAAGTATTAGGGTGACTATGGCCTCGAAAATGAATTTGGGAATGTTTCTTCATTTTCCATTTTGTGGAATAAGTTAATGAGTATTGGTATTAGGTATGTGCTCTGCCTGCACCTACACTTGCAGTCCAGAAGAGGACATCAGATCACGTTATAGATGGTTGTGAGTACCATGTGATTGCAGGGAATTGAACTCAGGACCTCTGAAAGAGCAGACAGTGCTCTTAACCACTGAGCCATCTCTCCAGCCCTATTTTAGGTTTTCTAATTTTTGAAGAGTACAAGTTTTTGAAGTATGACTTAATGACTCTTTGGATGTCCTTGGTGTCTATTATTATGTCCCACTTTTCATTTTATTAATCTAGATATTCTCTCTCTCTTCTCTCTCTCTTTCTTTCTCTCTCTCTCCCTCTCACTCTCTCTCTCTCTCTCTCTCTGCCTTTTAGTTAGTTTAAATAAGTGTCTGTCTATACAGTTGATTTTTTTCAAAGAATCAACTTTTGTTTCATTGATTCTTCATGCTGTTATCTTTGTTTCTATCTTGTTAATTTCAGCCCTGAGTTTGATTATCTCCTGACATCTACTCTTCCTGCATGTGTTTGCTTCTTTTTGGTCAAGTGTTCTCAGGTGTGTTCTTAAGTTGCTAGTATAAATTTTTTATAAAGGTAGTTCATTCTATGAACTTTCCTCTTAACACTGCTTCCATTGTGTCTTATAAGTTTGGTTATGTTGTGCATTCATTTTCATTGAATTCTAGAAAATCTTTGATGTCTTTCCTTATTTCTTCCTTGACCCAGTAGTCATTCTGTAGAGAGTTGTTCAATTTCCATGAGTTTGTAGGCTTCCTGTTGTTTCTGTTGTTGTTGCAACTCAACTTTAATCCATGGTGGTCTGATAAGATACAGGGGGTTGTTGCAATTTTCTTGTATCTGTTGAGACTTTCTTTGTGACAGACTATGTGGTCAGTTTTGGAGAAGTTACATGCAGTGCTGATAAGAAGGTATATTCTTTTGTGTTTGGACAAAATGTTTTTTGATATCTGTTAAGTCTATTTGAGCCATAATGTCTGTAAACTCCATTATTTCTCTGCTTAGTTTTTGTCTGGATGACCTGTCTTTTCGAATTTGTCTTTATCTGTTGTGATATGTGGTGAAAAAGAAATGTGATTAGAGTGAGACATTGAAATCTCCCACTATTAATGTATGAGGTCCAAAGTGTTTTTAAAGCTTTAGTAATATTTCTGTATGAATGTGGTTGCCCTTGCATTTGGGGCATAGATGTTCAGAATTATGATGTCATATTGGTGGATTTTTTTCTTTGATGAGTTTAAAATGAAAAAGTATCCTCAATCTCTTTTGATTCATTTTGTTTTAGGAAGTCTATTTTGTTATATATCAGAATGGCTACCCCAGTTTGCTCAATGGATCCACTTGCATGGACATTCCTTTTCCACCCATAAACTCTTGCGTAATGTCTATCTTTGATGTAGAGGGGTGTTTCTTGTATGCAGCAGAAGGTTGGATCCTGTTTTTACATCTACTCTGCTGGCCTGTCTTTTTTTTTTTTTTTTTTTTTTGAGAATTGGGACCATTGATATTGAGAGATATTAAGGGTCAATTATTGTTAATTCCTACTATTATGCTGTCGATGATGGTAGTGATAGTGATAGTAAGTGAAAGAGGTGTCTGCAAAGTGGGTCTTTGTTATCTAAGTCAAGCACATTAAGGGTGGGGGTTCTGAGTACAGGTGGGGCTTTCACTTGTTCTGACAGCCTTGCCTGCACCTGAGTAGTGGATATCTACCTGAGTAGGGACAAGTGCAAGGAAGTGGGAGCAGGCAGCAGACAGGAGTGGGAGGTAGTAGGAGTGGTGTCAGTGGCCTGGGTCTTTGGGCTCTGAACCCTGGGAACGTGAGGGTTCAGACAACATGTTCTGACTAGCATGGCCCCCAGCTGAGCAGTGGATAAGACTGCTAGTTAAAGAGCCGCCATGGTGAACTGATTCTCAAACTGTTACTTACGGAGTAGATTATGAGATAGTATTCCTGATTTGGATTAAGAGCTTGGAGTAAGCACACCTAGGGAATGATGAGACAGTCAGAATGGTTGAATTGCATGTTCCGGAAAACAAAAGTAGGTACTCTTATAAACGTTAGGTCATGTAGGGCATAAAGTAAGAAAGAAGGTCTATTTAGGAAGAGGAAGGAGCAGGGTAAAGCAATAATGAGGAAACAAGAACTAACACACACACATACACACACACACACATACACACACACACACACACACACACACACACACACACAAAATGCCATAATAAAAACCACTGCTTTGCATGCCAACTTAAAATTTAATTCAAATAAAAGAGCTTAGAAGATGTGTGAAAGTACTGCTTAATGTGGTGGGGTATCCACCTGAGAAGACCACTTAGACATGGGTTTAAGGCAATAGAGAGTCATTATTAGCCAGCTAACGACTACACTGGATGTTCATGACCTCACCTTTCTCAGGGTGAGCTTTTAAGCACAAAAACTGCATTCTGAATTGACACCTCAGTTAATAAGAACAGATGGCCAAAAGCAGAACTACAGAAGCCAAAGAGCAAGGTGAGTACATTGAGAGACTTTCCTAGAACTACGAACTTTGATGGATCAGGTCTTTGTCTTTGTTGTGGCAGGTGGTACTGTCTATGTGCTGAGCGTTACAGCCTAAATCAGTGGTTCCCAACCTGTGGGTCACAACCCCTTAGCATGAATGACCCTTGTACAGGGTTTGCCTAAGACTATAGTGCATATCGAAGATTTACATTACAATTCGTGACAGTAGCAACAGTACAGTTATGATGTAGCAATGTTAATGATTTTATGGTTAGGGTTATGACAACATGAGGTGGTATTAAAGGATTGCAGCACTAGGATAGTTGAAAACCACTGGCCTAAGTGGTGTTTCCATCATGGCGTCAGTTGTGCTAAGGTCTCAAATACTTGTTACCATGGTACTCTACAGCATCACCTTTAAACAACAATGTCTACAGGCATCACATGGGGCATCTTGTCAAATGCACATTCTGATCTGGCGGATCATGGGCAAAAAGAAATGGTCCACGATTTCAAAAAGCTCCTTGAAGATAGAGATGCTGTTGGCCCACTGCCACACTCTGAGAAGAAGCAAAGCTTTAAAGCTTAGCAAGTGTTGTGTTCCATGTGGTCTGTGTCTTCACAAATATCCAGCAGAGCCAGAAAGCACTTGTGTTTTCGAAAATGTGCTGAGAAAAAGAAAAACACAGCATTCAGTGGAAATTCTGCTCTTTTAGTTTTCTTATTTAAAAAAATGTAGACTTCTGGATACTAAGTCACTGACAGACTAAAAAGTAGTACTTCTCCCTTCAAGGTTCCTCTGGAATTTGGTCAATGTGCTCGTGTGGCGAGAGTATTTCCAAACACAATCATATCCCTCCACATAGTGTAGAAGATCTGAGACTCTACACTCAATAAGAAGAGGTGTCATTTGCTTCTTTCCTTCCTAGCCACATGCTCTACATCATATTTGACCAGAACTCTGACTACAGGTCTGCCTTGTACCTTAAACACCCCCTTGGCTTGGCCACGTGTAGAAATGTGTTTCCTCTGTGGTGTCTGAGTGAGTGACATGTGATGTAACCCAGACCAGTGAGAACAGCTGTATCATCATCTACTTTGTCCTTGAACTTGGATCCCAGAGACTTGCCAATATCATAGCAATAACTTGGCACAACAAAGAGAATTATATAAAACATTAGTGTCATGGCCCTGTTATAACATTATTACTTTGAAGATAGGTTGTTAGATTCCAAAACACATTTCATCTCCTCCTTAGCCAAAATGATTAAGACTTCTGAGTCTTAGTTTTCTAATCAATAAAATCATGGTGATAATATCAGCATCATGACATTACTGTGAATGTTCAAGTTCCCGGTACACTGGGTTTAGATTTTAGCAATAATTATCAAATTTTATTTGAAAAAAAAGATGCTTAAGTATCAATTTTTTCTTGGTTGGTGCCATAGTTTGAGCAGAACCCCTGGGCCCAGATCCTAAGAACCTATCTTACTATAGGATGGTACCAAGTATCAAGGTGCTAAGTAGAATCACCGACCATGGAACTTTTATCTCTATGAATTATGTTAAGCCCATGAATGATATTTATAATAATTAAAATTGTGTAGTTACAACATGATCCCCTTTCCTTTCCTCCCTCCAACTTCTCCATGAATCCCTCTTTGGTCTCTCTCAAATTCATGGCATCTTTTTTTCTTTAATTGTATATAAATAGATAAATAAGTTGTATTCATGGATACATGAAAGACACATTCAATGATATTTGAAACATGAACCTGCACAGTCCATATAATGTTACTTGCATGCATATGGTGCCAGGGATGACCACTCGGTGGCAGATAACAATTGGGGAGCTCCTCCCTGGGGAAGACCATATCTCCAGCACTCATCACTTCCCCATTGTCCATAGTTCTTTTTCTAGAGTGAGCCTCCTGATTTTCCCCAGTTCCATGTTAGTATTCCACTGGTGTTCTCATGGTTCAGGTCATGGTTAGGCAGTCCTGTTGATGCCTATAACTTCTCTGACATTTCTAGGAGACCCAGTCACACAGAAAGCTTCCTGTTCCTCTGGCCCTCACACTCTTCACACTGCCTCTTCCACAATGTTGCCTGAGCCTTTGGGACTTTCTGTTCTTAAGCAAACAGAAAGCAGTGTCTAGGGAGATTCAGTGGAATATATTGCTCTTCTGTTCAGTCCTTTACATGTATTAGAACTTGAAGGTCACCCTCCCTGTGCTGGAGAACAGTCACAGGGAAGGCTTAAGCGAGCTACACAGAAATAGTGGCACACACATGCTGCAATAGTATGGAGGGCCACAGGTGCTCCTGGAGGGTCTGTGTTTCTAGGGCAATGAAGAGAAGGAACCCAGAAAAAGAGCGGATGCAGAATCTATAGGCACCAAGCTTCAAAGCCAGAGGTAAGAGAGTGGTTTAGTAAGTACTGGCAATAGGACAAATGGTGGATAATAACCTCAGATCCCGCCCCCTGAAGACATTCACCATGCAATCTTCACCAGAGGCTGGTGAGAACTCCCCATAACACTGTATTTCCAGCTTAAATATGTAGCTGCATTCTTCTTAGGCTTGGCCGCACACCCCTATGTGAATTTGCAGTGTTTTCCTTTTTTTCTGGGATATGGATATTTTTCCTCTTCTCTTATTGCAACTCTAGCAAGGAAGGGCCTCAACTTCCCTATTGCTACTTCCTGAATCCTACCAAGTAGTTCCTCTTTTAAACTATTTCCCTTTGGCCATTTTGAAAACTATATAAAACATGTCTTCCCACTAAGTGACTATGAACTGAATTTTTGAAAACAACGTACGTCACATAGAAGAGTAATTTTTGTTGTGAGGAGCAAGACGGGAACCTGAACAGAGAAAGTCACAGAGGAACTGCCAGCCAAGAGATCAGAGCAGAGAGGGATGAGAAGATCAGGAGACAAAACATTAGCAAACAGCCATTTCTTTGGTGCAACACACACACACACACACACACACACACACACACACACACACACAGAGTCTTAGAAATAGCTGTCCTGATAGCTGTCCTGTGAACTAGGTCAACATGAGAAGCCCGCATTTTGCAGTTGCTTACGTGCAGAACTGTAGCTGGTCACACCGCATGCATGCTAAGTGTGCCAACCTGAGTCCTCACTGGGTTTATTCAAACTGTTCTTCTACAAAGGTAGGAGGAACACAAGTCACTTTAAATTCCTGACAGCAGGCGATATGTCAGAAGGACTTTTAAGTACCATAGCCAAGGAAACTTATAAAGAAAGCATGTAATTGGGGCTCCCATAAGGACTATGGGGGCAGAGAGCACAGAAATGGGCAAGCGCTGGAGCAGGAACTGATAGCTGGCACCTTGACCCGTAATCATGAGGCAGAGAGAGCTAACTCAGAAGGGGTAGCCTTTTGAAACCTCCAAGTTGACCTCCAGTGACACGCCTCCTTCAATAAAGCCACACCTCCTATTACTTCCCAAGAAGTTCCACCAACCGGGGAGCAAGTATGGAAATACAGAGTCTCTGGGGGGCTGATCTCATTTAAACCACCACACTTGTCTATCAACAGCCATGGGCCACACTGGCACAAAGTGCTTCTGTCTGTTTGATAGCCTGCATTGATGAGAAGACTCTGCCTCCTGTCCTGGTGCTGAGGAAAACAAGTAAGGGAGGCGACATCCAGAAGTGGGAATGCAGCTGCCAACCTTCCTTCTCCCAACCGCGCCCCAGTGACTATTCATGGGGATAAGCTATTTTGCTGCTTCCTCCATATGGTACCGACAATGGGCATAGGAACAACTCCAAAAAGTAGTGACACAGGTCATGGGCCCTAAACTTTCAAGAAGACTAAGTGGAACGCAACTATTGTTCAGTCCTTCACCAACGTTTACCCCATTTGCTTGTCAATCTCCACCAAATAACCAGAAACCCTACAATGTGCTGGAATGACCTCTGACAACCATTTGACCAAGAGGGACATGATTTTCCCAAAGTAAAAGGCTTAGGAGGAAATGAGGATCCCATGTGATCTGTGTGGACAGAATTCTGAAGATTAGAACAACACAGGAATACGAGAAAATATTTTCCGTGTGAAATATGATAGCACTTGGCTCTAATGACAGCTGCACACAGGGGAACAAGAAGTAAATATTTGCTTACACTAGGTTGTGGACAAGTTCCATTTTATTCTGTGAAAAGGAGTTGTTTTCATAAACACCAGCTATTTCCCTTAATATCAAAAGTACTCTGTGTACTTAAAATTAACTAGATAGGTAGGCAAGTCTTGTGATTGATTTTAAAATATAGTCAAATGGAAAATTACTATTTCAAATCCAGTAAGTAACTGGTGACCGTTTTTGTCATAGTTTTCATTGTATAGTTTTGTTGTATAGTTTTATCTTTGCAAAGGAGGCGGGTTGCTGAGTGAAAGAGACCAGAGAAGAGCCCATGCAACATCATTTAAATAACTTGCTAACATCAGAGTGAGTATTTGTAAGCACAGAATAGAGCCCCGCATATTATTTGAGTTCCTTACTACACTCCCATAAATCTTCATTTCTTGTTGTAGTTTCATTCTCTCTTCATCCTCCTGTGAGAGTGGATCTGAACAAACAGCTTGAAATACTGCAATGTACCTTGAGCTTGCCTCAGAAGCAGAAGCCTAATGCTTCATCCGTTTGGCAGAGGGCTGTACCGCTTAGGCCTGGGCAACACAGCATTCTGTTTCCCATCAGGTGTGTAGGTGTATGCCTTCAGTCCCAGCTCTTTCTAAGGATAGGGCAAAAGGACCATTTGAGGCCAGGGCTTTGAGGGTAGACTAGACAAGATAATGACTTTGTCTCAAAATGTTTCTTTGTTTCCCTGTGTGACCATGATTTACTAACTAAAGAAATATAAAGTATGCCTTCACATTGTACTGCAGATTTTAATGAAATTATAGAACCTTGGAACAATTTGCTTCCAGGTAGTTCCTAGGGCTCTCCTTGGGCCTGAATGAAAGTCGTGAATGTTGTGCTGCTGTCACATCCTTGGGTTTGAGAACTTTGTGGTCAATCTTTAAGAACTGTATGTAGAGCTAGACACCAGGATGGTCACTGTCTTTATTCTTTCCTAAACCCAATATTGGCTTATTCCATCACCTTTTAAAATAGTAACCTCTATTATATCCTTTATTACATTCATCTCTGTCAAAACATGAGTGAAAATCAATCATGCTATATCTAGAAATACTCCACTCACTCCCATTTCACTCCTTACGTTCCTAGCTCCTTGTTCAACACTCATTGTCTTCATCGGTAAACTGTGATGAAAACTCAAATGAGTTTTTGCCACACCAAACTGTCTTCATAGCCTTGATTAAGTCAGACCATCTCTCTGGGTGTCATGTTTCTATTATCCAAAATGATAATCCTCTTCTAGATGATCTGAGAAAACTTTCCAGCTCCACAATTCCTGAATGATTATCAAAAACTATATTCAAACAGTGGTGTTCACAATTCATTACAAATGACATTCTAAAAAGGGTTTGGTGTTTTTTAATATTAGGAGACTTTGTGAGTTTCACTGTAGAATTTTAGTGTTTTCTGGTCTTCAAAAAACGTGAACCTTTCAAGATGCTAATTAGAAGAGAGCCCCTTATTTATCTTAAAACTGACCGAGGAAAGCTCTTCCACCTGAATCCCAGATTCATTCTTTAATGCTCATGTTCTACTAACAGAGGCCACTACATCTCATTGTAACGTCCCTTCTTTGGCCACTAAGCAGTCAGCTCCTTCTAGCAAGGGATGGAGCAGTAAAAAACAGTGGTGATGTCCTCCTGACAGAGACCGGACCATAAAAGCAAGAGATTGTATAAAAGAGGCATAGCCACAGCCCACAGCTGGCTCCTTGAGTTCCTGCATCTACAAAGTAGGGAAGTAGAGACAGGCAAGAAATAGCTGGCACATTCTTCTCTTTTCTGAATGAGATCACACACGGTCTCCAGGAAGAAGCGATCTTAGGGATGGAAAGAAGAAAATGGCCCTTTCAGTCTTTGCTGTTGGAAACTTACCAGGGAGAAAGAAAAAAAACCTTTCTTTATTAACTAAGATACCAAAAATAGTATATAAGATGCAAGCTCTACTGTAGTTTATAACATGTAAGGTAAAAAAAAAAAAAGATAGAAATGGGAAACTTTTAGCACAAGCCCAGCAGGGCAGCCAAGGACAACAACAGCGTGAGCAGCATAAGTTTCCAGGCTTCTTTTCAGTTTGCATTTTCCCGTCTAAAAAGTGAATTACATTTAAATCTTTAAAAGTGATTCAAATTTAAACATGTGGTTTTAGGAGTATTCTACACTAATTTCTTAAAATCTTGTCTTTTTCTTCGCATCAGGTCTTAGATGGGGAACAATTAAAGGAGTCAGTGTTGCTAGCACTCTGATGAAACACTTGTCTGCTACAAAATGCCGAGCTCTTCATCAAAAGCACTTTTGTACAATGAATGGGACGTTAAACCCTTTTCAAAACCAGTGTGCAAAGAAACACTTATTCTCTCTCAGGCTTAACATTTTCAGCTTAATATATGACCCTTATTCCATAAAAGGAAAGATACATTTATTTCGTAATTAACCAAAAGGGGCCTACTCGGTGAGAACACAGGGAAAGCATTAGAGAAAGAGAGATTTAACCCAGACACCCTGAGTCATGGATAAACACGCAGATGGGCGAAGGTCTGCCAAGGTGTACAGGTCACGAAAAAGACATGGGCAGGGAAGAAAGAAGGGTGTGTGCACTGACAGTGGCCAATCTTTCTCACCGACTAGTGTGAAGTAGAAATGTGTCAAAGAAAGGGTTTTGATTTGCTTGCCTGGATGGTGTAAATTAAGCCTGGGGAAAAAAAAAAAGCCTTTGTTAGCAGATACCTTTGAAGTGAATAATTTCAGAGTCAGATACCTGAGATATGCCCAATATTTGATATCTTTAGTGCTTGATGCTTCCTGGCAGCAAATTGACTGTGTTTGAATACAGAGTGACAGCGTACGAGCTTGCTTAGGTACAGAGACTTTACTTTGAGGCAATCTTGTATACCTAAGTCAGGGAGGTATCAGATATTCTGAGACACTGGACCTTGAAACTGTGACATCACTGGCTCTTAATGTGTCCTTTCTTCTTCTTTATTACCTGTGCAACTTCTTTCTCTTGGAATCATTTCTGCCCTACCTGATTCTAAAGCTGCAGTGAGAGAAGGCTGGTCCCATGATGTCTGTCATGTTATGCTCTTTAGATTAGCTCAATTGGGAGCAAACCAGTAGATCAGCTTCATGCTGGCAATCACAAAGGAGAGCTATTGTTATGATTACAAAAAAAACTGTACAATGTTGACTTCCAGTATATGATATTTGAAAGTACTAAAGTATATCTTTGTGATACTTTTACTTTTGTATTTATATATTTATATTATGTTTTATATTTCTATATGGCTATATATAAATTTTAAGTACTGTTCATACGAAGGATATGGTCTTAGAGTTGAAAAATAAATACTGCTTCTTAGTTTAAATGTTGCCAACTGTCTTTTCGTTTCTAACTTTTTGGCTATTCGTTACCAACTATCAGCCACTTGTCCCTCCAGCTTCTTTCAGTGTTACCCTGACTGAACCAGAGAAGGAGAAACATTGTTTTTAGAGACTGAACAACTATGAATTACTGCAAGTTTTGAGCTGGAATAGGAAGTTATGAGGTTGTTAAAAATATTTATTTATATTATGTATACAGTGCTCTGCCTGCATGTACTCCTGCAGTCCAGAAGGGGGCATCAGATCACATACAGATGGCTGTGAGTCACCACATGGTTGCTGGGAATTGAACTCAGAACCTCTGGTAAAGCAGACAGTGCTCTTAACCACTGAGCCATCTCTCCAGTGAAGTTTTTTTTTTTTTTTTTTTTTTTTTTTTTTTTAAGACAACTTCTCACTATGTATCTCAGGCTGTGACTGTGTCTGAGGCTGTGGATATACCTGAGGCTGAGGTTGTGACTGTGACTGTGACTATGACAGTGACTGACTCTGGCTGTGGCTATCACGGTGACTGTGGCTTAAGGTATGGCTATGACTGTGGCTATGGCTGAGGCTGAGGCTGTGGCTGTGGCTGCAGCTATGGCTGAGGCGGAGGCTGAGGCAGAGGCTGAGGCTGAGGCTGAGGCTGTGGCTTAGGCTGAGGCTGTGGCTGTGGCTGTGGCTGAGGCTGTGGCTGTGGCTGAGGCTGAGGCTATGGCTGAGGCTGTGGCTGTGGCTGAGGCTGTGGCTGTGGCTGAGGCTGAGGCTGTGGCTG
>OU015750.1:39898797-39930194 GCA_907169655.1 Acomys percivali | reverse complement strand
GGCTGTGGCTGTGGCTGAGGCTGAGGCTATGGCTGAGGCTGTGGCTGAGGCTGTGATTATGGCTGAGGCTGTGGCTGGTGGCTGTGGCTGAGGCTGTGGCTGTGGCTGTGGCTGAGGCTGTGGCTGAGGCTGAGGCCGAGGCTGTGGCTGTGGCTGTTGATGAGGATAAGGCTGAGACTATGGCAGATTTGGCATGGGATTTCTTAACCCATGTTAACTTTGAACTTATACTTGTGATCCTTCTGCCTCATCATTTCCAGTCTGAAGTGCTTGAAGTAGTCAAGCATTCCACTTAGCTGAAACTCTATTTTTTTTGTGCATGCCTTAAGTGCTCTACCGAATGAGTCATATTTACAACTCCATGCCCAGAGTTTTAGTCAATTGATTCCTTTCAGAACTAAGAGTGGGGTCCATGAGACAGACTCATGAACCCATAACCAAGACTTTGTAAAAGTTTTGTAAAGACACAAATGAAGTTTATACCCCCAGGGTTCTAGGATGGAAAAAACTGTTTGATATGTTCCAAAGAGTAATGGATTCTGGATGCAAAGGTCTTGTTTTTATTATGTATGTATGTATGTATGTATGTATGTATGTATGTATTTTGCTTCACAAGTTATGTGGTCTTGAAAAGTCTCAGTAAGGTTCAGAATGTCTCATTATTTTCAATTATACAATCAAAATAGCTATAGGAATATTAACAGCATATGCCTCATTGTCCTGTAGTAGAGAGCAGGAAAATTATAGAAAAGGAAATGCACTCAGCATAAATATCTACTACAAGTGACTCGTGTGTGTGTGTGTGTGTGTGTGTGTGTGTGTGTAGTTAGTTGTAACCTTATGAATGACCAAATGTGAAAGACTAATTATGCTTTAAATTACAATATATGGCTTTAAAAGCTCAATTCCTGTAGCTAAGCATAGTTCAGCATGGGAAGAGGTATCAGACATCATATTACTTACATATGTTCTCTGATCCAGCAGTAGGTCATGTTTGGAACATAAGTAGATACATTACAATAAAAGACAGTGAAATCAGTCAGGCATGAGGGTGCATGCCTTTAATTCCAGCACTCAGAGAGGCAGAGGCAGGCAGATCTCTGTGAATTCGAGGCCTACAAAGCAAGTCCAGGATTGCCGGGGCTACACAGAGGAAACCCTGTCTTGAACCCTACCCACCCCACAAAAAAAAGACAGTGAAATCATGGAAACGTTGAGTGTAAAGATAATCTTATAGCTAAGCATAGGGAAAAATCTGAGCTGGGCAGTGGTGGCATAGGCCTTTAATCCCAGTAACTGGGAGGCAGAAGCAGGTGGTTCTCTGTGAGTTCGAGGCCAGCCTAGTCTACAAAGTGAGTCCAGGACAGCCAAGGCTACACAAAGAAACCCTGCCCCCAAAACAAAAATTAATTAATTAGTTAAAATAAATAAGAAAACATGCTCATTTGTATTGAGTTTAAAGCTAAACTCATATCTGCCTCCTTCGGAGCTGTTCATTATAATATGGGAAGCACACGGTGTTAACTTTTCTCCCAGCAGAATAAAAGGACGAGTTTCATTCATGAGTTCCATCATCTGTAAAGGTAACAATAATTTATTTATAGAAAGAATAAAGAAGCATTTGCAAACAAAAAATAACATATTTTTCTTAACTTAAAAGCAACTCTCTCCATATCTGAATGTTCTAACCCTCAAGACAATAATTTCACCATAGGCAGAGAGAAGAGGAATGAAAGAGAGGTTAGAGGAAGTAATCAAAACCAAAATAGAAAGCAGAAAGCTGAAGAGGTTAAGAACACACAAATCGAGGCTGTGAGAACATATTCATTATGTGGCCACTAGATGGCAGTGTAACGTTAGGTGCTGTCTCCACTTTTTCTTTCTTTCTTTTTTTTTTTTTTAAACAAGCTATTTGCTGATTTGTATTAGGTACCATAGAGTGAGGCGAGGATGAAGCCGAGAGGATACTGCAGAGGTCTCTGGTGCATGTGTATGTGTGTGCGTGTGTGTGTGTGTTTGTGTATGTATGTTCTGCCTCTCTGAGACTGCAGCCCTTGTGAAATACTTGGTCACCTTTTGCAAGAAGGAATCTGAACCATTGCAACTGAAGGTGCCGGCTCGTCTTGGGGAGATGTGGTTGCTCACTGCAGATGGGTAATTTTCTTTTTTATCAGGTAAGCCATCTGGTTGTCTCATTGTGCTATTCGGTGGTGAATTCCTACCTGGTAATCCTTGGGGAGAAGAGCCCACGGAAATAAGAGTTGGGGCAGGGCAGGAAGTCTATTTTTGCATGTGAATTCGGACTAACTGTCCCCCTCCTCCTCCCCTCCTTTTACCCCTCCCCCCTCTTCCTCTCACAACCTTCCATGAACTGAAATCGGGTTCGTTTTGCAGTTCAGCATTTTGATAGAAGGATGAGATTCTCTAGCCTAAAATGACTTGGCATCGGGCCAGCTCTCGCCTTTGCTTGCCTGTAATGCTCATGTCCAAGGTCTTGTCTTGAAGCCCCCCCCCCCTTCTGTCATTGGTGCTTTGGAACTGGATTCGATGGCTGTGAATAGAGGTCATACTGTTCCTAAAGATGATGCAAATTTTAGACCTCACCTAGGAAGCAAGAAGGCAGCGGGCTGCTTCTGGTGCCTAGCATTGCAGGGGAGGCAGTTTCTTTGGTCGGAGGCTGGACTGTTGGAAAGGAGTGCCTCATTGCCAGGACAAGGAGAATACAGCTGTATCTGCCCCCCGCCCCCGCCTCCCGCCCTCCCCCCAACCCCCTCCACTCTTCCTTAACTACACTTGCAGAGGAACTTTAGGGAAGTGATAAAGAGTCTTCTATTCCATGCAATGACGGACAGGAAGGACTGACTTACTTTTAATTAGACAGAGGTCACCAACAGCAATGATGCTACTGCAGATGCTGCTTCCTTCACACAAGACCACTGCGAAGCGTCTTGCTTTTCCGAACAGGGCAAAAGCTGATTCTGGGTGACTCTGAGGCTTTTTCACACACATTCCTTATCTATCTCTGTTTCCTTCGCTTCTACTGTTAGAGGTCTGTGTTTAAGGACCCTCTGGCCACATCTACTGAGTGGCTGCCGCCCCTCCTCTCAACAAACAAATAAGCTTGTGAACAGATGTTTTTTTTCCTGTGTCTGACGAAATGACTGAATCAAGCTCGGGTGTCTTTCTGTTCAGATGTGCATGTGACTAAATATTGCTAAGCTGCAGTAGCAAACTTGCAAATTGCCAAACGCTGTTGCTATCACACCTAGGAAATGTGGCTTCTCCCTGGGTCTGGAGCTGCAGGTTTGCACCATCTATCTGGTGCGCCAGTGTAGTAACAGAGCATATTTCTCCAAACAGCGCTTTAAATCATCCCAAGAGGAGGATGCCAAACAGGAATAGGAAAATTCCATGCTAAGCTTGATGGTTCCTGATTCTGTTCCTCTTGCCGGAGAGCAGAGGATGGCTTACCTCTCCCATTTGCTGCAATACCTACCGGGCCTGACAGGGTGATGCAACTGGGAGCTCCCACACATTTGCCTTGCTAGTGTCTGATACTTTCCTTTCCTTTCAGAATCAAAGTAACTGGTGAAAAAATCCGCTCAAACTCCCCTTTGTGGATGCTGATCGGTAATGCCACTGAGCCAGCATTGCAGCTCCCTTCACTGGAGGAGTGTTACAATTTAGGCCTTCCTCCACAAAGCTCCTTGAAGTGATTTTTAGACGGTATCTATTTTAGGAACATAATGTGTAGACAGGAATGGATGGCCACAGAGATTTACGGGAAAACAATTTCACAGAGAAGATGAGGTCGCATTATAAACCGCCAAGACCCAGCACAAGTGGCTGGTTATGTCACATGGACCTGGCAGTGGGATTCACTCTTGTTAAACTTACTGCCACTCACTTCTGTGGCTATTTTTTTTCTTTCTCCATTGCATTGTTTGTTTTGGGTTTTCAAATGTCTATTTGGAAGGCTAGAACCAGAGAGTTCACACTAGTAAAAATAACACATTGGATTTTGCTGTCAGTGCTATGTCTCCACTTACATGACTTTGTCTTGCTGGGAATGCTGGTTTATTATAGCAATTCCTCTTTAAGACATGGCTGAGAGGACTTCTCCATCTGTGGGGGCTGGGTAAGCATGGTTGGAGGCCTAATTAATTATACAGGATCCAAGAAGGCGCTGGGGAGAACAGCCTGCACTCTGCCTTCCTATCTGGAGGTATCAGGAGCAAGTGGACAGACTGAAGGACACAAGACATGGACCAGAAACTCGGCAAGCACTCCATTCCAATAAGATTCACAGACACACACATACACACACACACACACACACACACACACACACACACACATAACCACACACACATAAACACAGACACAGGCAGATCAGAGCACATTTTCTGAGTGTTCCTGATAATGAAAGTTAGTTAACCTGGGTTGTTGTTGTTGTTTTGGTTTGGTTTTTTTTGTTTCTGTTTTATGTTCTCTGTGGACAGCAGGGATCCAGGTAGGTCTTAGGGGACCACAGTAGCAAAGCAAGGGATGCAAAGCTCCATCCAAGTTGCTGTTTCTCTCCAGGCGAGGTGGAGAGAGTGACTCTGCCAAATACCCCTTGTATTTGCCAGCAGCAAAAAGGCCGGTTCTCTCTCAGCTACCTCGGAATGGGGGGGGAAGGAGGGGAAGGGAAGAAAGATCGCAGGGAAACAAAGAGAAAGGCAGCAGCAATCAAAGGGCTGGGATTCGTCACCCTCTGCATCAGTGGGGACAATGCTCAGTGAAGTAATCACTTCCCTTTGAAATTCTGAATTGTCATTTAAGCCATGCTTAAGGCTCAATTTGTGTTTCTTTGGCTTAGGGTAGGCTGTGGGAAGAGATTCCCTCTTGGTGCGGGTGTTCATGAAGAATCCAGATATCCACAAAGTCCCTCCACCTAGGCGATTCCAACTCTTCTCTTGTATCTATAGACCTAGATGCCAATTTGTTGTTTTTTTTTAGGAGATATAGTATTTACTTCATGCCAGGTACTTTTCTAAGCAGCACCTCACAAATGTACTTTTGAATCCCATGAAGTATGCACTATTGCTAAGTTCACAAGGGAAGAAATCAAGGCCAGGAAACTACATTAGCTTGTCAATTCTTACATGAATAAGTAAGTGGCAAAGCAAAAACTTCAACTCAGTCTGGCCATAGCTTCTGCACTCTAGAACACCTGTGTCCTTGCAATAGTAGAGCCACTGGTTAGCCCTCAGAGTGTGAACTCAGAAAGGGAAGTCTGCCTTTGACAGCAGTCACCCCTCGCCTTTCTCCCTGACCAAGATGTCAAATAAAATAAAATAAAATTAAATTAAATTAAATTAAATTAAATTAAATTAAAAAATGTAAAGCCCTCTGGTCTCAGTCGTAGGTGTTGAAAGATAGAGATTACAACAAAGTTCCTGCCTATACGGTGCCTTCAGGCAATTGACAGAATTAGAGAGTAGAAAAACTTGAAGTTTCTTTAAAAAACAAATAACACAGAATAAGGAGATGATAAGAGAGGGGGCCTTATTTATTAGTCATTCCTTATTTATAAGAAAGAAAGAGGTGAGACCAACAGCTGCCCTCACCCTGGATCTGTGGAGTGCTGGTGGCTGGACTGATAGACTTCTATTAAAAAACACCAAGGAGTTATGCTGAGTAAATTTAATCTTTGTAGTTTATATTGGCAAGTTTCTAGGTTTAAAAAAGTAATCTGTTCACACACACAAGAAGCTTTTTAACAAATTGGTAAGTTCTGAGCGAAATTTTTATCATTCCTAGAAGGCAGTGATGTTGGCTAGGAAAATGTTACAGTGTTCATGCACTCACTCAGTCACTTACACATATACACACACATACACACATACTTTGCTGAAAGACTCTGAGTGAGGTTATTGCTTAGAATGCTACAGACTATAAGATAAGAACAAGTCTGGTGGGGCTGGAGAAATGGCTCAGCCATTAAGAGCACTTGCTTATACAGAGGATCTGAGTTCAGTTCCCAGCACCCTCATAGAGGCTTCCAAGCATCACATAGTGCAGTTCCACATGAATCAGTGCCGTCTTCTGACCTTGCTGGGTGCTGAGCATGCATGGGTGCATAGACATTCAAGCAAGACACTCAAATACAAAAAAAAAAAATGATTCTATAAAACAGCTCTGTCATCTTGTCAACCTTTCCTGCAAAGAAGGGCTTTCTCTCTGCAAGAAGAGACAGGGAGAGCAACATTTAACCACTCCTGCAGTTGGCATACAACAGCTGGCCAGCGGTGTTTGATTAAGTCATGTTCTTCAAGTAAATGAATATATTATTTCAAAATAATTTAGAAAAACAGAGATCAGCTTGTATCTTTGTCTATGTTGAAATTACTGTTGTTATATCTTTGTTCATTCAGACCGACATTCCAAGGGATTATAAGATAAATGATAGATCATTTTAGACTTCCTACCTACCTGTTTTCTCTTAGTGCTCAGATCAGAGAGTAGAATCCTCCAGGATATGTGTATTTCCAACTTATAATAGACCTTGGTTTCGATTTGCTCCTGGGAGCCATCAGAAGCTGTTCCCCTGGCACTCTGGCACTCCCTTGGCTTTTAAAAAATTTATTTATTTATTTATTCACTTTACATCCTGATCATAGCCCCTTCTTTCTCTCTTCCCCCATGCCCCCTCCTCTATTCCTCAGAAAAGGAGTCACCACACACCCACCCACTCCAGTTCATCAAATTGCATCAGGACTGAGCATATCCTCTTCTCTCGAGGCTTGGCCCTGCCAGAAGAGAGTGATAAAAAAAAAATGCAAACAACAGAGTCCTTGTTAGAGACAACCCTACTCCCCTTATTAGGGGACCCACATGAAGCCTGAGCTACCCATTGGCTACATCTGTGAAGGAGGCCTAGATCCAGTCCATGCAGGGTTCTTGGTTGGTGCTTCAGTCTCCACAAGCCCTCTGGGCTCTGATTAGTTGGCTCCATTGGTCTTCTTGTGGAGCTTCTGTCACCTCCGGGTCCTCCTATCCTTCCCCCACTTTTCCCACAAGATTCCCTATGCTTTACCCAGTGTTTTTCTGGTATTGGTCAGCATCTGTTTCAATCGGCTGCTGGGTGGAGACTCTCAGAGGACAGCTATGCTAGGCTCCTCCTGTCTGTGAGCATAGTGGAATATCATTAAAAGTGTCAGTGTTTGGCTCACTCCCGTGGGGTGGGTCTCAGGTTGGGCCAAGAATTGTTTGGGCATTCTCTCAATCTCTGCTCTATCTTTATCCCTGCACATCTCATAAGCAGGGTAAATTTTGGGTCAAAGATTTTATGGGTGGGTTGGTGCTACCCTCCCTCATTAGGAGTTAAAGGGTGTCCCCTTCAGTCTCCATGACTCTGGCTACTAGAAGTCTCAGCTAGAGTCACCCTGACATCCTTCCAGAAGCCTACTGTGTCTTAGGTCTTCAGCTTGTCACAGGATGTCCCCACTCACATTTTCCTTTCTTTCTGTAGGCCCTCTGTCCCCACTCTCCCCAGGTCTGATCGCCACCCTTAATTCTCTCTGCATTCCCTCTCTACACTGTTCCATCTCCTTAACTGCTTCCGCTATCTATTCTAGTTCCCCTTCTCAGTGAGATTTAATCATCCTCCCTTGAGTCCTTCTTGTTATTTATCTCCTTTGGGTCTGCGAATTGTAGCATGTTTGTCTTGTACTACATGGCTAAAATCCACCTATAAATGAGTTCATATCATGTGTGTCTTTCTGGGTCTAACTTACCTTACTCAGGATGATCTTTTCTAATTCCATCCATTTGCCTATAAATTGCACGATTTCCTCGGTTTTTTTTTTAATGGCTGAGTAACATTCCATTGTGTAAATGTTCCACAGTGTCTTTATCCATTCTTCTGTTGAGAGACATCTAGATTATGTCAACTTTTTAGTGTGTTTTAATAGCTAGCTCTTTCATTTACATCTCTGGTCCATTTGAGTCAGTTTCTTGTATGCAATATGATGTGGGGCTGATGCTTCACCCTTTGACTTGTGAGCATCTAGTGAGCCCAAAACTCTTTCCTGGAAGGACTATTTTTCTCCACCTCAGTTGAACCTTCTTAGCAACCTTGCTGGTGATGCATCTGTGATATTACTATCATTTCTAGACATCATAGACATATTTTTAAAGGAAATGTCACCCAAAAGAAGTACCTTATTGGAAAACCTTATATAAGTTTAAAGTTTATAGAAATTGACCCATATTCTCTTATTACATACATTTTAATTGAGGTTTACCTTAAGATTTTTCTCCTCATTGGAAAAGTATTTGTTCCTGGAACTCCCAGAAAGCAAAGGTGATAATTATGTACAGCATTTTAATGAGCCTAATCTTCCTGAGAAGAAATGGCTAGTTATTTCCAAGAAGGAACCCTATTGCATTGCTCATCCTCTGCTGAGCATGCATAAGTGATACTCAGACCCTTCATTCTATGCTGCATATTTGCTTTTGTCTCTCAAATGCCCTTATGGGCACTGCTGGACTCATAATTGAGATGTGCCTTTCAAATAAATTTGCATTTTATTTTAGATGCTTTGGGCATACATTACAAAACACTGATTATCGTGTGGTTTAAGCAACCAGCATATTTTTCTTATGGCTTTGGAGACTTAATGAGATAGAGGTATTGACGGATATGGTTCCTTGTGGTGTTTCTCTGCTTGGCTTGCTGATGTCATGTTCTGTGTTCTAACATGTACTCTCTGTGTTCCTGAATTCACAATGCTTGCTTTGATGCCTAAATTCCCTATTACACAGAGAAAAGTCAGACTGTGTCTAACCAAAAGACCACATGGAATTTAACTATTTTAAAGGACTGTATATGCCTCCAACTATACACAGATATAGAGTAGTGAAATTTGGCCTTAGGCAAATGAACCTAGAGGTGGACACAGTTCAGTTTGTGATGGTTGTCTTTGGCTTGCTTGTGACTACTAAAATGAACAGGGAAGACTGAATTGATACCATTTTATTGCTGATAACAGGATTAAAATTGATATGTTAATGATGGATTTCCGTCACTTATACCTATCTCTCACAAGAAAGAGTAGTGCAGGCATATGTTAATATTCTAATGAGGCAAATATCTAATTACCATTATATTTAAAGAAGAAATATGAATGACAAGATGTTCAGAAGTGAAGTCATATTTAGAGCCACCATCTGTGGTAAGGATTAAGGTTTTTACTCATTTTAATTACAAGAAGAACTAAGAGGGATGCAAACCTAAGAGATTATGGACAAACGTATAAATAAAACAACCAATTGCAAAGTTTCTCTATAAACAATAAAACTGGGTCAGGCTCGTTAAAATAAAGCGCAATATCATGTAAAGATGTTGCAGCCCAGAGACTAACATTTGCACCAGAAAATGGCAGGAATAAGGGAAGCTGTTAAAATAGATGGCCTGATGTCAGACTCTGTGATAAACACAGCAGGATGCTGTAATCTGAAACAAGCCAGCTCACTGCTTTCAGGGTTTCTTGGTGCTTGTTGTACTTTTATATTTTAACTACAGATCTAAGAGGTCAGCATCTGGCTAATTTATTTGGATTATCCATATGATTACATTAGTTAAGGGTAAGCTGGTCCTTTGATTGACGCTTCCACCAAACGACTTCCACTTAGGAAAAAGCACTGCAACCCAGTAAAACTTAAAGCAGCCTCCATGTTAAATTTTGAACTATGTAACCAATGAGATATTACAGTCTATGCAAAACTGCTCATGAATACTATGAAATCCAGCAGAATAAAAAAATTTTTCATCCTAAAAAGAAGAAAATGAGTTAAGTCTGCTATATGATAGTGTGGTTTCTATTTTCTTCTTATAATTATTTTTTAAAGTCAGAATGATTTCTTCCTTTTAATAAAATAGAGTATGTTCATTATATGACATAAAATAACAAAACTAAAGAAATAACATAACTTAAGAATTTTAGACAGCAAATATCAGTATTATTAATTGAGTTGTTTTGTAGTTTTTTCCATTTTATTGATTTGTTGTCACATTGTTTAGTTTTTAATAATAATAGATATTTTGAAATAAGAATGTGCTGTTTTAAAAGTCAGAATAGGATCTAGAGATATGGTTCAATGGTGGAGCACTTGCCTAGCATGTAGGAGGCTTTAAGTTTGATTCTTAGCACTAAAATATAAATAAAAATAGACATTAGAACAAATTATTTTAAATGGAATTTGGTAAATCAATTTGTAATGGTTAGCATTATATCATCAAAATAGTAGGTACTATAAGGTAAATGAGAAAAAAACCCAAAATGTATGAATATTTTATCACCTAAGACATTAATTAAATTAGGCCATATATATTCAACAATAACAACTTACTGTTTTAAAATTTTTGTAATAATAGAAAATATGGGAAGAGAATCTTTTACAAGATTAGATTTGAAATAAGAAGCTGAGAATTGTATAGTTTTGTAACATAATGTCTCCAGTAAGACTTTAGAAAAAAAATTTGTATTTATGAAATGTCTATTATTGGCCACAGGTTTTAGGAGAGAGAAAAAAAATGACCATATACTAGAAAACTAAAGACCATAAAATGTTAAACTATGTAGACCCCAACAGATTAAATTGGCCAAGTCAATCATTGTGAAGGGTGGGATGAGGCAAGAGCAAGTTGAGCCAGAGGCACTGGCGGAGTAAGGACAACAATAAGGAAGAGCCTGTCCTTGAAGATGTGCAATTACCTCACAGTAGCAGAGAAAGGAACCCTGTTAACAAGAAAAGACCATTAATGTCATGTGTTAATAGCCATATCTAGACTATTTTAAGGAAATGTATAAAATTTAAATACTACAGAAAGTCAAATAAAATAAAGCCGTCCTAAGTCAAGATTTCCAATTGCAGACTCAAAGAGGAGAAACATATAAAGATATTCCTCCATACAAACATTTCTGCCCGAGAATTCAGTGAATTTGAAAATCCTGGAAAGTGTGACTTTGAGAGACTTGACAAATATTACCAGACAGCAGTTTTGATCTTCCCTGGAATGTGATATGCCATTTTAAAAAGGCGAGTGGTATTTTGAGCTATGTAAGTCAGTGTGTTGGTACAAAACCAAAGAACCAACAGGCTACCTTCAGGTCTAGAATACCATAATCTCGGAGCCAGCTGACCTGAGCAGGTCAGGTTTCACATAGCTTGAAGCGTCTGGAAGACTGAATACCAATATTTAGGGCATTAAAGACAAATAGTTCAGCTTGTGTGGTGGAAGGCAAGAATGTCATTTGAAGAATTTCTAGATGGAAGTTTGGATATACATAAGAGTAAGCTGGGTAGGAATCATTAAGAGAAAGAAATGAAGTTAGGAAGATGTCCTTTGTGACACTATGGAAAAATAAAGTATGGAATTTTAGCCATGTTTCCTCAGGAGAAAAGCCTTCCTACTCTCCCTTTCGCTCCCCCCTACATGTTACTATGATTTTGTTTACCCCCCTCCCCCTTTCTTGCACGGTTTTCACTTGAACCCTGTCTCCATTCCATGGGCTTTGTGAAAAATGTCATGTTTTACTCATGTTCTTAATTAAGTTTTTAGTCTTTGATGCTCTCAAAATGTACCCCTCACCATCAAGACTGGAAAATTCTTAAAAATAAAATTTTCTGGTAGTTTTCATCTTATCCATAACCTTTGTGCATTTCCTTCAAAAACTCTTAGGGGGTCCGTCATATCAGAGCCATCTTCCTAGTAGTATAAAAGCATTGTTTATTTCACTGTTGATGTTTATTTATATTCACAAGACCAATTTACATTTCTCATGCTAATCCTCGGTGAGGCAGTGGTGTGAAACTGGAGGAATGACTGTTCGATTTTTCACAGCTGATCACTACTAGAAAACATAAAAAACTAAAATGAAAAACCAATTTCCTTAAAGGACTCTGATACTGCTACAAAAATATTTCATCTCGATCCTCAGGGCTCGGCTTTTGCAGTGCTCTTTGCACTGTCATGTGGAACGTGGAGTGGAGTGTCAGCCCCAGAACACACCTGCATGGCTGTATGTTACTAGTGGCACTGGCCACGTTTCCACTGCACACTTTTATAACTTAGGAAAGGCAGCAGGTAGACAGATGCAGACGGCTCCAGCTTACATATCCAAGTAAATTTTTAATTAATAAAATGGTAACCTGCTATCCTTCCTCTGAGTGCCACCAGGTCTCCCCCTCCAGGGTTACCAAGAAGAGACTTGAAACCCTATGAGCATATAAGGAGGAGGTAATCCCCCTCAGGAACAGTCATAGGGGAAGGGAGTAAGGGGAAAATGGGAGGGAGGGGAGAATGGGAGGATACAAGGGATGGGATAACCATTGAAATGTAACAAGAATAAATTAATAAAAAAATTTTTAAAAGAGGCCAAAAAAATTTAATAAAATGATCCAGCCATCTTAAGGGGAAAAGTTAATTGTAAATATTTGTTGCCTGTGACAATAATGACTATTCAAGAGACAAACAGAACACTGAGAGACTTTACTCTGCCATCATGGACTGAGCAGTATCTCAGATCTGAAGGATTTCCAGATGTAATCTAGCAGTGATGTTGGCAGACAAATTATGAGAGGTTGTAAAATTTTAAACTTTTCACAGCATAGTCAGCTAATAGTCTATAAATGGACAAGGCAAATGGCATATATCTTTTGGGGACAATAAATCACCTAACTGTGCAAGATAAGCCAAAGGATTCCATATGGCAGAATACAGTGAATCTAACCCTATTTATCCAGTGTGGGTATACCAGTAAGGAGAAATAGCTATAATTATATGAAATTGCTATTAAAGGCTTCTGAGCACCTCTCTGCAAGGCCAAATTTCCTCATATTCTTCATCTAACTATAAAGTGTGTCAAATGTAAAGGAACCTAGGTAATTAGGTCAGATATTTGCAAAATTAGAAAATTATAAAACCCATCCCATGTAATTCCTTTTCTTTAGAAACAATAATTATTTTCCATAAAAAGGTATTTGGTTAACATTTAATAATGATTGCTGTTCACACAGTTTTAATATTTAATGTTTTAAGATTTCTCTAATTTTTAATAGGAGTACATTTAATTTATAGAATCTAAAGTTTTATCACTTCTTCATTCATATTAAGAATATATATGCTGGGGATTGAGCTTGCTTAGCGTGTGCTGTGTAGCTCTGGGTTCTATGGCACCACAAATAACAATAATAATATCAACTATAAACAACTTTGAAGATCAAAATTTTATAAGGCTGAGGCTGATGACTCATCTGCTTTCATGGTACAATTAATAGTGTGTTGTGAAGTAAGTCAGCAAATTATAAATATTGTTATATGCTCGTTTAAACTTTCCTCTGTCCTATCTTGAATGAATGAAAACATTTTCTATTGATCTCACCCAAATCTCTTTGACCATGAACCTCAATTAGAATCTGGCCTCTGTATCTCCACTAGCCCTAGCATGCATAGTTTACCTCTACTGTTGAGCCTAGTGTGATGATGCATACCTGTAAACCTAACACTCTATAAAGAGTGTCAATTTTTTTTTATTTTTATAAGGAATATTATGGCTATTTTTGAGTATTGGGATGCATCAGTAATTTTGAGTGTGTGTTGGAGTTTGCAGTCAAGACAGAGAGAGCAGATTTTATTGCTAGTGTGGTCTTGAGCCAGGGTCAAGAGCTACTAAGGACATTTCCTGACTTGAGTGGCTCATAAGGACTCCTTTTAGGAGGAGTTGTCAACCCAAGCTCCATCCCCAAGAGGAGGACACAGTGGGTCTGAGGAGAAATCAGGAACTTGTCCATGGTATTTTCAGATGGTTAGGAACCGGCACCCACCAAAAGTGAATGGAAAAACTGCCAACCAAGCCGAAATGAATGAAATGGAACGTGCCTAAAGGCTTTCCAAGGAAATCCACTTAGGCGGCAGGAAGCTGTGGTGGGGTGGGTTCTCACCACCCCAACAAGACAGAGCAGGAATGCTAGACATTCAACTGTCATCACTCCATGTCTTGAAGAATGTTTAAAATGGATAGTAGGAGAAAACTCCCCAATTAGCCACTGTTAGGTGAAATGAATAGGCATTGGGCTGTCCAGGAAGTGCAAGAACTGAGATGGGAGTCTTGTAGACTGATCTATTCATGATCCAAGTCATGGCATCACTGAAAGGGAGGACGGCACCCCAGAATTGGTACAGGACATACCCACACACCAAATTCTCTGTACAAAGGAGATGTATTACCTGAGAGGGGCAAGGCAGGGGTGGGGAGGGGGAGGGGCTGTAAAGGCAACAGCAGCAGCAGGCAAAAGCAGTAAGCAAGAAAGCAAGAAAAGCAGGAGAGCAAGACAGGCGAAGGAGGTGGTCAGAGAAGATGTTTCTGCAGGAGTGGATTTTTAATGGGAAACATGGGGAGTCTGTGCTGGGGTGAGTTGGTAAACCTTGGTTGGATTATATTAGTCAAATTATGACTTTTGGTAGTTGGATGCTGGTGCTTTGTCGCAGGAATGAGTCAGTGGCCAAATACGGAAATAGACTTTGGGGCTAGCTTTAGGAATGTAATGATTTTTAAGAAAAAGGTGTAAAAGGGCAAAATTTGTCTGCAATGTTACTCATGCTCAGGCCTATGTTATTCATGCTGGGATCTGTGTATTTCATGCTCAGGTCTATGTGTGCCATGCAGGGGCCTGCTAAGAGCCCCTTTAGCAAAGGAGTGCTGTGAATTTGGAGGCCACCCAGGGCTATACAGTGATATGTTATCTCAAAACAAACAATGACAACAACAATGAATACCCTCCATTATTTAAAACCGGAGTCAGGGTTAAAAGTCCAATTCAAGATGGCTGGCTTCTGTGAGCTATCTAAGTTGAGTTCTTAACCCTATAGCCTGTCTACCCTGCCGTTAATCCTATAGAATTAAATGCATGTCAGCAAATAATTGAAGGTGCTTCCAAGCCTTTGAAACTGTTTCGTTCTCTGCTTTTGAAACCATAACCTCTCCTTCCCCCAAGTATGACTCATTCTCCTTGTGAGATGGGCCTGTGCCCAATGTAGACTTCTATCACAGCACCAACTGCACCTCATGGTGCCTGTTTCTCTCACCCTCTGTACTTTCTTTGCAATGTGATGTAGTGTCTTGTCTGATGTGACAAGGCACCACCACCTCTGCCTGTTTTCAACTTTGTGCACTCAGTAATTACCCAACAGAAGAAAGTTAAGTGAAATGAAACCAAAATAAGATTGCTTTATTATACCTTTACATGTTTACTAATTTGGTACTTTAAGGATATTATAAAACAATGTTATATAAAACCTACATAATAAATATATAATTTAATATTTTTATATTATTTTATATAGATTCCAGAAGTATCACTATACTATAACTCAGATATACTACCACTAGTAGTGTAGCATTTTTCAAATTAATTTTAACATTTTTCAAATAGTCATTTGCAGCTTTTACGATTTTGATTCACTGTCCGAAAAATTTAATTTCTTCTTTTATACTTTTCAGGCATACATTGATGTTGGCATGGGGCACATTTTTAATAACCTAATTGTTTTTATGGTTATAAATTTACTATTTATCATGCTATTTAAAAACAATATTTTAAGGGCATAAAGAAGAAAATTATATTTATGACCTCATAATTTCTTATTGTCCATATTAATCATGGGTATTGCTTTAGTATTTAATATTTTACTCTATATTGTTCTTTTTGCTTATGGTTTTATAATGTTTTCAATCAAATACCATGTGTTGTATAGTAAATATTTTAATGCCATCAGGAAGAATAATATAGTGTTAAAGTATTTATTAACAGTTTTAAATTTATAAAATTACTCTTATAGTCATGGAAAATTTGTTGGATCTTTTGAGAAAAACTTAAATAACACCTTTAAAAATATTAAACATCAAGCAATAACCTTTTTGTCTAAACATAACTCCAAATTTGTGTTGAGGAGATAGAACCTCAACAAAGTACTTTTAGCACATACAAGAAGCACATAAAGTCTAATATTTAAAGGGAAGGGAACAGCCCTGGCATGTGGGCAGGGCATTAAGACTGCTCTCTTGTTGGACACCTTTCTCTCCCCTGCTTGGTTCTTCTTGTAGGTGGAGATCACACATGGGGATTGGCTTGGCACCTCTTTTCACTCCACTACCATTTGTCCAAACTATACTTCTTAAGTTAGCTCATTAAACTAACCCATCTTTTTTCTACTTTCAAGAATAGAGACAAAATTATTTCTATGTCATCAATAATGACACACAGACAGTTATAGTGTCTAAGTGATTTCTCATATTTTTAGCATTTTCTAGCAGCAACCAACACTGGACTCTTCAACAGAGAGTTTTTAAGAGATTTAAAATATCCATTATAATCTGTCTTTAATGACATATTGGATAATGTTAGATTTAGAGGACGGGTAGTCAAGCATTTCTAAAATTGTCATTTATTCTTCAAGTATGTGTTGTTGAAAGTTTGCTTGCCTCTAAGGGAAGAGACCTTTAATATTTTCTTGAGATTAACATGTAATGCTTTTCCCTTATATTAAAAATAGACTCTTTCCTCATGCATATGTCCTCATGACACTTTCTCCTCCATCTACTCCTCCCATTTTCCCCACATCCCCTCCCATCTGTATTCACTCCCCCTCTGTCTGTCATTAGAAAAATAAACAGGTTTCTAAGAGATAATAAAAAATTTGATAATGTAAAACCAAATCATCACATCAGAATTGGGCAAGAGCCACAGGAAAAGATGTAAAAATCAGAGACCATTTGTTCACACACTCAGGAGTCCCATAGAAATACTAAACTGAAGGCCATGGTATATATGCATATATAACATGTGTTATATACATATGCATATATAATATGTAAATTATATATAACAGATATTAGATATATTATAAGAAGCAAAGTACCAGGTCCAGACCTGTTCAGGTGCTCCCTCTGCTTACTGCTTGAGTCTCTATGAGTTCATATGAGCTTTGCTCAGATTTAGAGGACTGTGTTCTATGGGTGTTCCTCATTCCCTCTGACTCTTATGCTTCCTCTACTTCCTCTTCCAAGGGATTCCCCAAACTCTGATGGGAGAGTTTTGATGGGTACATCCCATTTAGAGCAGGTAACACTATAACATTAAAAGCTACTTTAATTATTATTTTACCTGAAAGTGTAGTCCTTTATATCTTCCATCCATGGTGTGTTTGCTTTATTAAATATACTTCTAATACATAACTCTAAGTCACAGAGGATAATCCTAAATTTCATGGCTTTTAAAAATAATATTGTGTTCAAGCTAATTTATATGACCTTGGTTGTCAAGGTCATTCAAATGACTTTGCCTTCCTTGCCTACATTCAGTAATAGAATAGCCAGCTTCTGCCTGCTTGAACTATGATTCTGTGTGGGTGACCTCTCCAGGATACACATCTAGGGGGATAAGGAAACTGGTCCATTTCATCAAAATTACAGGGTAAGGCTTGTTTGTGAGTTCATTGCTCCTGCCAAGGATTGAATCAGTATGGGGCTCCTGACCTCATTAATGAAATATGAGGGCAGTCTGCAGCCAGGCTTTTGGAGGAACACTTTTCACCTGAGCAAAAGCCACAAGGGAAAGCAGATATCTTCCTTCTTAATGCTGTAGCCTCTCTAGATGTCACCGCCTATAGCTGCAGCAATACTGGTCAGCCCTTTATATGTCACAGCTTATATCTGCAGCTATCTTGGTCAGCCATCACTAATGTTAGTGGAACCACAGAGCGTAAAACCTTGGAAAAAATTTTGAAGTACTCAATCATCTCATGAGAGTCCTCATCTTCTGTACTTTCTTAGCTTGTGCTACTTGAAGTTGAGAACTCTTAGCCAAAACTGGAACCTATTCTATAAGGATCTGAGAGTGTGTCTCTGAAATTTGTCCTCTGGCTTTTACAAACACACATCATGGCATGAGTGCATCTTCATTCACACATATACATCACACACACCAGTAATAATAAAAAGGAAATTAAAATAATGATGACCGATTATGTGAAAATCATTGCATTATCTTTGGTCATTCAGTGCCTTTTAATATACTTAGAGTAGTGTAACCATAGTTACAATCATTTAAAATATTTTCATCGAGTTTCAAAGAAACCAAATGCCATCCAGGTGTGGTGGCGCACACCTTTTATCCCAGGCAGGTGGATCTTCGTGAGTTCAAGGCTAGTCTGGTCTACAACGTGAGTCCAGAACAACCAGGGCTACACAGAGAAATCCTGTCTCAAATAAATAAATAAATAAATAAATAAATAAATAAATAAATAAATATTTTTAAAATTTAAAATTTAAAATTTAAAAAAGAAAAGAAAGCAAATGCCATCAGTAGGTCCCTCTACTCCTATTCAATCCAAGATAACCCAGATCTTACCTTTGGCCTCTGCACACTGGCTTTCTCTAGACATTTCACAAAAACAGAACCATAGACTATGTTATCTGATTCTTTTACCTAAAATGTTTTGAGATTCATCCACTTTGTGATCCATACATCATTTTGCTCATTTAATTTCTCATACATCTCTAGTCTTGGTATCATTTTGCTTAACCATCATGGGTTAATTGATACATTTGTGAGTTCTACATTTTGAATACTATAAATATCATTGCTAAGACCATGTCCATGTTGGTTGGCCATAAGATAGTAACTATTTCTCTTAAGACTTGACTTGATGTCATTGAAAACATCATACATAAGCTGAGAAATTTTCTCTCAGAAGTGTTCTCCTACAGATAAAGTCTTTGGAGTTGTTTTTATTCCCTGGGAAATATTTTCTCTGGGTGGTGATGTTAATTGTTTCTATTCACACAAGCAGCCCTATATCTTTCTTATCCACAGGGCACTCTGGCAAAAGTAAGTGGCCAACTCTTTTCAAAGGTTACAAAGAAAGAAAGGAAGGAAGAAAAGGAGGGAGGAAGGAGTAAGAAGGAAGAAAGGAATAAAATAAGGGAGGGAGGAAAGAAAGAGAGAGAGAAAGGAAAGAAAGAAACCTCTATAAGAACTGCTGACTAAGATTTGAAAGTCCATAAATAATATGTACCTTAATCTGCTTTTAAGTGGGAATATCATGAAGGGGGAAATATTAGATATAAAGAAGATATAGGAGCAGACTTGAGCCTTAAAGCTGATTGGATGGACCCAGACCTTTGTTTTATTAATATTTCCTGTTGTATCAAGTTTAAACCCTGTTTTATAGCTGAAGAACTGTTAGAAAGGTAGAGTCATGTCTCTGAGTTCTGGTCCAGTTCCTTTTCCTACACAGGCTCCCCATTCCCCATCTTCATGTCCACGATCTAGTCTCCGGGATTTTGGTTAGTTTCTCAGCACTTCCCCCCCCCCAATACCTCTACCTGATAAAGCCTGATAAAGCCTCTCTTCTCCTTCTGGGTTCAGTAGCATCTCATGCTTCTACTCACAGACAAACTTCTTCAGTAGTGATTCCTTGGAGTCTCTATTTGTTCTCGCGAATGTACCTTTTAGGCCAGGCCAATTGCCTTACATTTCAGGACGGCACGTTTAACACAATGATCAGGGGTGAACACTTGCTAACTCAGCGTACTCCCTCCATTTTTCCCAAACTAGATTATGCTATAACGTCACAGTGTTCGTTATCTCTTTTAAATATTCTCCCTTCCTTGATTTTCTTGTCTAGAAGAAGGAGATCACTACTTTTGCTTTCTACAAAGATTGGCTATTGAATTTTAAGAATGAAAATATTTCCAATGTTTGAAGCCTGAGTCAAGAAGATTTTTTACTTCAGGCCAGCCTAAGATATTCATAGGACTGTGCTGAAATTAGACCCCATGTCCAAAGAAATGCATTAAAAAAGGAAAGAAAGAAAGAAAGAAAGAAAGAAAGAAAGAAAGAAAGAAAGAAAGAAAGAAAGAAAGAAAGAAAGAAAGAGTTAGAAAGAGAAGACTCATTTTGATCAATATCTAGTGTCATCATTTTCTTTAGAGAATTTTGAAAAATCTAGTCATGTCCCTGGAATTCTCAAATGCACTCCATAAATACCACCAATTAACTTAGCTAAATTGACTCACGCATTCTTTCATTCAGCAGATATTTATAAACATGGTACCAGGCACTATGCCATGAGCAGAGATAAATTGCCAGCTAATGTGATTCAGAGGAGTGACTTAAAGAGCCCAGGCTATGGCAAATCAGCAATCATAGTTCAACCCTGGCTGGATGTGGAATCATGTTGATAATGCTATTTTGTTTCCTGACTTTTGCTTCCTTATCTATAAAATAGTGATTACAACCTACATTTCCAAATCATATCATAGAGGCTAAAGTTATGTTTGCCAAGTACATAAAGTAATGCTTGGCACCGATCAGACACTTTTTAACACTGTCATCATTCTGTTTTGCAATTTTCTCCTAAATATCAAAACATTATATTAATTTTACATAGCTCACATATCCATGGCCCTTGCATTTCCTTCCTGGTGTGCCTTCTTCCATTTGATCTCTAACCAGCTGAGGAAGCTTCTTGACAACATGTCAATCAACTCAACAGCAAGAGGAAAATGTCAGCAAACTGTTAATAAGCTTCCTTCCACCAAGTCTTCCTTTGTCTGAGTGGTAACTAGACTCTGCTACCCACACTTGGGGTGAGTTTTCCTACATCATGTAAGGCAATCAGAACAATTCTTCAGTTGTAGCTCCCTACTCAGGTGATCCAAACTTGTGACAATTGGTGTCCAGTGTGTCTCTTCTAAGAGACTATGCTTTCAAAGCAGAAGTGCTGTCTTACATATGCACAAGCACACACACACATAAACACATACACACACATATTCCCATATGTGCACTCATACACTTACATGTACACTCAAACACACACACTCACACAAACATACTCATGCAGCCAGGCAATCCTACAAACACACACACACACACACACACACACACTTACATACATCAACAAAACCTGGCAAGCAGTTGAAGAATTATTCATTTTTATACATTTCATAATGTGTAAAAAAGTCTTGCATGATCTAAAAAATAAATAGCCCTAAAGAAACATCACTATTATAATAATATAACATCTATTTAAAATAGTACATTACCTAAATAATCATGCATGTACTTAACAAACAAAACATATCTTTGCAATTCAATGGATTTTCAATACTAAGAAATATTTTTACTATGAAAGATATAATGCTTTAGATTACATAAATTATTATATCATGGTTCAAAATTCATCTTTCAATCACTAAGTACATGGCAAAGTATAATGCAATTCTTCAATCTTAAGCAACTTCATTCTTTATAAATATGCATTGACACAATAACATCATTTTACCATATGTTCTACTTTTGAGAATGTAAATTTTTTATGTTATTGGTATAAATCACAACAATCCTTTTTTGTTTTGTTTGGGTTTTCTTTGATTTTTGGTTCTTTGTTTTTCAAGACAGGGTGTATGTAGCTCTGTAGCTCTGGCTGGACTGAAACTCAATCTGTAGACTAGGGTAGCCTTTAACCCACACATCCACCTGTGTCTGCCTCGCAAATGCTGGAATTAAAGACGTAGGCCACCGAGTCCGGCTCCAGCAATATCTAATTAGCTGAATAAGTATGTCAACTAATGATTATTCACGCTGAGTGACATAGGCATACAGTCATTCCACTTTTTGCCATTATTACATTCTGCTTTTATTTTATAAGTAAGAACCTATAACACTAGTAAAATGCTGACTTCTTAGAATATATAATGAAAAAGTAATTAGGTGGTAAATGGTTTTAATAGTAACATATGTAAACAAACATAGACTTATAGTGAGAAGTGAGGAAAATATGCCTTTCATGCAGTTTTAGTGAATACAGAGTTTTACAAATAACAAAACACTAACTAAAATGATGTTATTCCTACTTTTATGATTAATGTACCATACTCCTTATTAACATATATATGTTTATGTGAATACTATGTAATCGTGCTATAAATTATTACAAAAAACAGTTGAGAGAAAAACAGTCTAATGCAAACTGCACACAAATATTTCTACAGAACACTTCATTAGCTACATATATTTTCTAATTCGCTATTGCTCCAGAAGACCACATAAAATCATGAACTGAATATCTTAAATAGTTTTTCGTTGTCCATATTTTTAGTTGCATTTTAGATAACCTCACATAAAAAAAAAGTTTTAAACAGATTTCTGCTCACAGGAGGTATCCGAAGTTTACGAGCCCTAGTATTTAGAGGGAGCAAGTTGATGGACGAGACACAAACAGATTTCTAAAAATAGGCATTTCTTTTTAGGCAGGAAACAGAAAGAAGACTATCAAAATAGAAACAAGGTAATTTTCACTCATTTTCCAACTTCTAAAAAAGACACAAAAATATAATATGTTTAGATTTATACTTAAATGGTTAATGGAATGTTTTTTTTTTATCCTATTATCTAATGCTATGAAAAGGCAAATTTATAATACTGTCTTGAGAAAAGTAGTTATGCAGCCTAAGACTTTCATCTTCATTCAATATCTTAACGTTTCTTCAAAAGGAAACAAAATCAACAAAACCCTCATGTATTCATATTGCCAGTCATCCAGGACAGTGTAGAATAAAATCCAGTATAACATTGTTAATAAGAGTTATGTTGGATGAATTTAATTTTCTTGTGAGAAAGTAACCATGTTGACCAAGAGTGAAATAATAAATATTGCTTATCTATACTTCAGGAAGACTATTGTCTATCATTATATCATATACTTATGTATTCATCAACTATCATACATCTGCCTATGCTTTTTAAAAGGCATGGTCTCTCATCAATTCACAGCTTTTCTATCAGAGACATGGGGAAGTGCCCCATGGAAAAAAGTGGAATCCTCAGTGTTTCCTAATGATAACAGTGCACACCGTCAACAGGCTTCTGGGAGGAAAACGCCTGTTTGAAAGACTGTAATTTTATTGGTTAGCACTGTATGTATAATTCTTTAGGGGTTATGGTTGACTGTCAAGCATGTATTTCCAATGACTCCAAAGCTGGAGTGGGCAATCTAGATTCTTAGCGCCTTTGTGATAAAGCTGAGTTTGATTTTCTGTAACTGTTGGTCCATGCATGATGCTTGTCACAGGCTTGTCCTTGTGGTTCTAAATGGTTAGTACTGACTCTGTGGAATCCAGGAGAGATGTACTAACTACAGCCTTCTTACATCAAACCAGAATGGGACTGTTCAAGGACTATCATTAGTCAGAATGCTGAAACAAACAAACAAATATGTGTGTGTGTGTGTATATATATATATATATATATATACATATATATATGTATATATATATATGGTTTAAATAGTTCTTTGACAATTGTTTGACCCACTGAATGTTATTTAATGACTAGTTTTTGTCTTCTACTGTTCCACAGTCCTGTTTTTCTAGCAGCTTATAAATCTTTATGTGGTACAATTTCTAGTAACATGCCTCTAGAATATAAAATTTTGATATTTTTATCATACACTATTTTCTACATGTGGATCTACTTTCAAGCATTTAAAACACTACATAACTTTTTCTAAGATTCTTTGCATTTTGAATTGTGACATTCAGGAATGTTATTTCTTATTCTGTGAAAAGACCTAGGGAAAATTAAGACCCATTTTAAAACAATTAACATAACTGAGTGGGAACCAGGCCAAGACTTGCTCTGTCAGACAGAGCTCTTTGGGGTCTAAATTGGTTAAAAACACATTGGAAACCAAACAAATTATTGAATGACTGTATGTGTGTAGGTCGTTCCAAAAGATAATATGGCTCTCAAAATCAGTCAACTCTCCAAGACCCATTCTCTTTTATTTTCATTCTTAAGGTACAACAACAGTGGCTGTGTTGATTTTGGTCAAACTTTCTGACATAGTTTGTAGACTGGAGCTTCAGTTTCTCAGCGATGCTGTTGAACCAAATGCTTTAGATTATGATAAAGGGTCTTTTCTTAACCCTTAACCCATAACTTAAAAATAGTTTTAATATAACAAATTGGAACAATATAATTTTTGAAAGATACTTATGAGGCTCACCAACATTTTTAAACATTTCCCTATTGATGTCTAGTTTGGGGTTTTGTTGTTGTTGTTGTTTTATTTATAATGTTATGGCACTAGGGATCGGGCCCATTGCTTTGGGCATGCTAGACAAGCAATCTGTATTTATCAACATCACATTGAATTTCCAGTTTTCAAACATTCTCCAATTTATTTTATTTTATTAATTTTTAAGTTAACATACAAATGAGTTTCATCATGTCATACATATATATGTGACATTATTCTTTAAATAAGTGTGGAAATTCTTTGACCCACAGGGCATATCACTCCATTAACTGTGAGATTTCATTTTTGCCAAAGTCTCATTATTCTCTATAATCGTCAAAGTTCAAGTAAAATCATAAAAACTCTTTGACTATGTTCCACATGCTATTTAGAGGGTAGTAGAGATGAATCATTTAGGGGCAAACAGTCAAAGTCACTTATTCTAAAGAAAAAATAGATTATTTGTGAGTTTCTATATTAATCTTTTCCCACTACAAAATGAAGCTTTTCTAGCCAAGGTTGGGAGAAGCACTATCCATAAACATAAATATTTGGACAGTAGTTTAACAATGTGGCACTTAGCAAAACAACAGCTATAAGTTCCCCGCTAATGCCCTATCAATTCTCTAGCCATGGACTTAGGACCAGGGTTGCAGTGATAGGCAAGAACTCATCTTGTGGAGCAGGCTGCAAATATACTCAGAAAGTAGTTGATTACCCCCATAATAGTCAGCCGTGTCATTACTGACCAAGTAGGCATATTTTCCTGGTAGGTTGGTCACAAATATTTCAGACCATTGACTACTTTCTCTCCTTGCAGTTTGCAGATTTAATTCTGGCACTATAAATTCTAGACAGCAAGGAGACAATTTCCAGGTCAGTTCCAGCTTGATTTCTCTATGTTCTGTAAGGAAAGTCTGTAACGTCTGCAGCAAGAGGGTCCTATCATCCATTTCAGATGTGCAAGCAAGGCCAATGACAATAGCTTATGTTATTTTAAGGGGCCTTGGGTCCTCTATGACCAACAACTCCCAGGAAAGAAATCTAAAATCTAAAAAGGATGCTGTAAAACATTTTTCTAGGATGTAGCACTCATAACGTTACAGCAGCTATGGGTAGCTACACAAGATTGGAGGCACCATTCACAGTCACACTTGGTGGGGACCCTACGCTTACCTGAGTGGCCATGAGCAGGCAGTTAATTGCCACTGTGGGAAGAAAAGTAGTTTCAGTCAGTACTGAAGCCATTTGTTAGTTGTCCATGTTCCTGTAAGTCCCCCCCCCACCCCCACCGCCACAGCCATGTTTATGTGAATAGCTTTAATTACACTCAGTCTGTGACCTTCCAAAAAAGAGACATGAGACTAAGGAAAAACCTTATTGTGAAGAAGGGGTTCACTGGGAGCGGGTTAAGGGGGGTAGTAGAAACGATCAACACACACAATGGGCTTGTAAAAGATTGTCACAGAATAAATGTAAACAAAAGGAAAGAAATTAGGAACCTAGCCAGGTGTGGTGGCTCATGCCTGTAATCCCAGCACTGGGAGCATGAGGAAAGTGATGGTCATGAATTCAAAAATCAGATGGGACTATCTAGGAAATTACAGGCCATCATAGTTTACATAGTATGACTGTGTCTCACAAACACAAATAAATGAAGACAGAATTATGAATAATTAAATAATGTGTAAAGTGTCTTCACATTGTTTTTTCACAAATGTATATCAAGAACTAAAAGGACTTTAAACTTAATGTAAGTAATTGGTGCATTAATAGTAGGAGTTGAGTTGGAGAGCCAGGGGCCCAAGCATACCTCAGGCCCATGCAGAAGTGCAACTGAGATTTTGGCCACCTACTCAGATGAACCCACTCTTTATCTTGGTGACTCCACAATTGCTTCCTCTCAACTTGCCTCTCTTTTGCTGTTATGCCTTGGTGGCCTTTGCTTGCTCCAAGCTTAGCTTCCCCAAATTCGACTCTAGATGACTTTAAGTTCATGTTTCCATGAACACTCTGACTCATTCTTACTCCAATTTAGCAATGCTCAGAAAGAGATCCTAATTTTCTCAGCCAAGCTTATTGGTTGGTTCCTTGTGTCCCATTTCTTCTCTGTACCTATGGCCACAGAAAGGGCTGAGAGTCACATGGCCTATGTATAGCGGTCTGTGTGCAAGTGACTCGTGAGAGTCAGTGTTTTAAGGGGGAAGAGGGCTCTGTAGGCGTCTAAAGTTTGTTGGCTTCAGATACGGAAAGAATTCAGGCCAAGAGTAGTCAAGAAATTGTATCCAGATTCTGAACCATAAGTATTCTAAGTTTGGTGGTCCCACCAAGAAAAATCCATAGCTGAGAAGCTAAGTCTCCAAGACAGAAATACTTCCTTCTAATATGTAAATTAGTTTCAGGTTGCCTCCATCTTTTTTTTTTTATTATTAATTTATTCTTGTTACATCTCTATGGTTATCCCATCCCTTGTATCCTCCCATTCTCCCCTCCCTCTCATTTTCCCCTTATTCTCCTCCCCTATGACTGTTCCTGAGAGGGATTACCTCCCCCTGTATATGCTCATAGGGTATCAAGTCTCTTCTCGGTGACCTGCTGTCTTTCCTCTGAGTGCCACTAGGTCTTGTCCTCCAGGGGACATAGTCAAATGTGAGGCACCAGAGTACATGAGAAAGTCATATCCCACTCTCCACTCAAGTGTGGAGACTGTCCTGTCCATTGGCTAGATCTGGGTAGGGGTTTAATTTTTACCGCCTGTATTGTCCTTGGCTAGTGCCTTAGTTTGAGCGGGACCCCTTGGCCCAAATCTGCCTATCATAACTTGCCACCAATGAGCTCACTCCCTTTGACTCAAGATTTGGTTTTGATAGCACACAGCTGTAGTTCTCAGCCTTTCCAATGCTTTGATCCCTTAATATAGCTCCTCTTGTTGTGGTGACCCCTAACCATAAAGTTTTTTTTTGTTGCTGCTTCATAACTGCAATTTTGCTACTGTTATGAGTCATTATGTAAGCATCTGTGTTTTCCATGGTCTTAGGTGACCCCTGTAGAGGTGCCATCCTACCTCCAAAGGGGTCGAGATGCCCAGGTTGAAACAACTGCTATAAGGGATAAGGGATGTTGATTAGATAATTTTTTATATATGATTCTCAACATATGCTTACTCACTATGTATGAATTCACAATACTAATTACTAAGACAGGTAGCTTTGAGAGGGAGCATAGTCCCAAACTTATGTCTTTAAAAAAAATCTTGGAATGGAAGCTTCAATTATGGATTTTCAAAGTTCCTTTAATTATTTTTTAAATGTGGTGGTTCATATTCCCAACTTTATTTTTCATTAAATAAAATGCAATATATGATATCCAGTTAGTCTCCAAAATGTCTTCACTTACACAGGAGATGGAGCTCTCCTTTCTTACCTTTAGGTTTAATCTACAGAACAAATTCGGTAAGAAGTCTTTATTTGATTAGAATTTAGTGTGACAGTCTCAGCTTCCTTAAGAGGTTGGAGTGTGCTAGCTAAATGAAGCTCTGTGAACTTCTTTGTGACACTGTGCATGATCTCCTTTGATTTGGCAATGACACGCATGTTAGAGTTGATTCAGAAAGATAAGGCATTGTCCTTTCTTTTAGTCTGTGTGACGAGTAGGTGACCATGGGGAAATAATGGATTATGAATCCACTTAGTTATTAATATTCGATTGAAAAAATTACTGAGCACACTATGGAAAGCATTTTGGTTCGGGATGTCAGGTAGAAGGGGAATTGGAAGAAAAAAAAATAGGACATGGGAGGAAGTTGGTGGATATTGTTGGAGATTTTCCTTATTCACTCTCTTCCCCTTTGCTGATTTCTTCTCAGCCTTTCTTTTGGCAGAAAAATATACTGGAGCAGCAGCTGGAGGGTATGCTTTGTCTGCAGCCAGCCAAATACACAGGCTTCTGAAAAGGTGCTGAGTAATGCTTGCAGAGTCAGGAGGCCGGCGGCCCTTTCTCTGCAGCCTGGTTCACAGCCTCGGCCTGTATTCTTTCAGCCCTAATGTTTTTATATCACCCCACCTTTTTTTTTAAGTTGTCAGAATGAACTAAAACCAGAAGGAAGCATGAAATAAATTCATTAGAATTCCCTTTGCTCATTTCAGCAGTGTCTAAGTCCTTTGTATGAGACCTTAAAATTTTGAAAATGTCATAAGCATCTTTATTTTCTAAAACAAGATCAATGACATCTCCAGTTAAATGCCTTTTCTCATACCCAGTACTCAATGGACTTTCTATGAGGCTATTTATCTGAGTTTTCAAAAGGGACATCTCTTTTCTGTGTCAGATGAAAGCAAGATTACCACCACAGAAAGAAATGGCCTTAGTGCCACAGTGCCCGTGTCCCCAGACTGCATTGGCATGTGGGTATAACACTGTGTGTTGTATAACTTTGCCCTTCAGTAAGGAAGCCAAGCTACTCCTTTTTCCCATAAAATATTGAAGATTAGTTCACTATATCATGATGTGTGTCTCACATAGATTATGGTTAAATAAAATGCTAGTGATTGAAACGCAATGTACCTGTAGTTTGAAATCATTTTGATAAGATGTGCTGTTGTTAAATATAAATCTTAGGGAAATGAAATTGTATGCTTTGGCTTATTTATTAGGGAATAACAAATTGCAGCATGGGCAAACCAGCATGTAACGTGCAATAATCAGCTGTTATAAGTTAGTAAATGTCTTAGGAATTTATTTTAAACAGACTTTAATTAAAATTATTCATTAAAAATTTGGGGCAGTTGATAAGTGTATATCACTCTTCTGGGTTACATACAAGGGCTTGTGATGATGATAAAAGGTAACATATCAGTTACATTTTATAATAAAATATCTCTCTTCTGTTAATGAGTGTGATAAACTGTGGTAAACTGGGGAAGGCCTCAGGTCTGGTTAGTGTTCAGGTAGAAGTAAACACTATATTCATACTCACCATTCCACTTTGGCTACCAACATTTTTTCACCATTTATGAATGCTTCCTTTTATGAGAGTTGCCTTGGTCCTGGTGTCTCTTCACAGCAACAAAGCAGTGACTAAAGCAACCGCTGAAGTGGAAATATCACTACAGCAGTCTTCGAGTCCCATAAAGCTTAATGAAAGTTCAGAAAGCTTCACCAACCAGACTCAGAGCTGCGTTTGGAGAACTTATGTGAGATTCCTGCTAAAACAAGAAACTAGGTTTCAGAATACAACTTTTTAAAATATTCCCCAGGGATTCTTTAAATTGCACTGGGAGCTGGGTGTGGTGGCGCACGCCTTTAATCCCAGCACTCGGGAGGCAGAGGCAGGCGGATCGCTGTGAGTTCGAGGCCAGCCTGGTCTACAAAGTGAGTCCAGGATGGCCAAGGCTACACAGAGAAACCCTGTCTCAGAAAAAAAAAACACAAAAACAAAAACAAAACAATAAATTTCACTGGGAACTGAAAAGACCTTCCTTCTTCATTTATAATTTTGCTAATCCGAATCATCTGTTCTTTTGTCTGTGTCAATTTTATTTTTACAATCAGTGCAGTTTTTTTTTAATTCTATGTATTGCTTTCAAGCTTCTCTTTAATTTATACACTGATCATTATTCTTTCTTGGAGAAAATTATTTGTTCTTGTTTTTCTAGGTGCTTGGTGTCTAACATTAGGATATTTGTTTGATGTCTATCTGATTTTTTACAATAGTTCTTTAAGAGTTGTGAAGCAATGTGTTTGATCATATTGGACTTCTTCTTCGGCTCTTTGCAATTCAGCACTTCACTACCCTCCTAACTTTGTGTCCGCAGTTTTTGTTTTTTCTTTTTTTTTCAAACCTTGCAAAATCTATTGATGTGTGGTCTACTGAAGTGATCAACTAAGCAGAAGTGACACTACACTCTTAGGAAATATTGTCTCTCTTTCTCCAAGCCGTAACTACTGTCAGTAACTCCACAGCTTGGACAGGATTGTGCCCACCTCCCCTCTCCCTGCTGGGACTTGGTCAGGCCTTGCACAGGTATTGTACACTCTGACGCAGCTGATATAAGTTTGTGTGTGCAGCTGCTCTGCTATGTTCAGAAGGTAATATTCCATTGTCATCACCCACTACTGGAAGCTCTTATGTTCCGTTATTCCCATCTTCCACCTTGATCCCTAAGTCTTGAGGAGTGGAGGTTTACAGTAAATATGTTCTCCTCTGGGCTGAGCACTCTGCGGTTTCTTCTTCTCTATACCTTAACCAGTTGTGAGTCACTGTGTCAATCACCATCTACTGCAGAGAGAGAGGTCTCTCTGATCTTTAGTGTAAACATCCACAGCTACCAACTTTCCTTCCAGAATTGCTTTCTTTCTACCCCAGTGACTCTTTGGGGTTGTGTTTTTACTTATGATTCCAGCAACTTTTAAATTTGTGCTCTGACTCCTTCACTGTCCCACTTGTCATTCAAGTTAATCATATCTTAGAAGCAGGAGGCCCTGGGTTCAGATCTACAGCACCCACATAATCCAGCCAATGGGGCAGCACATGCCTATGATTGAAGCTTTGCAGAGGCAGCAACAGGAAGATGCTGGGGACCAGTTGTATTGGGCCAAATCATCCTGCTACAGGTTTAGTGAGAGATTTGTCTAAAACAATAAGATAGGGCCTGATTGAGGAGCAGCCTCACATGACCACATTGACCTCTAGCATCCACATGAGTGGACTTATTCACACACCCATATGCGAGTGCACATACACATGAACATGCATACATATACATACCACAAACAATAGAGTATACTGTTTAGTCTTCATGAATTTGTGTATTTTTCTGTAGCTTCTCATGCTGTTGATTTCTAGTTTTATTACCCTGTGATCTGACTTGATAACAAAATTATTTTTATTCTTTTATATTGCTTAAGAATTGCTTTGCCACATAGCATATTTTCTATTTAAAGAAGTTTCCATAGTCTCCTGAGAAAAATATGTATCCTTTACATACATTTCTTGGGTTGAATATTCTATATATATCTTTTAAGTCCATTTGATCTATGTTATAGCTTAAATTTCAATATTAATCTTCAGTTTGGATAGTGTATCTAAAGATGATTGTGTGATATTGTAATTATCCACTATTATTATTTAAGAATGTACCTGAATTTTTGTCTCCACTAATGTTTGTTTTATGAAATTGAGAACTCCAACAATCAGTGTGTATCTACAGCTGTTTTTCTTCTTCTTCTTCTTCTTCTTCTTCTTCTTCTTCTTCTTCTTCTT
>OU015750.1:39874852-39898787 GCA_907169655.1 Acomys percivali | reverse complement strand
TTCTTCTTCTTCTTCTTCTTCTTCTTCTTCTTCTTCTTCTTCTTCTTCTTCTTCTTCTTCTTCTTCTTCTTCTCTTTGTTTTTGAGACAATCACTCTATGTAACCCTGTTTTGGAATTGTTGATCAGGCTGGCCTCTAATTCAGAGATTTACCTTTCTGTCTGCCTAGTTCTGGGATTAAAGGTGTGTGCTACCATGCCTGCCTCAGCTATTGTATCTTCTTGATTAACTGTCCCATTTATCGCTCATTTGGACGTCTTTACACCTTCTGACTAATTTGTTTTAAAGTCTACTGTCACACGTATAGGACGGCTACCCCAGCTTATTTTCTGCTTTCACCCACTTGGTAGATTTTTCCATCCACTGATTCATTCTCCAACAGTGGCTGACTGTACCCAAAGGGTGTGTTTCTTGAGGACAGTAATGAGGTCAATGGGGACAGTAATGAGGTCAAGGTTTGTTGTAGCTGTTGCAATTGTCTGTCTGTCTGTATCTAGATCTTTAGCTGGCCAATCTGTGTTTACTGGTGAGTTTGGGCTATTTACATATAATGTTATTCTTGAGAGATGTTTACTATATCCTATAATTTGTTAATTGTTTCTCTTTTAGCTGGTGCAATTATTGTTTATTTTCTCTCCTCTCAGTATTAGGGACTTGTTGACTCAATAGTATTCTTTCTTCTTGATTAAAGCATCTGTCATGTTTCCCAATGGTTTGTTTGTTTTCTTCATTTCTACCACTTTAAAAAAACTTTTTTGTCAAAAATCTCAATTTTCTTGCTGTATCTTTCTTTCGTGTTACTTTTTAAATAATATACCTTGCTATTTTCTCATCAGTTTTGCTGACATTTTCTTCTGTATTGTTGACTTTTCCTCTTCAAATATTAGATTGAATTTATCTTCTTGTTTGTATCCTCTTGGGAATTCCTTGATCAAGTAAACTTGTGAAATCTTCGTCTAGATGGTTTCCTATCTCTGTGGGGTTTTTTTTTTTTTGTTTTGTTTTGTTTTTGTTTGTTTGTTTGTTTGTTTTTGAGAAGTTGAGGAACTAGGACATTCTGAGGGAGTCACACTACTTTTTGTTGGTTTGTTTTTGTCCCAGCACTGTGTTTCTATGCTGCACTTTTCCTATCTGTTGGTTTTGACACATCTCTTGAAGTGCTATTTTAGAATCTCACATTAAATATCTCAGCTACTTTTCCTTTTTGTTTTTTGTTTTGTTTCTTTGTTTGTTTCTGTTTTGATGTGAGATATGATCTCATGAGGAAGCCTAGCCTGGTCTCAAACTCACTAGGGAGCTAAGACTGAACTTGACATCCTTCCTGATCCCCCTGCTTCTGCCTCCTCAGTTCCACAATCACAGTCCTGTTCCTCTACACAGTGCTGAGCAACTCACTCTGAAGATTTTGATCACCTGTTCCAATTAGAAGGGAGAAAGTAAATGGAAATAAAAGCACGACATCAAACCATTTAAGATGCAGACATACTCTTTATTTAGGATAAATGTGGATTAGTAAATGGAAGAAATAAGGACGGAGACACAGAAAAGGAGTAGAGAAGATGTGAGAGTAACTTAGGAAGGAAGAAAGACAAATGAGGATGAATGTTATGGAGGAAAATAAAAAAGGGTAAGAAGTTAGAAAAGGTAAAAAAATTTTTTTTAATCCCAGTTCAAATTATACAAGGTAAAACCAAACTATTGCTTAAGGTGTAGGAGACAGGAAAGAAGAAATGCTAAGGTTAAAAGAAATCAAGGAAAAGACAAAAGATTATCAAATAATGGAAAATATTCACAAAGAATGAGATAAATATTTTAAGAATACAATATATTTTAAGAATATGGTGAAATGGCTACTAACAATTTAGTGACAAAAGTGAAAAAGGGAATCACAAGGGTTAAGAAGAAAAGTAGAGGGTGAGGTGTTAGAATGGATTCCTCCTAGGTCCTAGAGAACTGGAGATGACCAGCTACATGACCAGCTTGGGGTGAGGATCATGGTCCTTTCAGCTGGGCACTGTTGTTCTCCTTGTCGTTTCTGATAGTACGGAGACTGTGTGGGACGCGTAGCTGCTGTTTGCCAGAGATGTTTTCACTTTGGTAGTTTCCCTTTGTGTACCAGAGACCATAGTTTTGTGGTCTGTGTACTGGGGAGGTTCTGTCAACCTACTGACACAATCCAGATTGTATGCCCTGAGGTGGCCAATGTCCTAGCTGTGAGGTGTCTCCCAAGTGCATTGGGGTGCGCTTATTGACCATACAGAGAGCTCTAGATGGGGGGGAGAACCAGTCTTCACGCTTTCAGGAATGTCTAAGTTTATCAGTCAGCCTACTGGTAGGCTATAGGTCTACATTTCATTGCTGGACCCCAAGTTCTCAGGCTTTACAGTAGTGGGGCAGAGAAGTGGCTCAAACTGTTTATCTACCCACTGACCTCAGACTCAGTTCTCAATTTCCAGTCTGACTCTCACTTGATGAGATCTTGCCCAGCCGCTGGTGGCAATGCTCTTTTTCCATATGCGCTTCCTGCCTAAACTGAGCTTTCTTACAGCTGCACCTTTATGGCATAATCATCCAGCATCCTGCCCTCTAGAAGGAATCTTGTCATTCCTGGGCTTTTTTTTTTTTTTTAACCCTAGGGTGGTAGAAGGCCAAATTGAAACTCCCTGATCTGATTGTTCCCTGCAGTCACATTCCTAGTTTATCTCATGATTATGCTAGTTGTTTTCATAACTTTAAAAAACTTATTTATTGAAAATGTTATATATGAGTACTGTGTTTGCATAATTTCCCTCCTTCTCAGGTCTACCTCTCCTCTTATCTTGTGTTCCCCTACCCAGTCCTTTCCAAATTCACAACCTTTTATTCTTAGTTCAGTTTTTAGCAATAGATTTTTTAAGGTCGTTCTTGGCCTGCACTCTGGGTCCTATCAAGTGACTCAACAGGAATTTTCCTTGGAGGAATCACTGTCTTACCAAGAACTGAGATAGATTTGAATCTTTCTCAGTGCTCTGATCTGAGATTGTTCTTGAGGTCAGGGCCCAAGTCTCTTCCCTGGTTTCTCCTTCTTTTCACCTCACCATGAATTCAGGCAGATGGATCTATTTGGCTTCATGTCTTACAGGTGTGTCACCTTTTTCTCTGAACTATTGTTTGTTTATCTTTTGCTGTCTTTTTATTTCTAAAGATCTTCATTCCATTCTTCTTTAGAACAGTCTGTGACTCTTTTTTATCTTTCCATATATGTTTTCCTTTTTTATTAAACTGGGCCCAGGGAAGGTCTGGTCCATGTTGGAGGACGGGGCTCCTAATCATCAGCATTTATCACCATAATGTCCAGAGCAGAGGAAATTCTGTCTGCCCAACATGGAACAACAACTCTTCCATAGGAAAACAAAATGGGCCACAGCCCCATAAACTCACTGTGAACATTTTGCCCTTTAGAATCATCTTCCTCTCCAGAAACACACAGTGGCTATATCTTTATTGCCTCAATAATAATAATAATAATAATAATAATAATAATAATAATGATAATGGTGGTGGTGGTGGTGGTAGTAATGATAATTATCCATTCTCCAGAGAAAATTATCCTCTTAGAAAAATCAAACTATGAAATAAATGCCATCTATTTACAAGGTTATTATGATTTCTCCATCATTTATGAAGATAAGTGCCATTTATAACATTTCTCATACTCTACACTTGAGAGTAAAGTTTAATAACAGTTCCACTCATGAGGACTTCATATTTCAAGTTAAATTACAGAGCAAACAATTTTCTTTGGCTCTGTCACATCATGCTTCCTGTCCCCTGCCTGATTTTAAGTGGCTCTTATACTGAACAGGTAAAGCATCTGTATAATCTTATAGGAAACATACAGAATGGTAAAACTGTTCACTGGCATGAAACATATCTATCCACTCACACAGGTACTTTTTTTTGACAAGACCAGCTAATTTTTTTAATCTAGAATATGACATTACTTTATTAACTACATAGTTCTCATGTTACATATTAGCTCTCCCACTTGTTCACCCTACATGTCTACTACTTCCTATCTTCTGACTTACATCTCATTTCATTTTCCAAAACTCATCTTTTTACTATAGTACTTCCTGGCACATGACAATCCTATAAGAAAAGAACCGTTAAAATTAGTCCAACACACTCCTTTCCTTTGAGCTAACAGCTCAGAGTCAATCTTATGCCCTTCTCCTTCCTACCAAAGCCAAACCAACCAAACCAAAATCTCCTATACCCTCAATCATATTAGTCATGAGAAATGTTGATGCAAAAAAAACACATCTCGTACATTGTGGTGGTTTGATGAAGAAATACTCTAAAATCACGAGGATTTGCATACTTGGTCCCCATTTGGGAATCTCTGTTTGAGGTGTCTTAGGAGGTATGACCTTCCTGCAGAGAGTACATCACTGGGATTGGTTTTGAGGCTTTTAAAAACCATACATCATTCCAAGCTCACTATCTCTGATTCCTGCTTGTGGTTCAAGATGCGAAGCTCTCGCTGCTTTCTCATCTGCCATGTTTTCATCCCACTGTCATGGACTCTAATTCCATGGAACCATAAACTGGAATAAACTCCTTTTCTGTAAGTTTCTTTGATCACAGTGTTTTATCACAATGACAGAAAAGCAACCACTCAAAGAGAATAAGAGAGCATTTATTTTGGACCCAAATTTACATGGCCATGGCTTTACAAAACAGGGTGCTAGGTTATGCCAGTTCCATGTTCCAATGTGAAATCAGTTTCACGAGGTTCTATAATATCAGGGAAAAAAGAGAAAGCCATAAATCCAGGCAATTTGAAAATACTTTAGTAAGAACATCAGAGAAGCAGCCCACAACCAGGCAGATAGGCCTCAGATGTCATCTTATGAAAGCATTTGGGTTTTTGTTGTTGTTGTTGTCTTGTTTGTTTCATTTGTTGTTTGTTCATTTTTTAAAATGCACTTATCAATATGTTAGGACTGATACAGAGATGGCAAAAAGAGGTTCTTCAGGGGACAAACGATAGACCCAAAGGAGCAGGTGCAGAGATCTATTTCAGACACTATGTGGAGAAAAAGATTCAACTGGAGATTTCCAAGGGAGCGAGGGGAACCTTGAGGAAGAGGGGCAGGAAAGACTGTAGGAGTCAGAGGCGATGGAGGCCATCAGGAGACATTGGCCCACCAAATCAACTAAGCAGGGCTCACATGGGCTCAGAGAGATTAATGTGAGGATCAGCCTCGCATGGGTCTGCACCAGGCTCTCTGCTTAGATGTTATGCTTAGATGCTTGGTGGTTTTGTGTGACCCCTTCACAGTTGAAGTGGGTGTGTCTGACTCTTTTGCCTTCTCATGGGATTTTTTTCCCACCTATTTGATTGCCCTGTCCAACCACCGTAACAGGACTTTGGGCTTTTGGCTTTTCTTATTGTATCTTGCTTTGTCCTGTTTGGCTGTTGTCTCCTGGGTGACTGTTCTTTTCTGAAGAGGAAATGGAGGAGAAACAGATCTACAGGAAAGGGAGGAGTGGAGGGAGGGTAAATGGTGGCCAGGATGTATTTTATGAGAGAAGAATCTATTCTAAGTAAATAAATAAATAAATAAATAAATAAATAAATAAATAAATAAATAAAAAGATAGCCCCAAGGCAACTGTTAGTAGGCTACCTGGATCAGCCACATTCCAGACTTTCCACAGTCATTAAAGTTTTCATCAGTCTAGCAACCATTAGACTTGAGAAGTAATCAGTCCCTTTACACCGCTTTAAATTAATCCACAACGATGCATGAGAAGCTCCTGTATGTCTCAGACACAGTGTATTCTAAAGGGAAATTTCTATTAAGCTGAAGGGCTAGTGTAAATTAACTGAATGCAGGCAACTCACAGAGAGATTTTAGAAGACTTTCTTCAGATATAGGAGTGCCAGATTGTCAAATAAATAAGCAAGTTAAACTTGAATTTCAAATAAACAGTGCTTAAATATTTATTATCACTATGTCTCAATGTCCTACCATGTTTACACTGAAGTACAAAAACATGTCATTTATTTCAAATCTAAACTTAACTGTATTTTTTCTGTCAGCCCTCTTGAGATCTCTTTAAAATTTCTTAAATTTAGTTATTTATTTCAGTGTGTGTGTCTATGTGTGTGTTTTGTATGTGTGTATATGTGCCCATGCATGTGTGTGTGTGTGTGTGTGTGTGTGTGTGTGTGTGTATGTGTTGAGGTCAGAAGATAAATAGTAGAAGTGAATTCTACTTTTCCATCATTGATCTCCAGGACTAGAATCAAGTGTCATTTTTTACACATCAAGCCATCTTGCCAACCTTCTATTGGGATATCTTAACTCATTATGGTCATTCATATTCTCACTGATTCACAGACATAAATTCACCTTTGGCTTTGGCGGTTTATATTTTCCTATCTCCGGTGGAGGTTGAGTCCCAGATGAAGACCTGATATTCAGGAATCATGTTTCTTTCACACAGGGTTCTACCGAGAAAACAGCAGCAGTTTCCACAGTATATACTCTTCTATGTTAGATTACCATTGCAACCCTTCAAAACCAAAAAAAGTAACACTCCACCTCACTTAGTAGCTTCAATAATTTATTGTGTTGAGATTAGAGTAATGGGTGGGTAATTTTGAGTGAAGGGAAAGTAATTTGAGTATGTTTTCATTGTTGTTGAATGTTATAATAATATGTAAACTATTTACAAACTTTCAAGAACACATACAATTATACTATGTCAGCTGCCACCTGCTGTTGAGCATAACAAAATATTTTTCATAGTTAATAAATGTTAGAAAACGTATTGAGTAGGAGAAAAGGCATGGATTCAAAACCATATTTCCTATAAAAATTTTAACAATTCTGTTTTACAGTTCTCCATTGTTTGACCTTTGGAAAAAAGGAACAGAACCTCAAAACTAGTTAGAACTAAAAAATGTGGGGCACACATTGAACTTTATGTTCTGTTCTCTTAATGTTTATGGTTTTGAGTTTAATGTATCAAAAAGTTATTTAATTGAAATAAGAATTAAAATGCGCATCTGTTAGAAAAAATCACTCTACATGAGATTTATGAATACAGGTTATATGAAGTTTATTCTTTTACTTTTAAATGAGTTAATAGTAATTCAGGATAGTGTTACTGTTTCTTGCCCTTTCACACAGACAGACACACACACACACACACACACACACACACACACACACACACTGACTTACAAAGTCAAAAGAGAGGTTTTCCGTGTTTGGAGTCAACGGCAAAATGTTTAATCTTCATTTCCATTTTCTGTGGGAATACATACATGACTGTATTAAAGGCCTTAACACCAAAATCCCAAACTAAATAAAAATCTTGGAGCCTATTTCATAGAGAAGCTTGTGAAGAAATTGTGTCACTCTTGAGAACTCCCAATATAATTATCTTCCACGCCCCCTCCACCCAACGGTCTTCACTATCCTGCCCAGTGTCTTGTCATAGCATGTATTAAATGAACACTTTCAGAATAATCAAAACTGATTATGTGTATTGTGTGTCATACATCAAGATAAGAATAGACTTGGCTCAGTGCCCCAGTGGCTATGACAGATGTTCTAGCATCTGGACTGTGTCCTCTGTGCAAAGCTGAGAGTCATCTGCTAGTAGGCACACAGAAAGTTAAGAATCCCAGAAAGGTCTCCGTAAACCAGACCCGTATATACTGAAAGAAAGATGGTGACTGACTTGACATTTGAGATTGAAATCTAACAAGTATAGTTTTAAATAATAAATTGACTGAAATTTTATATCACAAATGATAAATGTTGTGTAGAGGGAATTAATATAGTGAATTTTTAAAATCAATAAATTATCTCATCTTTCATGACTTATTTCCGATAAATTCCTTTAGCATAGTCTGTACTTAAGAGTCTTCTTTGAACAGGAGTCTATAGTATAACAGATAGAATTGTGACATTGACAAGAATTGTGCAGGGTTCAGATTTTATAGATAGAATGCTTATTAATCAACTTAGTGCGAGCTACACATTGCTGGTCTCAGGCTCTCCTAACTCAAAGGAATTTACTGTGTTTCTAGATCATTCTAAAGAGTGGAAGTGTGGAACACCAGAATACCATTGGCCAGGGCAACTGATCTGTATTTAACGTTCTTCTCTCTCATCTCCTTTCACTCTCCTTATGTTTGCTGTGGCTCTTTACTGTTTCTCTCCAGCTGCCCCTATGTGCTGTGTCATACTCCTTCATGCATCAACTATACCATGGACACTTTTGCTTTGTGACAAGCTGGCTTTATAAGGAAATATTTATGCCAAAGAGAGATCCACACCCCTACTAAGAATTCTACACTTTGGGACATTTCATGTGTTACATAATGTAAACATGTTTCTTTCTATAGCAACTCAAAGACTTGTCTTGAACAATATTATTACTCTGTGTTGTCCAGACAATAGCCACAAGAATGAAAGATGGAAGTCACAGAAAACTTAAAATAACTCTGAGCTTTTAAGAAAATGCCTTGGTATACCAGAAAGATTCTGCCACAGGAGTGAGCATGGTTTCTAACCTGCCATGTGATCCAGAAGTACTTTTGTGTAGATTGAATACACTGTGTTATTTTAAGAAAGTCATAGTTAAGATAGGGAGATATTTGCAAAGTTCGATTACAACATTTATTCCAACACCTCATGTAAAACTATTGGCTTTTTTTCCATCTGAGGGAATTATACATATAAGTTTATTTTTGTTTTTGCTTGTATTTGTTTCTGTCATTGTTTCATGGAAACAAAGAGACAAATGCTGACTCTAACAGAATTTCCTTGGGCTGCTAAGCACAGCTACATAATTCCCATATTCACTAGCACCACTGGTAAGAAGAAAAATAATGACCTACATTGTTTGAGAAAGTAGCAAGAGTGTGACTTTTATGTTGACTATAACCGTGTGGGGCTTATAGTAATGTGGTTTTCAAATAAAACTGAATTGATACCTCATATTTCTACAGATAAGAACGGGCCCCCCCAAAAATGAAAGGGATGGACTGGGATGTACCAAAGCCTTCTTTTAGGAAGTGTGCACTTAATTTCCAGTCAGTGAGCTATAATGGCCATGTTAGATTTCCTGTTCCCATCAGGCAGCTCTTTCCTGTTATCTTAAAATTTACAGGATAGACACAATAATGGACAACGAAATTTCTAGCAAATATATGTGGCTGAAGCATTTACTCATTGCAATATAGCCTCTTTGTCCTTTTTAGTGGAATAATTATTTACTTAAACATCTTCATATAACATATATCATTATGTATTCTTTGTGAGATGTTTGTAAATATATCCCCAGGTAGTTGTGTAAGCATGTGTTTATGTGTGTGTGTGTGTGTGTGTGTGTGTGTGTGTGTGTGTGTTCTTGTGCATGAAGAGACCAGAGATAGATATCAGGTTTCTTTCTCTGTCAATTTCCACCTTAATTTTTGTGAAAAGATCTCTGCCACAGAATATCTGATATCATATTTGTGATACACTCAATATTCCTTTAAGGAAGAAAAGGGAATTCACTTTAAGCTAAAACCCCAAGATAATAAAGAGTACATCATAGAAATAATAGAAAAAATAAAAATGTATGCCAACATTTACATATAAAAAGCCTAACTTATAGAAATTTATATTCTCGATATTGTCAATATATAATTAATTTTCTAAGAGGTGAGGCTCTTGATCCAAGAACAAACATATCAGCACTTTATTCTGTCAACACCTTTAAACACAGCACTAAGGATGGCCTCTGTGAGTTCAAGGCCAGCCTGGACTGCACATTGAGTTCCAGGACAGCCAAGGCTATGTAGAGACCCTGCCTCAAAAACCATGAGTAGACAAAAGCCTTATAGAACTAGCCAGCACTTGAGGAATCCATGGAGAAGGCTCAGTGGCTAAAGACATTTCCTGTCTAACCTGGTGACTAGTATGAAGAACTCACACAAAAATAAAGAAAGAAAATAAACTCCTCAGGTTGCTGTTTTACCTCTGGGTGCATGCCTGGCACAAATTCCCATTCACACATTTCATGCACACACAGGCACAAACAACAATAAAAATATTTTAATTACTTTTGTGAGATCATACAAGTAAGAATAATACTTCACATGGTTTTATTTATTTATTTTTTTGGCAGTAGAATTTTTACAAAATAGGCCAAAACATTTTTATCATGAAGTATGTCAACTAGATTCCTGATGTTCTCAGAATAGGGTGGGGCTTGTAGGTGCTGATCATTATTTTAGCAAGAATCTGGCTAATTCTGAGCATAAACACCAAGTCATTTTAGAGGACACTGCAGATATGATTTCTTCCCACATAAAGTTATATAGCATAACATGGTCAAGATGTATAGATATCTGAAGTTCTAGTCAGAGCAATAAGACAACAAAAGGAGATCAAGGGGATCCAAAATAGAAAAGAGGAAGTCAAATTATCCCTATTTGCAGATGATATGATAGTGTACATAAGTGACCCCCAAAATTCCACCAGAAAACTCCTACAGCTGATAAACACCTTCAGCAAAATGGCTGGATACAATATTAACTCAAAAAAAAAAAAAGTCAGTAGACTTCCTCTATACAAATGACAATCATGCAGAGGAAGAAATTAGGGAAACAAAACTTTTACGATAGCCACAAGCAACATAAAATATCTAGGAGTACCTCTAACGAAGCAAGTGAAAGACTTGTTTGAAAATCTTCAAGTCTCTGAACAGTGAGATTGAAGATGACATCAGAAGATGGAAAGATCTCCCTTGTTCGTGGATTGGAAGCATTAACATAATACAAATGGCCTTCTTACCAAAAGCAATTTACAGATTCAATGTAATCCCTATCAAAATAACTACAAAAAATTTAAAGACATTGAAAGATCAATTCTCAACTTCATAGGTAAAAACAAAAACTCCAGAATAGCTAAAACAATTCTGTACAATAAAAGATCCTCCATAGGAATCTCCATACCTGATCTCAAGCTGTACTATAGAGCAACAGTAATTAAAACAGCATGGTACTGGCATCGCAATAGGATGGCTGATTAATGGAATCTAATTGAAGACCTAGAAATAAATCCACTCACATATGGACACTTGAATTTTGACAAAGAAGCCAGATCTATTCAATGGAAAAAGGATAGCATCTCCAACAAATGGTGCTGGTCTAACTGGATGTCCACATGTAGAAAAAAGCAAGTAGACCCATATTTAGCATCATGCACAAAATTAAATCCAAGTGGATTAAAGACCTCAACATAAAACCAGAGACACTAAATCTGTTAGAAGAAAAAGTGGGGAAGAGCCTGGGACCCATTGGTACAGGAGACAATTTCCTCAACAGAACTCCAACAGTCGAGGCCTTAATGTCAACAATTAATAAATGGGACCTCATGAGGCTGAGAAGCTTCTGCAAGTCAGAAGACACTGTCAACAGAACAAAGTGACAGCCTACAGACTGCGAAAAGATCTTCACCAATCCTATATCTGACAAAGGACTAATATCCAAAATATATAAAGAGCTCAAGAAATTAAACACCACCAAACCAAATAACCCAATTAAGAAATGGGTCTCAGAACTAAACAGAGAATTCTCAACAGAGGAATATCGAATAGCTGAGGAAACACTTAAAGAAATGTTCAGGGGCCGGAGAGATGGCTTAGTGGTTAAGAGCGCCGCCTGCTCTTCCAGAGGTCCTGAGTTCAATTCCCAGCAACCACATGGTGGCTCACAACCATATATAATGTAATCTGATACCCTCTTCTGCACATAAAGTACTCATATGCAATAAATAAAATAAATAAATCTTAAAAAAAAAGAAATGTTCAAAGTCCTTAGTCATCCCAGAAATGCAAATCAAAACAACTTTGAGATTCCATCTTACATCCATGAGAATGGCCAAAATAAAAAACTCAAGTGACACCACATGCTGGTGAGGATGTGGGGAGAGAGGAACCCTCCTTCATTGCTGGTGGGAATGCAAACTTGTAAAACCACTTTGGAAATCAATCTGGCTCTTTCTCAGAATACTGGGAATAGGATTATCTCAAAACCCAGCTATTCCACTCCTTGGAATATATCCAGAAGGTGCTCCACCACATAACAAGGACATATGCTCAACCATGTTCATAGCAGCCTTATTCATAATAGCCAGAACCTGGAAACAACCTAAATGTCCCTCAGTAGAAGAATGGATAACGAAACTGTGGTACATTTACACTATGGAGTACTACTCAGCCATTAAAAACAAAAAAAATCCTGAAATTTGTGGGCAAATGGATGGAACTAAAAATGATTATATTCAGTGAGTTAACCCAGACTCAGAAAGACTCATTTGTTATATACTAACTTATAATTGGACACTAGCCCAAAAAAGATGTCCCCTGAAAGTCTTCACTTAGCAGAAGATTGGAGTATAGGTGGAGACCTCCTATTGGGAATCTAGGTGAGAGAAGTATGGTAGAATAGGGAAATAGAAGGGTCCAGAGGGTCCTAGAAACCTACAAGAACATCATAATGGGAGTATCTGGATGCAGGAGGTTCTGCTCAAGCTACTGCACCATCCAAGGACAATACATGCAGTAAATTTTGAAGCCCTACTCAGATCTAACCAAAGGAGAGGACATTATCCACAGTTGTTTAGAGAGCTGGGACTGACTCTGACATGAACTCTGGTGACCTATATTTGACCACTTCTCCTTGGTGGGGAGGCCTGGTAACACTCAGAGAAAGAATAGGAAGGCTACCACATGAGGCTTGATAGGCTGTGACGATATGGTGGGGGAGAAGGTCCTCTTCGGTCACAGACCTAGGGGATGGGAATAGTGTGAAAGAGAGAGGGAGGAATGGGTGGAAACAAGCAATAGGATAAAAATTTAGATGTAATATGAATAAAATAATAAAAACAAAAACAAAAAAACAACAAAAAAGAAATAGATATGGAATAACAATATCAACTGATACATGAGATTCCCAGATTTAGAAAAATGTTTAAAAGTTATGAAAATAAAGCATCATTGGATGTGAAGACAGGACAGAAGGTTCCAATTTCTATAAAGTAATTCTCACTTATTTTTTATCCTTTTTTCTTTCAGCGAATTATTATGCTTTGATTGATTGCAACTTAAAGAAAAGCAGTTCCTCACTTCCATCTCAGCTTCTTTCAGAGATTCTGTTCTTGTTATTGTCTTCTTTAGAATGGATTGTCTACTTATAATTTTCAAAAACATTTTCTAAAAGAATTATTCTTTCATTTTATTCTTGCCAACTATTCTTGTTGTTGATAATGTATTTTTATATTATTTTTAAGTATGTTCATTTACATACCACATGTATTTTCTTTCTTCTTAACTATGGGAATTAGTTCTCTTTTGTATTTTGAATAAGTTCTTGTCTTATGTGCCTTTAAAATGTGACTCTTCCTTTGAAGCTTTTCTCACCAAATTTTCTTGGCTTATCTCTTCTGAAAGGTACAGGGCCTTCTCTAGCTAACCAATCACACTAACGTAAAGAGAACATTGCAAGCCCCAAACCATAGGTTATTTAAACGTATTCCCTGTCCTTAATGAAGCATGTATTTCCACAAATTGGGACCATATTAAGTTTTCAGTTCAAAGGTCTTAGGTCAAAAAATCAAAATTTTCTTTCTAGCCTAATGATTAGCTCTGGATGGAGAAAGTGGAGGTTCAAACTAAAATTTAGAGATTTTGCCTATAATGTTTACTTGAAAATATTAATATTTAATGATATTTGACAGCTTCAGATATTTCATAGGTAGCCTTAGAAAACAGGTCATCATGTTTTAAATTGTTATTTATTTATTTACTAAGCTACTTTGTGTGTGTGTGTGTGTGTGTGTGTGTGTGTGTGTGTGTGTGTGTAAAAGAGAGAGAGAAGAAGAGGGAGAAGGAGGGGCAGGGTAAACATGAGGAGATTAGGAGACCACGTAGAGAAATCAGTTCTCTCCTTCCACCATGTGGAGCAGAGATCTAGTTGAAGGTCATCAGGTATGGTGGCAGGAGCCTTTACCCAGACCATCTCTGAGGCCCCAGATCATAATTTTAAAATAGCATCTTTCTTATAATTAGTATAATATGGTTTACTTTTAGGTAGTATATGAATACAAGGTCTAATACAAGAGTAAGAAATACTTTACCCAGCCTAAATGTGGTATCAATATAGTATTAATTAAATTGCTTACACATGAACTTAATTGTTGTAACGAAACCAGGTTATAACCATAAGAGTATATTTGAAATGATCATATTCTTCAGTAGTATCTGCCTCTAGTTTTGGCTGTTTACTCAGTTGGCACCCACAGTCAATGGCCCTACATTTTTTTCTTATTGTGCTTTTCTAAGGTGGCTCATTTCTCCTGAATAGGAAAACTTGAGGTAGCCACTTCTGTTCTACCCACATAACATGGAAAATAAACCCTGCTGTCGTACCCTTTCTGAAAGATGAGAGTCTACGACCAATAAGTATGTATTTAAAATATGCTGCCACCTAAAATCTAAATATTTTCATACCAAAGAAAGTGCTAAAGATATGAAACAGCAAAGATGAGACCAAATGGATGGACAAAGACACCAGATTAAATGCAAATGAGCAGAAAGTAGATGCCCTTATATGCGCCCAAATTTGTTCTCAGTAAAAAACAGAGAGGCAAAATCCATCCTAGGCAGGATGTCAGGCATTGCACAATGGTACCTTGGTCACAGACAGATGACAACATGATGATTGCCTCTTGTAGACATCTTGGTCCTTATCCATGTACCTGTCCTAAATTCATGGCACAACGTGTTACATTTGTGGTGGTAGCTCTGTCAGAAGACCTCCCCTGCTGCCAGTCCTATGGAGCATGGCAGCCTTCAATTAAGTTTGTTCCATAACACCTTTCTTTTTATTTGTTCATTTTTCAAGACAGGGTTTCTCTGTGTAGCCTTGGCTGTCCTGGACTTGCTTTGTAGACCAGGCTGGCCTCAAACTCACACAGATCTTCCTGCCTCTGCCTTCCAAGTCATGGAATTACAAGTGTGTGCCACTGTGCCCAGCTCTGTAAGACTTTATGATGATAATAGCAACTGTGCCACTAGTTTGTGGATTTTCTGTACTACATGTTTTTAAATCATTATTCTAGGGTATAGTTCTACTTATTTTAAAAGTTTACAGTAAAAGATTGGGCCACATCTTGCTGATAGCAGCTTTATACATCTAGTGCATACTGGGGTTTTGTGATGCATTAATGTTGAGTGATTTGCCTATACCATGTAAGTCTGTTTACATATTCTACTATGTTTCCACATTAAAATCATCTTGTGACATTTTTCTGAGTGCATACCCATGCCTTTAAGTGACAATGTCTCATTTTGCCTCCAAACATCGATCACATCAAATGAATGAAATTAACATTAGAATTCCTAGAATGAAATTATACATGGTGGGAAAAGCCTGTAATCCGAGCAATTAGGAGAGTATGGCAGGATAATTGTAATTTCAATGCCAGCCCAAGCCATGGAGTGAGTTCCAGGGCAAGCTTGGTTGACAATGAGATCCTAACTCAACAACCATAAAAAGCAACAAAGATAGGATTTATGGAATGAAATGACAGAGATTGTAAAAATCAGTAGTCATGCATTAAGATGGACTTTATTGCACCTTTGACTCATAAACAATCAAGTAGGAGAAAAGTATGCGCAGACAAAATGGTCTGAATGAGTAAGGTAAAATACAGTGATTCCATTGAAACATCTTGCACTGCATAAATTCTACAGAAAGACGGACCTTCTGTTCATAATTTCAGGAAAGTCATTTTTTAAATCACAATAAATTCCAAGGATAGAAAATCTATAAATGATTTTACTAGGTCATGATACAAAAAAAAAAAAAAAAAAACTGAACAGCAATAAACAAACAAGGCAAAGACATTGAAACTTTTTCATACATCTATTAAAGTGCTATAGTATTAGATAATTTGAAACAATTCATTTTAAGAATGTTTCAGAGAAGCTTCTTTGCATGTTTATTTTAAGCTAACTCTAAAAAAGTTATCATATTTTGAAGGCTATTTCTAATGTATTACACTGAGAAACTCTGAAGCCTTGGAGTCTTATGCAAGAATAAGGAATGACATTCAGCCTATCTTTATTTTGTCATCTGAATATTTTAAATGTCTTCGCATTGCATTTAACAAAGGTTCTTCAGTTGTATTTTTTTCTGTAATTAATTTTTGGGTTTTTTTTCCCTAGAAGTTTTAGATTTACAGCAATGTGGAATACAAAAGGAAGTGCCCTAACATCCTTGATGTCTTCCACTGCACAGACTCTCCTAACTCTAGTGTCATGCACCACAGTGGTACATTTGTTCCAAGAAAATTCTTACATCTTTTATTTTAAAAATTAATGTATGAGAGAGGATGCTATGACATCAATAAACCTGACAATCTTTTAAAGGTGTAGTATCTCAAAAGCAAAGGGTTAACATTTCTAAGAGAAGCCACACACTTAAAATAAAAACAAGGACAAAGAGATGGTTAAATAAATCTAAATGAATATAACAAGCACATAAAAAGATTCCTCTTTTCTCATAGTAAGGCAAATATAACACAAATGTAATACTTGAAACTTTGCTCCTATGATATTAAAAACATTTGAAACCTAACACAGAATAGTGATGAAGATGTAGAAAAAAAAAGGTAGAATGTCACACAGCTCAGGAGACTTAACAGGAATTTGTCGCTAATTAAAATTAAACTTATATTATTTAAACAGACATGTCAACTACTAGAAATTAGTACAATAGCCGGGTGGTGATGGTGCACGCCTTTAATCCCAGCACTAGGGAGGCAGAGACAGACAGATCACTATGAGATTGAGGCCAGCCTGCTCTACAAAGCGAGTCCAGGACAGTCAAGGCTATATAGAGAAACCCTGTCTTGAGAAACCAAAAAAAGTTAGGACACTAGATATATATGCATGTGAGTAAATACAATCATATACATAATTCATGTTGTTTTTAATCTCTACTATCATATATATACCTATAATTAATATCTTTTAAAATATTTACATACATATATATCTATTGTAAAAATATCATATAAATTCTATAATATATATTACACACTATATTATATATATTGATGTATAATGAAAAAGTAGGATGCTGTTAAAAGGAATTATCAAACTCATAAAGACAGTTTTCTTTAAAAATTAAATATCGAAATTCAATATTATCTAGGCATCCCACTCCTAAGTATATACTCAAAGGACTCCATATTCTATTTTAAGGGCTTCTCATCCATGTTTGTTGTGTTTTTTTTTTTTTTAAATAATAGTAGGGAAAGAAAACAAGACCAACTTAAATGACTATCAATAGATGAATGGATAAAGAAAACATAATTCATACACACAATAGGATTTTATTCAACTGTAAAGAAAATAAAATTACAAAATCTGAATGAAAATGGAAGGCACTAGAAAATACTATGTTGAAAGAAATAACAGCCTCAGAATTGCATATGCAGCGAGTTCTTTTTCATATGTGCATCCCAGCTTTTAGATGTTAATATATATGACATAGGTGGTGATAAGTATGTGTAGAGGCAAGTAAACTAGAAAGGGTCCCATGAGAGAAGAAAAAGAAACTTTAAGAGATGGAGAAGGGCCATAGCACACATGATATGTGAAACGGGAAGGAGGAAGACTGGACAAAAAGGTAAACATGGGCGGGGCACAGAGATGGAGTGGGAATAAAGGGGAGGAGTATCAAGCACAACCCAGCATGAAAATGCCATTAAAAGTTACATACAATATTGTTATAAACTAGTAAAAACTAACATAAAATACATGAAACTGAAATGGAGTGTATTCTAGTATGTTTTAAGTAAAATTCAAAGCATCAAACAGTTTAGTTGTACTATTTGTATATAGAGCTTAAATGGGATATATGTGAAAATACATATGCTCCCATAGCATATACAGGAGACAGATAACAGTAGCGATTGCAGAGTCGGAGGACTGTGGTGGGAGGGAGTCTTCATATTGCATTTTCTGTTACATGAACTTATATCATTTGCATGCATTGTTTCCTATTAACCAGTTAAAATAAAAACCATGTGCATAAGTATGTTAGAATTCTTCCTTAATGAGAAAATCACTTTCTCGTGCAGTTCTCAGGTCATACCTCCATTCACTCACAAGTGGGACAGCAGTGACTGTCCGATTGTGTGACTCTGACTGACTGCAGGGGACTCTAACTACTCTGTCCTTTGCTTTGGTTATACTTAAACTTTTATTTCTAAAATAAATGAATTGCCAGCATTTTCAGGCGCCTTCTGGGGGAACTGCAGAAAACATTCTATTCTTCAGGGCCTCAGCTCATTGCAAGTAGACTTAAGAACCTCTGAAAAGTTCACTTAATTGATGTGAAGGATAAATACTGATCTAAACCCTGTGTTCTCCCTGTTCACCCCACTGAGTATATATATATACCATATATATATATATGGTCACAAACCTCCCAGGAATGGGTTCCTGTTTGTTCCTGTGAACTCTGAGGTCCATGAAAAAAGCCTGACAAATGACTTTTACTGTCGTTTTCTATTTCAGACCTAGGCAGCAAAGCTGCAACTAATTGCATAAGAGCCGGCTGTTTTTTAATGAGCTAATGTACTAACCAAATAAAATCTGCACTAGGCAGAGCTTTGACTCTGGGAAGTTTTGGCACAGCCATATGTGTGAAATCTGAGCTCTTATTAAACATACCTTAAAACCGTGCATCTGGGATTTGGCCTTGAGCTCTGCCTCTGAGATATGGAGTTGCATTTTGCCAAGGACCTCATAATACACTGAAGGACTGTAAACTCTGCAATGTATCAGAATTGCTTCAGTGAAGTAAAGCTCACTGTCTCTTGCACTGGGGGCATTCTGCCATCTCCTGTGCCTATACCTTTCTTTTTAGTTGAGTTTATTTTCATCCCAGCCATATCAATGGCATTCATCCCACCATGGACTGTCGTTATCTAAGAGACTCTACTAAGGCTAATGCAGTTTTCAGGTCATAGCTCACAAGTAGGACAGTAATGACTATCAGATTATGTGACTCTGAATGACTGCAGCGAACTCTAACTACTTTGTCCTCCCTTGTTGTGCCTCAAACACTGCATTTTAATCTTCTTGGAGACAAGTACCTTTTTATGCAATACTTTTTAAAAATTAAATGTATTTTTAAAAACTTCTTCACTTTATATCCCTGTCATAGCCCCCCTCCCTCATCTCCTCCCGGTCTCACCCTCCCTCCCTCTTCCTCCTTGTGCATGCCCCTAGTCTATTATGTCTCATCAGGACTGCCTATATCCTCTTCCTCTGAGGCCTGGTAAGGAACCTCTTCAGGGGAAAGTGGCAACAGAGGCCATGGAAGGGAAGGGGCAGTCCCTGCTCTCCTTACTAGGAGACCCCTCTAGAGACTGAGACGCATGCATATCAGCTACATCTTAGCAAGGGGCATACGTCCTCTCCATGTATGGTCCTTGTATGGTGCATCAGTCTCCACAGGCCCCTGATGAGCCCAGATTTGTTGGCTCTATTGGTTGTCTTGTGGAGCTCCTGTCTTCTGCAGGTCCTTCGATTTCTCAACTCTTTCACAAGACTCTCTGCCCTCTGCTGAAAGTTTGGCTGTGAGACTCAGCTTCTGCTTCAATCACCTGCTGGGTGAAGTCTTTCAGAGGACCTCTACAGTAGGCTCTGGCCCTATTCCGTCTTTTTAACAGCTTCCAGTGTCTATTCTATTTGCCCTTCTGAAAGACAAATAAGCATCTTCCCTAGGGTCCTCCTTGTTACTTAGGTTCTTAGGGTATGTGGATTGTAAAATGGTTATCCTGTATTATATGGCTAATGTCCACTTAAAAGTAAGAATATACCATGTGTGTCCTTCTGGGTCTGGGTTACTTCGCTCAAGATGATCTTTTCCAGCTCCATCCATTTGCCTGCAAATTTCATGACGTCCTTGTTTTTGACAGCTAAGTAGTATTCCATTGTATAGATGTACCATGGTTTCTTTATTCTTTGAACTGATTGATCTATCATCCTATGTCTCTGTGGGCATAGTCTTCACCATATAGGTAGACCTCAGGATTAAGAGTTCAACTGTAACCTGGAGACAATTATCATAATGTACATATAGCAGGATTGAACCAACTTTTAAACTCACAACCCAGTGCCTCTACTAGTAAAATTCTACATTAGAGAATGCATTTGTTTAAAAGTTTTATTTTTTTCCCACTTCAGTTTTAGAGGAGATCAAAATTACATCTTCTGGTTCATATTTCTAGGTAAACATTTATAATATTAACAAACTTTTAATGTTCTCCATGCTTTTGGTTCCTCCCTCCTTAGGAATCTCACATGAAGAGTAAATGGTAATTAAAATGTGCAGGATGACAAGATGGAACAAACAGTGCTTGTACCACCAGGACCTGACAGCTTCAACTTCTTCACCAGAGAATCTCTTGCAGCTATTGAAAGACGCATTGCAGAAGAAAAGGCTAAGAATCCCAAGCCAGACAAAAAAGATGATGATGAAAATGGCCCAAAGCCAAACAGTGACTTGGAAGCTGGGAAGAATCTTCCATTTATCTATGGAGATATTCCTCCAGAGATGGTGTCAGAGCCGCTGGAGGACCTGGACCCCTACTATATCAATAAAAAAGTAAGTGTCTTTATCAGGTGTATTTTGCCACAAACTGCATACATTGGACTGTTATGGAAACATCACACACTAAATTAGCACAGCCATAACCGTCCTTCTGCTTTAGAAATAAGAACATGTTGTGGGTGTTAATGCATATTCATGAGAGGTAAATAAATTATATTATACCATATGGAGCTGCCCCAAATGCCCCATGACAAAAAATCTAAATATAAGTATAAGTTTTTGTAGGCAGATAACTCAACAAATACATGTACTAAGCAATTTTACGTACTTTGCATACCTTGAATTCTTGAAGTCACCCTGAGTTACAAAAGACCTCAAAATATACTGTGTGAATTTCTCATGGAAGAAAGTTTTACAACACAAGACATTTCTATTTCTTTGCCATATTTTAAATAATAAAGCAACTTCATAAAGAAATTGTTTCCACATGGGATACAGCTATACAATATACAAGGATATTTTGTTGTTGTTGTTGTTGTTGTTGTTGTTTTGTTGCTTGTTATTAGGGAAAATTTTTTTGGCTCACAGTTCATAGATATAAGACTGTATGGGGCATTTTGCAACCAAACAACATCAGTACTCATCAAAACATATATGGGCGTCGTCTTAACTGTGTTTTATCTGCAAAGACTCTGTTTGTAACACAGGTACAGTTTCACACTGGTTTGAACCTTTGAAAGTCACTATGTAGCTGATTGCACTTGCCAGTTCTTAAAACAGACTGTAGAATATGTTCTTTATTCATCGACCTGCTTTCTAAATCTATATAGATGTGTTTATTCTAATCAGCAATGCCTTTTAGTAATCACCAAAGATATATGCTCTTATTTTAAAGCTTTTATTAGTTCATTGAGAGTTATGATCATGTTCATCCCTTCCTCCAACACTTCCCAGATCCACCCTCCACTTCCTACCCATAAAACTTGTGTTCTTTGTTTTTTTTTTTTTTTTAACCTTTCAAGACCAATGTATGCTGCTCAAATATTCTTGGTTGTGTGGTCTTTCTTTGAAGTACGGTTAGCCATCTTGAGAAACTTGCTCTTCCTCTCTTAGGCATTAACAATTACCAATAGTTTCAGTCTCAGTGTTGGGATTTGGTTCTGCCTTTCTCTTGCACAGGTTTTTGTCCATGATGTCACAATGGCTGTGAGTTAATCTGTAAAACTGCTCTATGGTGTCTTGCCATGGCACTTTTCTAGGTTTTCACAGCCCTTGACTGTTTTCATAGCAACCTGCCTGAGCACTAATGGGACGGCAGGGTTGGTATATATGTTACCTTTAGCGTCTGGATCCTCCAATATTTTATTTTCCTGAACCTTGGACAGATTTAGGTCCCTGTGTAAATCACCATCTACTGCACATAGAAGCTTTTCTGATAAGTACCGATCAATGTATTGTCTATGTGTACAATGATAAGTCATTAGAAGAGGTTTAATACTGTATCAGTTTAGCAGAATAAGAGCAGTGGGTTCTCCTCTAGGGTTTACGACATAATTAGGTATGTATGGGTATGATCTTGTGACTTAGCAACTAAATGTAATCAGAAAGTGGTTGGTTACTCCTGGGTTGCTTGTGCCACTACAGCACCAGTAGGCATATCCTGTAAAATCACTAGCTCTCATGGGCCACAGCCCAGTAAGATTGATGAATTTTGATGAATTCTTCTTCTCTGATGGAATGCACAGTACTTTAGTTCCATGATAACTAGCCAGTAGTGATGATTTTTAGCTTTTTGAAGAACCACTATACTGATTTCTACTCTGGCTACACCAGTTTGCATTCTTACCTGCAATAAATAAGTGTTTCCGTTTGCCAACACCCCATTCCAGCATTGTGCTCCTTTATTTTTGTTTGCTTTTCCTTAGCCATTGTGACTGGAGTGGTAAAACTTCAAGGAAGCTTTCATTTCCATTTCACTTAAGATGTTGAACATTTTTAAGTGTTTCTAAGCAACATATGTTTTCTCATTTAAGAACTCTGTTTAGTATCATGCCTTATTTTTTAAATTGGTTTGTTTGCTATATTCTTTCCATTTTTTGAGTTCTTTATATTTTCTAAATACTAACCCTTTATCAAAATTATAGCTGATAAGGATACTGTTCCCAATCTATAGGCTGCCTCTTATTCAAGTAATGTTGTCTTTCACCATAAATTACAGTTTTTAAAATTATTTGATCTTTTGTTAGAAATGTGTTAAAATTGCTAAGAACTAACAAAAATAATAAGCTGAAGGATATATATATAACTATTACATGAATATGTGCAATTTTAAATGTATTCTTTAAATGAATAATTTATATCAGGTACATAAACTTTTATTATTACCCTGATTTCAACAATCATCCCCTCTAAAAAGGCACAAATGATAGTAAAAAAACATTATTGTCCTTTATGTTTATGGCTTGAGTTAATTCTGACCGAAAACAACGTATTTCGGATTTCTCAATGGATATCTAGGAAACAAGAATCACAGTTAGTTAAGCACGTGTTTCATTGACCATGAACTCTAAAATACTCAAAAAATTTTAAGGACAGCTTACTGTTAGTCCAATTCCTGTCAGGGCATAGCTGCCAAGTATGACAATTTTGGATGAGAGAGATATCTTAGTTAGAGTTTCTATTGCTGTGACAAAACATCATGACCCAAGAAAACTTAAGGGTGGAGAGGATTTCTTTCAGCTTACAGTTCCCCATCACAGTCCATCATGAAGGAAGTTGGTGCAGAAAAATCAACGCAGGAACCTGGAATCACGAACTGAAGCAGAGGCCAAGGGAGAATGTGCTTACTGGCTTGCTCAGCCTGATTATTTTTTATGGCACCTAAGACCACTATCCCATGGGTAGCACCACAAAAGGCTAGGCCATCCCATATCAATCATCAATCAAGAAAATGTACTACAAACTAGCCTACATGACAGTGTAAAAGGATTATTTTCCCAATTGAGGTTCCCTTTTCCAAAGTGACTAACTTATGTCAAGGTGACATAAAATTAGCCACAACAAGAGATTACTCATCCCATAATTGTTATTTGTGAAAAGTGAATATGAGGAAATTATGAAATAAAGATTCAGATATGTTCTACACCGAAATTGGTCCATCCCATAAGTTGTGTTCATTTATTTATAGTTCCTAGAGACATGTGGTGTTTCAGAGGCTCCTGTGATAAATGTTAGAAAGCCTTTTC
>OU015750.1:39827034-39872862 GCA_907169655.1 Acomys percivali | reverse complement strand
AGAGAGAGAGAGAGAGAGAGAGAGAGAGAGAGAGAGAGAGAGAGAGAAGAGACTGGAAAGGAGGGAGGGAGGAAAGGAAGGAAGGAGGAAGAGAATGAATTAATTGGAACAGCAAAGGATCTACTGATCATATATCTTAAGAGTGAGATTTTCCATCATTGAAGATACTTTGAATGTGAGTCTTCAACTGGTAAGCATTAATGAATCCTCTTATATTGTACTCAGACATAATTAATACATAAATTTTATATAAATCATCATGTCTCTTTCACAGTAAAATGTAGAATTATTTTTAAAAGCCAACTCTCAACAAAAAGACCAACTCTCTAAGACCCTTTGGTCTGTTGTGATATTACATCCAACATTTATAATTACAATGAACAGAAATGTGTTGGCTTACTCTTATGGAGACCAGGGAGTTCAAAGTCGAGGAACTCGCTGAACCATCATGTGGTAGAAAGCTATAAGGCAAGGGAGAACAAGGAGGGCCTGGTCTGGTCTGATAACGGAAGGACACCAATTCTTGAAGGGGAAGACCTCATTGACCAACAACCTTTTAAATGTCCCACTTTGTACTATTGCATATTATATCTATGAGTTTTGGGAAGGACAGACATTGAACAACAACATTTACCGTGAAAAGGTTACAGAATGCATTCTTTATGTTGTCTCAGTATAAAATACAATTGCATCATATGTGCAGAAACTTGTGTGAAGGCCTGCTAGCAGCCAAATCTCTCTATGCTCTTTTTATAAAGACAATGCCATCAGGCTTACAAAAATGTCACCGCCAATAGTTTATGTTTTGTGACATATGCCCACATATTTTTATCCTCTTTGCCCCAGTTCTCAATCTGTAAATTGTATAATAATCAAATGTTCTACCATAATTATTAAAGTGATTTAAACTCCGATCAGTGATATTATGTTAGAAATTGAAAAAAAAAGAATGGGAACAACCATGATGTGGCCATCCCTGGTGCAAGGAAGCATTAGCAGTCTTAAGTTCTTCAGATGGTTTAAAATTGTAGCACTTCAGAGAACACAGTCACAGGTTTCCCATCTCATGCTTGCTGTCATCTGAGGACCTTCAAAATGTGATTCCAAGCTGAATACTTGTGTGCTTACTTTGTCTGTGCCACAAGGACATTTCCGTTTGTAAGTAAAGTTTTTTCTTATGAGATTTTTTTCTCAGTTTCATAACTTGAATTGCTACTGTACCAACTGGCTATACATTCAACTTCACCCACTCTTTGTTCAGAAAATGTGTCCCCTCTTATGTTCTTAAAATTACAGATGACTCATTAGTGCCATGGGAAGAAATATCCTTTTGACAATGTGGCATTTTACTAGAAATAGAAAGATATTCTAGATCTGTAGTGAAAATAGAAGCTTGTTATATTTTGGACTGTTGAAATGTATTCGTTTAAAAGCTGTACTGTGTCCTTGAATGTCTCCTGATTGGGAAAAAAAGAACTATTCTCTCTACCAACAGTCCTAAAATGATGCCATCGCTCTATGGGGGCTGTAGGAGAAGCTTCACATAAGAGGTTTCAAATTTATGCTTGATCTGTCATCTTCACAAGAGTGGCTGCGATTGAAGTAGCATTTTTTTGTTGTTGTTGTTTTCAGTTAGGATGAGGAAGGTTTTATTTTATTTTTTCAGAAAAATTGGAAATGCAGATAGTATTTAAGGCCTGTGATTCTGTAAATTGTTGTCTCTCCAGTCTCTGACTTAAAATTCACCTTGCTACAGCATTAGTGTCTCTAGAACAGCTGTCACCAGGACACTCCGTCACCTCCCACATATTGCAGTAGCTTCCTGAGTCTTTCTCCCACTCTTCCATTCCTTCTTTCATGTTCCTCAACCCCTTATTTGTAAACACTCAGCCTCTGCCTCCAAAAAAGTCTTAGGGAAATTAAATTACCTTGGACATGTAGTTCATTCCACTCATATTAATTAAGATCCCCTTCAGATAAAAGTAGCCAAAAAACAGCTAAACAGCTTCCGACTGATTTAGGATATAATTTTTCTTTTTGGAGGCCCAAGAAAGCTGGGATATTATCCAGTCTTAAGAAAGCTAGTTGTAACTTTTGCTTTCTACTCTGTGTGCTGAGAAAGTTCAGAGCTTAACTGAAGCTCTGACTGCAACAGTCTGTGATGCTGTATGACCTAGCTAGTCATTTTTAAATTATCTGATACACATATTTTTTGCAGTTTTTAATTATATTTCTTTTTACATATACATTTATATTATTGCATGTAAATAAAATAAACTACATCAAGAAAAAAAACCCCACAAAACAAGAAGGAGTTATATAAATGTTACATTCATAGTGTTTTGGCTATTTGTATTTGGCCACCTTGAAGAATGCATCTTTCTCCCTTGGTGAGTCTAATAGTCTGAATGATAATCAATATCTATCATATATCATGCACATTCTTGAGGAAAGAGTTATTGAGGCCGTCTGTGAGGTAGAGTCACTTGAGCTACTTATCTTTTTTGATGTCTGGCTCCCTTTCTCTGCAAAATATATAAACTTTCTAAAGGTATTATACATTTTTTATTAATATATGCATTGTCCGTGCACTGAGCACAGTTCAGTTAAAGATGAATCTCTGTAAAACACAATTTTATCTATGCCATTTAAAAGAATGGCATGGTAAGTCCTGAGGACTCTGTAGCCAAAGATTTATTGGCCACGCAAAGCTGAAGTCCCCGCTGGAGACGTTTTTGTGTCTCAGTCAGTCTCAGAGCTGTTCCCATGTGGAGGGATCAGCACATTATGCTGCTTTTTCTCTTTGGTCTTCTTGTTTTCTTCTGTCTGTAGTCAAGCTCTCCAGGTCTCCCCCTGCCAAATCTTATTGCCATCAATTTGGATGGAACGCATAGCTTTTTGTTTCCTGATGAGACAAGAGCACATTGTCCTCCCCAACACAACACATTTCCTGTTTTCCCTTTTGGAAGTAGGACCTTTCTGAACTTATCTAATTCAGCAGTCCTTTCTAAAAATCCAGTGTATCTTACGAGGTGTGTTACTTGTCTCATTTAAAAATTTTAAGTTAAATAAATCCTTACTTAACCTATTTGGGTGAAGTATTATATTCCCCATCTGCTTTATGACCACCTTTTAAAAATTACTGTTAGATATTTTCATAATTATATGACCTAAGCAGTTATAAGTTATATATATATAATAGGTTTCATGTCATAATGCCTAAAAAAAAATGTATTCCAATGGATATACATCTGAAGCACGATCAGCACTAATTTGCAAGGCAGTCACCATCTCTAACAAATGTAGTACCTTAGAAGCATGTTTCCCAGAATTTAAGGCAAAAGCCCACTAGAATTCTGAATATGAACTTATGACACGGTGCATATATTTTAGCTTTCAAATATCTGCAAAATGGAGCATACAAAGCGCTGTGTGATTTTGTTCAAAGACAACACCAAACAGGATCTACATTTCTACTTTAGCATATACGTCTTCATCCAGTAATTGATCCTTGACAATAAACACATAATATCCAGTCTGACCATGTTGGCCTAGAGCAGAAACCTTTCTAGCCAGCATCTCAGTGAGCTCTCATTCTGGGATTTCTTCAAGCCTCTGTGGATTCTCCACTTCTAGAACTACCTCTAGTTCCAGATTGGATTTCTTTGTAAGTTCCCTATTTTGATTCAGGGATTCCTCCAACCTTTCTCCTATAGCCTTTAATTTAGCATCTATCTTCCCAGTCTGTTCTTTCTCCAAGTCTGTCTTATATTGATCTCTCCGAAAGAGGATATACAAAACTGCAATCATCATTGAAAAAAATTATTTGTATGCTAAGATAAACAAACTCAAATGGAAACCAGAAACTCTGTGTCACTGTGTCTTCCTCCATTTCCAATATAGAAAATAAAGTTCTTTAATCTCAAAATCTCATCCTAAAGGACTTTACTTTCTTAGGCCTACCTTCCCATTTAGACCTCACCATTTCAAAGGCTTGAACTTTTCCAGTCTGTCTCTGGCTCCTGCTTCCAGGGAGAGGCTTTTTTTCCCTGCCTCCCTCATGAGATCCTAACCCCACTCTGGGAAGTAATTAGGTCTACAGGTGTTTGCTCTTCTGGCCAGCAAGAGTCCTTTCTTAAAAGAAATTAGCTTCCTGCCTTGGCTAGAAAAGTCTGACTTTGAAAAGCTTGCTTGTTTTTTTGTTTGTTTTTTGGTTTTTGTTTTTCTTTTGCTTTGCCTCTCTGGGGTTTGTATGTATCAGTTTTGATTTTCTGCAGCCTGTTGGAGGCTGTGCTGCTCTGCAGGGGGTCTGTCTAACCAGGAGTCTGTGAGCTCCTGCCTTAGAAACTGTGGTTCTCTTTTTAAACTGCTCTCTCTCTCTCTCTCTCTCTCTCTCTCTCTCTCTCTCTCTCTCTCTCTAAGTTCTTGCTAAGATTACTGTAAATTCTGCCCCTCATTGTTATGCCATTTGTTGAACTTATTTTTTATAAAACAGTGTTTGTTTCTCTTAGCTTATTTCTTAACCTGGTTATCACACAAATAATTGAGACTCTTTTATAATACAAGGTTTCACAACACAATCTTGAACAGTTTAAGTCTGTTCTTAATCCTCTATGCTATTTTGTCTTACTCTCAGCAAACATTCCAGTGATACTTGCACTTTGTAGCTTTCCTGAGCTCCAGCTCCTTCCTCCTGATCTTCCTTGGGCCTCTGTCTGTGCCTGAGTCCCCCCACTTATTCTTGTAACTCCTCCTCCCCTGGCTGCCAGAAAGCCCAAGCCTATTCTTTCCCCTGCTCATCAACTGGGTGTAAACTGCCCTATTGACATATCAGGGGGACAATTGGGGAGCAGAGTTTACACAGTAAACTCTCAGAACAGTAAATTTAAGTCAGTAAATTCTCAGAACAAAGCTTGCAACCAGAAACAGGAGTGGAGTACCGATATCAGCACTTGAATTACACAATAACCTTATGCCTACATCCAAACCTAGTTTGAAAAACAAAAGACACAGTATCTAAAATGACACCACCAGGACAGTCTTTCCACAGTACAGGCTCTGCTTTTCTCAGTGCTGGCTTCATGTGTAGGTGGGCTCACCCACGAGGTGGCAAAAATAGCCATCAGTCACACTAAGTTAACATGTACAGCAGAATAAGCTCAAGAAAGGTGCATGCGTTTTCTGAACTCTGACAAAAGCTCTAGAATTCCTTCTAACTAGCTAGCGTGGTCTGTTTCGCTGAACAAGGGGATGTGATGGTCTACTGGACCAGGTACATGTCACATGCTGAATTGTTTCCTAAAGAACGAGACACATCTTTTCACACCACATGGATAGGCAGTGGGGCAAAAGATTTCCTCCGTAACGCAGACAGAAATTTCTGGAGAAGTGATTCTAGATAGGTAAAAATGAACACTGACTACTTCCCTATATATTATTAATCAGCACATTTAAATTCTTGTTGGTACTCTACAGGTCCTTTCAAGATAGTTTTGGTCACTATTTAAAAATAATAAAATGAGAGGTTAAATAGTCTGCTTAAGACTTCAAAACTAATCAGTAAATTAGCAGAGTCTCCCAAAGCCCCCTCTTTTTTTAAACTTTTTTAAATTAATTTTTTCTTGTTACATCTCAATGGTTATCCCATCCCTTGTATCCTCCCATTCTTCCCTCCCTCCCAGTTTCCCCTTATTCTCCTCCCCTATGACTGTTCCTGAAGGGGATTACCTCCCCCTGCCCCCTCTTTTTAAAAACACATCTTTCAAACTCGGTATCAGGATCTACTATGATTCAACATCACTGTCCATCAGATCCTGAGTGCGTGCTATATATCTTTATGCAACTCAGAACTTAAATTATGTACCTCTTTAAGGAAATTACATCTGAATTTAATTGTGAAGACAAGTTCCAGTGAAAAGAGAAACATAAAAGAAGATACCAGAATGGCTGGGCTGCCCTATGAGGAGGAGGTTAGCTAACATGGTAGCATAGTACAGTAGGTCTGCTATCATATGGTGGCCCTGACGTTAGCTAAAGGGATCATTTAGGAGATCTTATAGAGTATCCCGTTTATTTTCAAGGCAAATAACTCCATAGAGTTCTCTCCATAAGTTCTGCTCTTTATTCCAAACTGAAAAACCATGTAAGTTAATAGGATCTTTCCTGTGTACCTAGGCCTCTGTTCTTACACAAAAGCAAGACCAAAATTAAAGCGAAAATAATTGTAAAGCATAGGTACCCGTGACTTTTTGTTATATGCATGCTATATGTATGGCTTAACTTTTGTATTATTTTTTTTTAAGTTTATAAATGTGGCGTGCCTGACTCTTGGGTATTCATTCTCCTTTTCCAGTCTCTGGTCGTTTTGGCTTGCAATCCACAATGTAAAGCCCTTACCCATAACTAGAAGAAGGTTGCCCTAAGCGTGTTGGATGAGCTGAGGGTAGTGGGCTGCAGATACACAAATGCTGTGACAGAAGCTGTGAGACAACTTCTCATTCCCCATGAGCCAACAAGGAGGACAATCTTTGTCTGAAGCCACAGCACATACAAAGGGAAGAAGGAAGTGAGGCCATTTAAAGGTTCTCAGAGAAGGAAGGAGACTTAGACCCCTGGACTGGACCAGAAGGGGAAATGTTTGCCAAGATGGGGACTAATAGGAATCTCTTGCTATCTGAAACACCCCAAATTTCAAAGCACTTCTCTCTTATTGCTACATGACTCTCATTCCGTGCTCACACGTTGCTTGACTCTCACTCTGTGCCCCCTACTCCCTGACAGAGTTAGGGCACAGTTTCCCAGTCTGGCCACCAGTATGGCAGGGAGGAGAGATGTGCATCTAAGCCCAACTAAGAGCTCTGTCGCTATTTCCAGAATGGTGTTTGCTTCTGTATAGTGATACAGTTCCAACTATCATTAGTCCCTAATAATATTTCGTTAGAAATTAAGTAAGGCCAGTGAATAACTCAGTGGAGGAGTGCTTAATTAGCACTTGCTGGCTGGGCTTTGGCTTTGATCTCAGCACCTGGGGAGGAAAGTCTGAAATTTGAAAAAGACACATATTTATTTACTCTCTTATGTGAAAATGCATCTGAATTCCAAAGGAATTGACTTTCAGGTACAGTTTTAGAACACAAATGATGTGTATATTGAAAATTGCCTGTGATTTAAACATCCAGGCAAAGAATAAATTCAATCTGTTTATAGTATACATGACTTACTTGGTTTTCTTGAGTCAGGGTCTTACTCCATCACCCAGTCTTTCTTCAAACTCCCAAGAATTTTCCTGCCCCAGCTGTTAGAGCTAGCATTACTCGAGAGTCTCCACATCTGGATGTGCTACCTTAAAGCCTTTCTTTCCCTCGGGTTCACTTTCATGTGTTATATCTTGCCTTTGCCTGAAGTTTAACTTTTAGAGGAGGCCAACGGAGTACATCTGGACTCATCTCTGTCCTGTGACAGTTTTCTGTTAATTTCTTGATGAAACACAAAAATTAGAACTTAAATTTTAGCTGTGTGTGCTTTAAGGAATATGGACTGTATATTGAAGTAGAGGTTACACCAATGGCTATATGTTCAGAAAACAAAAATGAAAGGACATGACTTAGCAAATTCAAGTTTTATCCTTGACAGTGCTCACAGGAACAAGTCACTTTCTTTAAATGCAGATGTGAGAGAGGGTACTAGATTATCAAAAATAAAAGGGCCCAATTCATACATTCTATATAATCATTAAGACATGGGGAATTACTAGTGATTAATCACCCTGTCATTGCAGAATCATCTTGGTGATTTCTTTTGAATTTATAGAATACCATATATCCAATTCTGGTGCCATGATTTGAAATCACAGCTTATGATTTAGCCAAGTACATATGTTTCCACTTCTCATGAAGTGACTTAGTCATAGAAAAGTAGGATCCAGAATCTCACAGGTATAAAGAACAGAGCTAAGATTGTAAATTATATGAATTATATATCCAATTCCAGAGTCTGTCCTCTTATCTTGAGTTTTCTGGATCATTAAACCATTAATTGCCAAGAGGTGCTTATCAGTTTTCTATCAAACCACATTGTGTTTTCTTTAGCACCAGAAAATAATGTTTGCTTGGCAAGGGTTGCTGACCAGTGTGATTTGGTTGATCAATGAGTGGTTGAAGGTCAGGTCAGGTCTGTTCAGCACAGTAGGAATCATCCAGTGGGACTCTGAGCAACTAAAACACAGTAAGGCCAGAGAGAGAAGACCAAAGACAGTGTGAAAAACTCACGTGAAATAGCTCAGTGATTTTTATATTATTTTATCCCTAAATGTCAGTATTTCAGTCATGTTGGGTTAAAGAAAACATCACTAAGATGCATTTCAACTCTTTTGTTTTTCATGTAGTACTTAGACAATTTGAAATCTTTGGTTATAGTTCATGTTTGTGTTTTACATTGTATTTATATTGGTTAGTGCTAGGCTATCTGTGTCTCCACCTATTAATCTTCCAGATTCATTTGTGCTACTGTTGGTAGCTGAGCATTCCCTTGTCTATGCACAGCTAAGTGCCACAGTGTAGCTACGAATGCTTTCTTTTCACAATGCAGCCCAAAGCTTTGCCTAGAAAGAACTAAGGGGTCAGCTTTTACACCTAAATTATGTCCATGTTGCATTTCAGGTGTCTGACATACTACTTAATTTTTTGATATATAAGTGTTACCCAAAAAAAATGATATTTAACTTTTAGTGACTATAAATAAAAGTTGCATAACAGGAAAGAAAAGTCCTAAGTCAGGTAGAAATGCATCATTCCCATAAATACATCTATAAAACAGATTTTATATGTCAAATTGAGATCTGAATTTACCCATGGTACCTTGTTTAAAAACTTGTTCCAAGGAAGAAAATTATTCTGGTATTAAAATGTTCTCACAAAGTGCATATAATTCTATTGCATTGCAATGATGACAGTAAGACATTTTTTCCTTATAGTAAATAAATCAAGGGATAGGTTTAAAGAATAGACACAGATGTAGGTCACTTCTTTTAAAAGACATATTCTTGGTGCTTGACACTGGACCACTCATATGAACACTCATATCAGCTGTGAGAGAGAAGTATGGTTTCAGACCAGGGGCTACTGTTTGCATTTTCTCCTCTACCCATAAGTTTGGAGTTTTCTTTTGAGGTGAAGTCACTTAGTGTAATTAAAATATCTTGAGGAACTATGTTGACCCTAAGTAGATTTAAAGGCTGGTGAAATAGTATACTATATGATCACTTAACACATTCTTATAAAATTAAAAAACCCAAAAAACCAAAAATGATATGCATTTGAACACTACAGAAATCTTTTTTGGCTTAAAATCATATAGTATTTGTTCATTCAGCTAACAGTGTGCTGATGTCTTCACAAGATCAGGGTTTTTTCCCTTTCAGGTCTGGATTATATGTGTAAAGAGAGAAGGCAAATGCCCAGGTGGTTGGTAGCTTTGGGGTTAATTCTTTTTTTTTTTAATTCTTCGTTGTAAGTGAATGTTGATCCCTTCAGATTCTATTCCTCATGCTGTACCTTCAACACAATGATTTAGAGACACATTCTTCTGAGAGTCTTTGCTATTGCAAACTGACTTCTCAACTACGCACAAAACATGAGGAGGGCAATTACAGGCACGTAAAGAGATAAATAGCAGACTAGTTGTAATAAGTAAACTTAAGTTCTAAATCAATTTTACTGACCTCATAATGATTAGAGCCATTCACACAGTGGGGTGCTATCCCAGCCTGAATACTCTCTTTATTGCAAAGCTATTGAAAGTAAACCCATAAACATTTCAGAACAAGGTGTGAAAAGCTTGTACTTGAGCACATATGTTTCAGTCTGAGAAGAATGCATCCATAATAGGAGGAAAAACAATGAAAATGGTCTGCAATGTTGATATTATAGTTACAATCCTCGGCAGTGATGGGAGGAAATCTTATTAAAAAATTAAAGCACAAAACACATGTTGTTCAGTCACACAACTACCTAGCCTCATTTTTCAACTCAACTACATAGATTCACAGACTGTGCATGGCATTCCTTATGAAATAAGTTATGACTTATTTGCACTTAGCAAATAAATGTGCTTAATATATCTCAAAAGCTTTGAAAACTAAAGAACGATGTCCAGGTGGTAATTCATCCAGCAAACTTTCACATTTTCAGCTCTTAGCAGCCCTGGGAGTGCTGTGCTTTTAAAGCCACTTTGCCGAGCTCCAGTGTCTAGAAACCCTTCCTGGTTCTCCCTTGCTAGGCTTGGTTTCTGAGTTACTTGTTGAAAGGGCAGCACTTCTGCCCTTCCTCATCCACCCATGAGCCTCTCTGTTGTGGTGACTTTTCCTGCTCTGTTTTGGTGACTTTTCTATTGCTGTGATAAAACACCATAACTGAGGCAACTTGTGAAAAAATTTAATTTGGGGGTTCATACGAGTCCATGACCTTCATGGTGGAGATCATGGTAGTAGGCAGTCAAGCATGGTGCTGGAGCAGTAGCTGAGAGCTTTTATTGGATCCATAGATGAGAGATAAGGAGGGGAGTGGTAGAAGGAGAGTGAGAGAGAGAGAGAGAGAGAGAGAGAGAGAGAGAGAGAGAGAGAGAGAAAGAGAGAGAGATGGGAATGATACGGATTTTTTATTTAATTAAATTTCAGATTACATCTAAATTGTTATTGCATCCCTTGTATCCTCCTATTCCTCCCTCCCTCTCACTTTCACCTTATTCCCCTCCCTGAGGTCTGTGACTAAGGGGGACTTCCTCCCCCACCATATGGTCATAGGCTACCAAGTCTCATCTGGTAGCCTGCTTATTCTTTCTCTGAGTGCCACCAGGCCTCCCCACCATGGGGAAGTGGTCAAATATGGGGCAACAGAGTTCATATCCGAGTCAGTCTTCGCTCTCCACTGAACTGTCCTGTTCATTGGCTAGATCTGAGCAGGGGTTCTATGTATACTGCATGTATTGTCCTTGGTTGGTGCAGTAGTTTGAGCAGAACTCCTGGGCCCAGATCCGCCAATCATATTCTTCTTGTAGGTTTCTAGGACCTTCTGGATCCTTCTATTTCCCTATTCTCCCATACTTCTCTCACCTAGAGTCTCAATAGGATGTTCTCACATCTATCTCAATCTCCTGTTAAGTGAAGACTTTCATGGGACATGTCTCTTGGGCTAGTGTCCAATTATAAGTGAGTACAAACCATGTGAGTCTTTCTGCTTCTAGGTTAACTCATTCAGTATGATCATTTCTAGTTCCATCCATTTTTTCCACAAATGTCATGATTTCCTTATTTTTAAAAACCTCAAAACTCACATCCATTGACGTATATTCTCCAACAGAGCCACACCTCTTAATCCTTCCCAAAAAAGGCTCTGCCACTGGAGGCTCAAATATTCAACTATATAAGCCTATCACACTGTTCTTTGAGATCCAAACCACCACAGTAAGCCACCGTACTTTCTCTTGTTTCATCATTTAAACAGAAGATGGCCAAGGAATCAGTGTCACGGCAATGTATTCAGATACAGCCAGCCTTCTTGGGATGAACCTGGGGATTTCCCTGCCTACTGACCTATCGTTGACCCTCCTGAAAGGCTTCTCATCCTCCAGCCTGTGACTGATGTCACAGTAGGCCTGAAACTCCTTTGTCATCTCTACCACCATATTCATTTCAAAATCAGCTTCTAATATTACTACCTGAGATAAGATTCTTGGTTAAAGAGTGTATGTTATTACTAGTTACATGTTCCTGCTCTAGTCCCAAGAATTCTATCATATTGTTCTGAATGGTGTTTCTGGACAGGAGGTCTAGGCAAAGGGTTTGAAGGATGATGACACTCAGTCCTAGTTTGTTTGGCCTTTCTGTGCCCTTGAATGCTCATATTCCTTAAGGCAAGGGCACTTCCCTTGCTCAAGTCCATTCATGTTTCCTGATGCTTTCCCAAGGTCATTTTGGGACAGTAATATTGAGTGAATCAGAGAGAATAAAGGGGGTATGTATTGTCCACAAGTGATTGCCACTGGAGTAAGCACCTGCGAAACACATTCCACCACAAACAGACTTTTTTAAAAGAATTATTTTATTTATTTATTCACTTTACATCTTGGTCGTAACTCCCTACCTCCTCTCCTCACAGCTCCACCCTCCGTCCTCCACCTCCTTCCCTATTCCTTAGAAAAGGGCCCCCACCCACCTACCTACCTCAGTTCATCAAGTCATATCAGGACTGAGTTTATCCTCTTCCCCTGCAGCCTAGCAAAGGAAGTGATCGAAAAGCAGGTTACAAAGTCCATGTTAGAGACAACCCCGACTCCCCTTACTAAGAGACCCACACGAAGCTGAGCTACCCATGGGCTACATCTATGTAGAGGACCTACTTCCAGTCCAGTTGGCACTGTTGGTCTTCTTGTGGAACTCTTGTCACCTCTAGGTCCATTTATCCTTCCTCCTACTTTTCCACTAGACTCCCTATGCTTTGCCCATCATTTTGGCTGTGAGTCTCAGCATCTGTTTCTGGATCCATCTGCTCCTGGGTGGAGCCTCTCAGAGGACAACTCTGATTGGCTCCTGTCTGCAAACAAGACAACACTCCTAGTGGAGGGTGAAGAACCCTAACCCACCAAAAAAAACTGTGATCTAAAACCTACCTCACAGACTTTTATTTTGCTTTTCTTTTTTTTTTATTTTTAGTAATTTATTCAGATTACATCTAAATTGTTACCCCCTCACTTTTATCTTCCTCTTCTCCTCTCCCTCCCTTTTTCGTTCTATTCCCCTCTCCTAGGTCTGTGACAGAAGAAGACCTCCTCCCCACCATATGATCACAGTCTATTAGGTCTTATCCTGGTAGCCTTCTTGCTCTTCCTCTGAGTGCCCAAGGGAAGTGGTCAAGTAGGGGGCACCATAGTTCATGTTAGAGTCAACCCCTGCTCTCCACACAACTGTGGAAAATGCGCTGTCCATTGACAAATCTGGGTCGGGGTTCCAGGTTTACTGCATGCTTTGTCCTTGGTTGGCACAGTAGTTTGAGCAAACCCCACTGGGTCCAGATCTGCCAGCTTCAATGGTTTTCTTGTAGGATTCTAGGACCCTCTGGATCCTTCTATTTCCCTATTCTTCCTTACCTCTCTCACCTGGAGCCCAATAGAAAGTCTCAGTATCTATCCCAATCTCCTGCTAAGTGAAGACTTTCATGGGACATCTCTGTTGGACTAATGTCGAATTATAAGTGAGTATATATCATGTGTATCTTTCTGGGTCTGGGTTAACTCACTCAGGATGATCATCTCTCATTCCACCATTTGCCTTCAGATTTCAAGATTTCCTTGATTTTAATAGCTGAGTAGTATTCCATAGTGTAAATGTACCACAGTTTCTTTATGCATTCTTCAACTGAGGGACATCTAGGTTGTTTCCAGGTTCAGGCTATTATGAATAAGGCTGCTATGAACATGGTTGAGCATATGTCCTTTTTGTGTGGTGTGGCATCATTTGGGTATATTCCAAGGAGTGGAATAGCTGGGTCTTGAGATAGCCCTATTCCCAATTTTCTGAGAAAGCACCAGATTGATTTCCAAAGTGGCTGTACAAGTTTATACTCCCACCAGAAATGAAGGAGTGTTCCTCTTTCTCTACATCCTTGCCAGCATATGCTGCCACTTGAGTTTTTGATCTTAGCCATTCTGATGCGTGTAAGATGGAACCTCGGAATCATTTTGATTTGCATTTCTCTGATAACTAACAACTTTGAGCGTTTCTTTGTTTCTTGGCCATTTGAGATCCCTCTGTTGAGAATTCTCTACTTAGTTCTGAGCCCCATTTCTTAATTAGGTTATTTGGTTTAATGGTATTTAGTTTCTTGAGCTCTTTATATATTTTGGATATTAGTCCTTTGTCAGATATAGTGTTGATGAAGATCGTTTCCCAGTCTGTAGGCTGTTGCTTTGTTCTGTTGACAGTGTCTTCTACCTTACAGAAGCTTCTCAGCCTCATGAGGTCTCATTTATTAATTGTTGACCTTAGAGCCTGGGCTGTTGGTGTTATGTCCAGGAAGTTGTCTGCTGTGCCAATGATTTCTAGACTCTTCCCCACTTTTTCTTCTAACCGATTTAATGTCTCTGGTTTTATGTTGAGGTCTTTAATTCATTTGGACTTGAGTTTTGTGCATGGTGATAAGAGTCTGCTTAAGATAGTCTTCTTTGTACTGGACTTAGCTCTTCACAGATGATAAAGAATGTGGTTAAAGATCAGGCTTAGAGCAACACTTTTTCCAGCCTGCTGATGAGGTCTCTGCTTCTATTTATCTATAATATGCAGTGGTATTAATTGTTAAAGCATTGAAATGAAATGAGACAGCACAACCTATAGTCTCTTGTTTTATTTTATTACTCTATTCAACAGAAAGGAAATTGCCTGTAAAACTGCCTTACAACTTTCCAAACACATGTTTTACTCTCAGTAGTTGAAATTTCTTATGTTGCAGCCCAGAAGAGACAAAAACAAAAAAACAAAAAACCCACACTGGTTAGGGATATTTTCACAGGAATTTCTCCCTAAATAACGGATAGAGCATGGTATTTTCAAGCAACAACTCTGTGTCTGAAGATTGCGCTACTTGAAAGTCTTGAAGTTAGAGTGAAAAATGAAGTGAAAACCCCATTGGTGACCTGAAGTTTAAGTGTGGAGAAGAAATGCTACCAAAAATGTGTAGTAGAAAACAAATAGCACATTCTAGAGCATGCCAACTTAGTAGGGTACAGGCACAGAGACATCGAAAGGCTAAAACAGGAGTTTTAAGGAATATTTTCATGAATGTTAAAAAAATGTTCTGGGACATCATTCAATAGTGGAGCACTCATATAAGACTCTGGGTGGCAGATTCAACACACATGCACACGTGCACACGCACATACAAAAGTGCACGTGTACATGCACCCTGAGCTGAAAATATATGCCCGTGTAAAGCACTTGCTTACCATGCAGGAGGCCTTAATTCAATTCCCCATACTTAGGAATTTAAAAGCAGTAATAAAAAAATAAAAACCTCACTATTCTCTCTCTTTGGTATGTTATTCACAAGAATACCAGCTACTTCCTCCCGCCAAGGCACAGTCTATTCAGTAAATGCGCTAGAAGAACTGTGTTAGACTGTGCCATGCTGTGCCACTGCATGGTGAGTCTGCTTTTCTTCCCTCTGCACACTGGTTGTTGCTGTGGAGTAAGTCTAACTTTTGGGATGGACCCTTCATACTTATGGGTCCTGAGTTCTCTGGGGACTTTGGGCTTTTCCTCCAGGCAGATGGGAGTCACTTGGGATTAGAATTCAATGTGTCAGCTACCTCAGCTTTTCCAACAGAGTTTAGCACTCCTGGTCAACAGGATACTCTCCAGGGAGCCCTGCCTCCAGAAATCAATAACCGGATGATATCCATCTTAGCCGAGTGGGGTCGATGGCAGCTGTTTTTGTTGTCTATTACCAGTGGAGTGATAATGTTTATTTTATAAGCACAGATAGTGAAGGAATATTTATTTTTAAAACATTCAGTTCTGGTGAATGATTTTGCATTCTACAGGATTAATTTTTCCAGCTATTTGACCTAGGCAAACACATCATTACGCAAAGGAATTCCTATGAATTTTAGAATGAAAATCAAATGTGTTCCATCCCCTAGCTAAGACATTTAAAATATTAAGAAGATAAGGACAGTCTCCTGGCTGATGCACAGACTCAGGTAAGCGTGTAGTAGAAGGTAAGAGCCATTGTAGGGTTCCTCTCTAGAACACAAATGATCCAGAGAGAGCTGAAGTTTACCGTGCACATCAGAAGTGATTGTCCTGGTTGTACAAATTGGAATTATTCACTGTAACACTATTGGAAAATAGAAAGTAGACTTATACTTACATGTTTGTTCCTATCTTACAGACTTTTATAGTATTGAATAAAGGGAAGGCCATCTTCCGGTTCAGTGCCACCTCCGCCCTGTACATTTTAACTCCCTTCAATCCTCTTAGGAAAATAGCTATTAAGATTTTGGTACACTCATATCCTTTTGCAAGTGATTTGTGTTAACTATTTATTGCATTTTATAGTTATATGTATTATTAAGTTAAAATGTCGATACACGCTATAGCTTACATGTAGCATCTTTCATTGGTCATACAAATCTCTTTTTCTACTCTGTACTGCTGAAAATTGAACCTGGGCCCTCCAATATGCCAGGCAAGCACTCTACTACTAAGGTTCACCTCCAGCCCTAAATCCTATTCTACACTCCAGGATCCTAGCCAGGGAATACTGCCAGCCACCGTAGATGGGTCTTTCCATCTGAATTAACAAAGCAATCAAAATAATTTCCCAGAGGCATGCAATGAGGCCTGTCTCCTAGATGATTCTAGATTCTGCCCTGTTGACAATTGGTACCGGCTCATGTATGTATTGAATTCCCTAAGCCTTATACAAGACAACCGTATTTCTTGTTACCATCTTTGTACAGGGCCGCGTAGAATTTTTAGTGAAATTGTATACAAAAACAAAAACCTACTTTCAAAGTAAAATACAAGTTAATCATAGGTATGGTAAAAACTATTTTAACAGACCTCAGAACTATTTTATAAGTATATAATCACAAGAGACTTCAGGCTTAGCTAATTTTTCAACTTTTCTAATCATTTTTATGAAGCACAGTAATATTAGACAACTATCAGATTTAAGCCACTGAATATGACTCCACAGAACACTTCTGAATGTTTCATACAGGCTCAGGATATTCGTGACAGAAGCTGAAACTGTCTAAAAGGCTGAGAGGGGCCTTGGCTCTGTGGTTTCCACTGAGCTCAAAGGTTTCTGAAACTGAGTTCTGATGTGGATATTGATTAATGAAAATTTTAATTTATGACACTTTCTTTTGGTGGTCTTGGTCATAATTAACATAAAAATACTATTATAAGTATCAGAAGGTCATACTAGCAAGATTTTTTTAAATCCTAAAGTCTAAAGTCTAAAGAGTTGAGCGACGGCGAGGTTCTGGGTTTGATTAGTTCCCCATCACAAGAAAAGTAATAACTAAGTAAGAAACAGACAACAACACCAAAAAATGTCCTACAGAAACAATAGGTGATACAAAGCAAAACACAGCAAAATGCAAAAAAAAAAAAAAAAGTAAAATAACAACAATAGAAAAAACAACAAAAGCAAAGGCAATTCTATTTTTTAGTCCAGTTGATTACAAGTAATCCCTTGATACTGTTATTAAGCTATTATTGAAAACAAAGATTTAACAACAAAAATTTATATATTCACTGTTTTAACACGTAAAAGCTTTTCTGGCTTAATTTGTATTTCTAGTGCCATCATGTGGTCATTTGGAGAAAACTTTTTTTTTTTTTACACCTAATGGAAATGTTTTGTGCAGTCTACCAACTGTAATAGAAAGAGCACCTGCTCTTACGGCAGAAAACATGTGTTTTAAGATACTGGGCCAGCCATCTGTTTTCTCCAGGGCTTAGCCATGATTTCTGGGATCTTTAACATATTTAAGGTCACTTTCAGAGCCACAATTATATTACATTCCCTTCATTTGACCTACCATTCGGTGCACATACATTTCTATAGAGGCATTGATTCCAAGCATTTTTACATGCGTTATTTTCTTTACAAACAACAAAGTCTGCCCACAGTTAACATCCATGTTTGCATGTCAGTGGAGCTATAGAAAGGGTAAGTGACTGGCCCAAGAGTACCTTGCTGTGTGAAATTTCAATTACGGTCAAGTATTGATGAGTCTTGACCTTCAAGAGTGTCCCCTTTTCATCTAACCCAATGCTGTTGTTCTTGCATAAACTCACTCAAAACACAGCAAGCCAGCACTTTGGACCATACTCTGCCTTCACCGTTATATTTGTTCATAAATTCTATCCATCAATATAGACATTTTGGTATTGCACAAATGCACCTTCCTCAACGATTTATTATTCTAATCATGTGAATTAATTCAAATGAATGCTTTTCCACTCAAGAACATTGCAAATCCATATAACACAAAAATAGACTCCTCCCTAAAGCTCTCTAGAAGGTAATCATGCTGATTTTAAAATAGCTGCAATGGCAGATTGTGTTCTTACATCCTCCCATACTCCCATCTAATCTGAAAGTGTAGAGGTCACACTATTATGCATATTTAACAGGGGAAAAAAGTGAAGACTAAAGAGACTAGATAGTACACATGCACCTGGTTATCCATGAGTCCTGTTGAACTGCAGCTTGGGTTTTTAAGTGTTATTATTTTTTAAATATAATACATGCACTTTTCTTTTGTATCTTCCTTAACACTAACCTACATTATTCAGCATGTTAATTATGTGCACTATTTTGACAAACTGTGTGTTTATGACAATGAGTAATCCTCCTGACTGGACAAAGAATGTAGAGTAAGTTCAATTATATATTTTTTTAATTACATATTCATGTACAAATATTTGGGATTTAAAAACCTATGTATCAGTTAATCCTTTAAATAAAACTGGAGGGCATGTTTGATAATGACATTTATAGACCCAATTGTACATTAAGACAACACTCCTTGGGCCCCACGCTTGCTGGTGGTGCATCTAGGATTTCTCTTTACCCTTGCAGTTGGTATTTAGTAGAAGTCTATTAGAATATTCAGCCACTTAGGATCCAGTATTTGAAAACAATAATGTAATGGATGTCATTGCAGAAAGATAGACAAGATATATGCTGGGATTTTGTGCCACATAACCTCTATATCAACTTGGTTAGCTAAGAATAAAAAAGATTAAGCTGCAAATGTTATGCTAACACTACATTGAGTCTCTTTACCATCAGCTATTCATACTTTATCCAGGCTTATACCTATTTTAAGTGTGACAATCAAGCACTTGGAGGTTAAACACGTTGCAGTGAAAGTTCAGCTAGCATTTGCAAAAGCTAGAACCATTTCTAATGATACTGATCACCTCTTGAGGCTGGGGCACAAGTGGGGAGGGGAGGCACAGTTTGTTGTCACTGAACCTGTGGGTGTTCCAGTCCCAGCAATGGTACCTGCTCACACGCCCACGATCTGACTCCTATAACACTGGCTGCTGACCTTAACACCCACAAAGTGTTCTCCAAAGCCATGTCTTTAGTGCTTATAAATGGAAGCACTAAGATGGACAGATTCTGGAAAGAAAAAAAAAAAACCTGTGTACGTGATGAATTCGGAAAGGATTCAAGCTAACATGTAAGACACAAATACACAGCTAACTAAATAACACAAATCTCTTTCAAAAATATTGAGATTGAAAATTTTCCCTTCTCAAAGAAAATTATCCTATGCTTCTTCATATTGATTGTCTATTCCAACATGTGAGCTCGCTGCCTAACTCCCGGGAGATGCTGCTCCTGTCGATGCTAAGCCATTTCAGATAGCAGCGAGGCTGTGTATGGCATGCATTTCTCACACTGTTCAGATGGTACCTTTAAAACGACCTTTTATGTACTTTTATTCTAGTTTTACTTCTGTTGCTCTGATACAATAACCTGGCAAAGCAACTAAAGGGAAAAAGTGTTTGCTTTAATTCACAATTCTAGGTTTCACTCTGTTATTTCAGGGAAGTCAAGGCAGCTAGTGACATCACACTCACAGGCAAGACAGAGACAGAACAAATGTGTGAGTCTAGTACTCAGCTAGCATTCTCTAGTTTTATTTAGCCCAGAGGCCCAAATCAAGGAGTGGTGCTGCCCAATTTCAAAATGGGTCTTCTCACATCAATTCAGGCAGTCAAGGCAGTCTCCTGACAGACAAGTCTGTCCACCAGGCAGCCAGAGCTAGCCAATCACCCACTGAGGACTCTCCTTCTAGTGATTCTCAAGTTGACTTTTAAAACTAACCACCTTAGAAGACAAGTTTAAATTAATGTGCTGTTTTATTTCTATGGACCTAAAATCAAATGGCGTAGTTTTCTTTGCTGGTACCACAGTTTCCAAAGACAAAAATGTAAGAAGTTGATGTAATCTGAATAAAAGACACAACATCCTTAATTACTTTTGGCTACTTGTTCCTAGGTACACCTTCACAGGAATATATACTTTTGAATCACTAATAAAAATTATTGCAAGGGGTTTCTGTTTAGAAGATTTTACTTTCCTTCGTGACCCATGGAACTGGCTCGACTTCACTGTCATTACATTTGCGTAAGTGCCCTTTTTGGGAAACTTCAAAAGATAATATAGTTTGGTTTCCCGTTTGTGCTCAGGTTTTTAAATAGCTTGCTTTAATGGTAAAACATGCTGGTATGATTTAGGCAATTGAACTCCACGTTTTAACGGTTACCTCAGAAGGGTAAGCCTATTCCACCGCTCATGTGGAGTAGTTGCAACAATTTTAATATCAATTAAAATCTATTAGAAAGTTTTATATGTGTCAGTCTTCTCACACAAATGCCCATAACAAAGAAGTGTAAATTATTTATCACCTGACCTGGAGGATGGTTTTGAAAATTCAAAGCAGCAAAATGTGTACTGGTTCCACAAATTTGCACTGATCTTTCTTACTCATGCTGTGTCCCACCTCCTTTTGTTACATTTGTAGAATGGTAGAAAACAAGGTGTCTTGTATCAAAATTGCTGGAAATAAGATCACAAGACAGAAAAAAAAAGGCATTCGTTGCATTATAAATTTTATAAATTATTATTTCTTGAGGAAATTTATATTTAGTGAATTTAAGCAGACACACCCCACCTCTATTTCCCTTCTGACTCAACTTTTATTCTTCCTTTCCTCTCTTTCTCACTCTATTGTCCTCCTTATTTTACTCAGCACAAACTTTTTCAATATACACTGACTTCTATGCTGAGTCCCCACAGTCCTATCTTCTCTTTTGCTAGTGATACATTGCCCCCCCCCCCCACTGCCCGAAAGAGAAGCTGAAAATAACAGGAACAGCTAGACGTAGGTATGGAGGACAGTGGATTAACAGCACTTACCCCCACCTGGCTATCTGATTTTCTGGCAGGAGGAAAGCCGATACTGGTATGTTCAGAAGTGTAAATACTGGATTCTCTGGTCTTTATTGTATAACTTTATATCAGCTCAGGATATCTGCCCCGCATACTTTTCAGCCATAACTTACAGCCTGGCATTTAGGAACTCTCTTTCTTGAGAATAAAATAGTGCTATTGTTAATTTAACCAACTTTTATTCAAAAGTTATGCTAGGAAATGCTAATCTTGAATGGTAGGGCAACAGGCAATCTATTATAATGGATAATTTCTGTTGGATGATTTCATGTATTATTTCTTTTCTAACTGAAACCATAGCCCACGACTTGCTTTCCCTTTGATTAACTTTCTTGCATCACATACAACCTGACTACCTTGCTTTCTGAATGGCATCAGGGATGTATACTTTATGAAATTTACATTTAATTAATGGTATTTTATCATTTAAAAACAGCACACAGGCTTCATAAAATTGACAGATAAACATTAATGTCCTCCATTAAATTATTTTGATTTAACTCTACAGGTAGGGAACAGAGTTTGTAAATCTGGGTAATTTTTAGCTCTTCACACTTTTAGAGCATTGAGTCTAAAATTGTTTCATCAGTTGTAGGTAGAAGGGACCAGCATAAATCATAAAGTGATTGTACCTGCAAATCTTTCCTTGCATCTTGTTATTGTGTTTGTGTGTGAACTCCCTATTACAGATATGTGACGGAGTTTGTGGACCTGGGCAATGTCTCAGCGTTGAGAACATTCAGAGTTCTCCGAGCATTGAAAACTATTTCAGTCATTCCAGGTGAGGGCTGAATGCAAGCATATAGTTTCATTCCTGAGTTAACTCTGGGGCTTTTTCAATTGGGCATCCTTGCTGGACATTCCGCATAACAAAAAGCCAAGAGACATAACACTGGGTGTTTTGGATATTACTCTTATTGCCCCTACAGGCTTTATCAATCTTTATGTTGAGTGTGTAGATAGTACAGTATACAATCTAAGCAATATCTACTTGAAAATGTATTTTTGTAATGTCAATGTGATTAAGGATTTATTCTCTATTGCATGTATTAACTTTAAATTTTCATTCACTACACCTATCGATACCTATACAAAACAATCTTATTATTTGCTAACTAAATACAACTTATAACATAATAAAGCATAGCCTACACAAGCATGGAAATTTTGTTTAAAATGAAATAATACTCTAAAATATTTTTATAGCAAAAATTTTCCTGCCATGGGAAGCATTTTGGGACTTATACATTGACCAGTATTTCCAATAGAATTGTGTGAAGGATTTACTTATTACTTCAAATGTGTAATCCACTTCTTTCTTTCAGGCCTGAAGACCATCGTGGGGGCCCTGATCCAGTCTGTGAAGAAGCTCTCTGACGTCATGATCCTCACTGTGTTCTGTCTCAGTGTGTTTGCTCTAATCGGGCTGCAGCTGTTCATGGGCAACCTGAGGAATAAATGTATACAGTGGCCTGCCACCAACGCTTCCCTTGAGGAGCATAGAATAGAGAAGAATATAACCATGGATCACAACGGCACCATTGTAAATGAAACTGTGTATGAATTTGACTGGGACTCATATGTTCAAGACTCAAGTAAGAATTACCACTATGTGTTCTTATCCTTTCAGAATTTGCCTACCTCCTATCTACACATGGGCTTAAAATGAGCACCAGAAAGTTGTAACTGCTTAGAAAGTTATCTGATGAAACTTTATAAAATATCTAAACATATGTTTTCATTCGCTGTTCCTTTCTCCTGGATTTTGTTTGTTTTCTTTGACAAGAATACTGATGACTTAACCTAGGACATTGCCCAACCTGGGTTGTTGCTGTATCACTGAGATACATCCCTAGCCCTTTCCCTGAACTCTAAATAACAGGTCATTTACATCTTTCTGAATGATTGTAAGAAAAAATTTGTTAAGCAGCTTATCCATGGTCTCCACTCATATAATGTTCAATTTGGTAACTATTCTAATTTTTACTGTTGAATACAATTTTCTGTTGTGTCATCATCTGTACAAAGACACAGGGAAACAGAAGTGAGAATACATGGCTTAATACAGGATGACGCATTCTTATAGGCTATACTCCATGATTATTATAAAGAAATTAAGAGAGATCCATAGGAAATAATATTCAATGCGAATGGCAATATCAAGGAAGAAAAGAGTAAGGTCAGTTAAACTAAAAAAATATCAAAAGAAAAGACAAATTAGGAATTTGCTATAGGAATTTGTCCATTATTATTTTAAGAATTTGGATCGAATCATTGAACACTGAAAGAATCAATTTTGAAAGATTTTCTCTTTTCAAAGTGACAATGAAGCAAATATTTTCTGCTTCTTTCCTTTAATTTTAATATTTGTCAATAGCAGTATCTTAAAAGCAAGGAAAGTTATAAACACGGTTCATCTAGAAAGGAAATATGCTGATAAAGGAAAGGTTTCTAAACATAGACCCTTGATATGCATGCAAATCACCAGGTTCTGATTCTTTAAGGTAATGAGTAATGTCCTGGAATAAACACAAGCCCCAACATACTAAGTAGTGAGAGGGTAAGGGCAGAAAAACATACACCATCAAAGTCTCAGTGCGACTGGACCTGGAAAAGGAATTTGTTTGGTAGTTTCCTCTCTGTGATATTCATTTACATGCCAGCAATGGTCTTCAAATAAATGTCAATCTCTCAACAACAGATGCCTTTAAACAATGCCAGAGCAGGAAACAAATGTACCTGATACATAGGTCCATAGGCCTCCCTCTTACTAATGTCCTGAAAGCTGAAGATTGTTCAACTTTTGTTTAAGATCAGACACTGACCTCTTTAGATGCAGAGAAAGCATTTGATAAAATCCAACACCCATTCATGTTTAAAGTTTTAGAGAGATCGGGGATACAAGGCACGTTTCTCCACATAATAAAGGCTATATACAGCAAGCCAATAGCCAAAATCAAAGTATATGGTGAGATACTCAAGGAAATTCCTCTAAAATCGGGAACAAAGCAAGGCTGCCCACTCTCTCCATATCTCTTCAATATAGTACTCGAAGTTCTAGCCAGAGCAATAAGACAACAAAAGGAGATCAAGGGTATCCAAATGGGAAAGGAGGAAGTCAAATTATCCCTATTTGCAGAAGATATGATAGTGTACATAAGTGACCCTCAAAATTCCACCAGAGAACTCCTACAGCTGATAAACACCTTCAGAAATTGCGTGGATGCAAAATTAACTCAAAAAAGGCTGTAGTGTTCCTATACACAAATGACAAGCTTGCAGAGGAAGAAATTAGGAAAGCCACACCCTTCACATTAGCCACAAGCAATATAAAATATTTAGGAGTTACTCTAACTAAGCAAGTGAAGGACTTCTTTGAAAAAAATTTCAAAACTTTGAAGAAAGAGACTGAAGATGACATGAGAAGATGGAATGATCTACTTTGCTCATGGATCGGGAGAATTAACATAGTAAAAATGGCCGTCCTACCAAAAGCCATCTACAGATACCTACACAATTTTTTAAAGACATTGAAAGTTCAATTCTGAACTTCATATGGAAAAACAAAAAACCCAGAATAGCAAAAACGATCTTGTACAATAAAAGGTGCTCTGGAGGAATCTCCATACCGGATCTCAAACTGTACTATAAAGCAATAGTAATTAAAACAGCATGGTACTGGCACAGCAACAGGCTGGTGGATCAGTGGAATCGAATTGAAGACCCAGATATGAATCCACACACATATGGTCACTTGATTTTTGACAAGGAAGCCAAATCCATTCAATGGAAAAAGGATAGCATCTTCAACAAATGGTGCTGGTCTAACTGGAGGTCTATGTGTAAAAAAATGCAACTGGACCCATATTTGTCACCTTGCACAAAACTCAAATCCAAGTGGATTAAAGAACTCAACATAAAACCAGAGACACTAAGTCACTTAGAAGAAAAAGTGGGGAAGAGCCTGGAGCATATTGGCACAGGAGACAACTTCCTGAACAGAACACCAACAGCCCAGGCCTTAAGGTCAACAATTAATAAATGGGACCTCATGAGGCTGAGAAGCTTCTGTAAGGCTGGAGACACTGTCAAGAGAACAAAGCAACAGCCTACAGACTGGGAAAAGATCTTCACCAACCCTACATCTGACAAAGGTCTAATATCCAAAATATATAAAGAACTCAAGAAATTAAACATCACCAAACCAAATAACCCAATTGAGAAATGGGTCTTGGAACTAAACAGAGAATTCTCAACAGAGGAATATCAAATGGCTAAGAAGCACTTAAAGAAATGCTCAACCTCCTTAGTCATCAGGGAAATGCAAATCAAAACAACTCTGAGATTCCATCTTACACCCATCAGAATGGCTAAAATCAAAAATTCAAGTGACACCACATGCTGGCGAGGATGTGGGGAGAGAGGAACACTCCTTCATTGCTGGTGGGAATGCAAACTAGTACAGCCACTTTGGAAATCTATCTGGTGCTATCTCAGAAAACTGGGAATAGGGCTTCCTCAAGACCCAGCTATTCCACTCCTTGGAATATACCCAGAAGATGCTCCAGCACACAACAAGAAAATTTGCTCAACCATGTTCATAGCAGCCTTATTCATAATAGCCAGAACATGGAAACAGTCTAAGTGTCCATCAGTAGAAGAATGGATAAAGAAACTGTGGTATATATACACTATGGAATACTACTCAGCTACTAAAAACAAGGAATTCCCAAAATGTGTGGATAAATGGATTGAGCTAGAAATGATCATAATGAGTGAGTTAACCCAGAAGCAGAGAGACTCAAATGGTTTATACTCACTTATATCTGCATTCTAGTCCAAGAGGCATGTCCCACGAAAGCCTTCCCTTACCAGGAAACTGGGACAGAGGGGAGGACATCCTATTGGGACTCTAGATGAGAGAAGCATGGGAGAATAGCAAAGTAGAAGGATCCAGAGGGTCCTAGAAACCTACAAGTAGAACATTATGCTGGCAGATTTGGGCCCAGGGGTCCCACTCAAATCAAGGCACCAGCCAAGTACAATACAGGCGGTAAACTTTAAACCCCTACCCAGATCTAGCCAATGGGCAGAACATTCTCCACACTTGAGTGGAGAGTGGGATACGACTTTCTCACGTACTCTGGTGCCTCACATTTGACCATGTCCCCTGGAGGGGAAGACCTGGTGGCACTCAGAGGAAGGACAGCAGGTTACCAAGAAGAGACTTGATACTCTATGAGCATATACAGGGGGAGGTAATCCCCCTCAGGAACAGTCATAGGGGAGGGGAATAAGGGGAAACTGGGAGGGAGGGGAGAATGGGAGGATACAAGGGATGGGATAACCATTGAGATGTAACAAGAATAAATTAATTTAAAAAAATAAAATAAAATAGTAAAGCTGAGGAAGAAGAACTTGCTACAAAACTCAGAGTGAGGAAGAACAATAACAATTAAGCCCCCAGTCTTTCAAGAGTTCGCCAGTTAGTTGCGGCTGGCTAAGGTACTACTCTTATTTCTAATTGTAGCCTTAATTAAGAATTTTCAAGCTAAAAAAAAAAAAAAAAAGATCAGACACTGACTATGAAGATGTCTCTTAGGAGTTAGGCATTTTCTCTCCTGAAAATGTAATAGATACTGTTTTTCTCATACTGTAAATAAATATAAGGTATCTGTTTGTTTTTAACTCTAAAATCTAGTTATCACCTTCTCTAATGATTTAATTCTTGTTTTTTGTTTTGTTTTGAGGGTTTTTTGGTGGTTTTGTTTGTTTGTTTGTTTGTTGAGACAGGGTTTCTCTGTGTAGCCTTGGCTGTCCTGGACTCACTTTGTAGACCAGGCCGGCCTTGAACCCATAGTGATCCACCTGCCTCTGCCTCCCAAGTGCGGGAATTAAAGGCGTGCACCACCACCGCCCAGCTTTATTCTTGTTTTCAAAATATTATTTTAAATAAAATATAAATAAAATGAAATTATCCATCATTGAACATGGTAGAAAAATAAATATTAAACATTATGCAAGATTATATTTTCTTTAGGTTAAATTATAGTTTCTCTTGTACTTGGAAGATGGTTTAGTCAGCGAAGTGCTGGCCTCCCATTGGTGAGAATCTGAATGTGAGAATCTCATAACCTACATAATGTTAAGTGTGGTGGTGCATATGTGTAACCCCACTGATGGAGACAGAGGCAAAGACCAGTGGATCTGCAGAACGCACCAGTCAGCCAATCCAGTGATGTCAGTGAGCTTCAGAGTTAGATAGACACTCTGTCACAAAAACTAGAGATTGCCTAAGGAAAGCAGGGCATTGGCCAACAGCTCCTTGTGCAAATGTGTGCCCTTACCCACACATGGGCATCCATTCAAACGTGTGAGCCCACAAGAAAGATTTTATTTATAAACATGGGAATAAAATTACAACCTGAAATTACCGTAATCACTTCTTTTTTATTCCAAACATTTGGAAATATAAATGGCGCTCTCTCTGTGTGATTCTGTGTCCTTTATAGTTCATATGGAAGGAATTCCTCTGGAAATTTCTCACCAAAAATAATCTAACAATGATTATTTAATCCAGTTTGTTTTCTCTTCCTACCATCCCTATCTATTCATTCAGTAAACTTCATTGAAAAGGTACAAAATCCTGATACAAGTAATAGGGAATTATGAGTGTGGCTTTATTTCTGATAACGATAATACTTTTGGAAAAAGTTGTTATAATAGGATAATGAGTGTACTGAGAATACTGTGTGTGTCTGCGTGTGTGCATGTGTGCGTGTGTGCGTGTGTGCGTGTGTGCGTGTGTGTGTGTGTGTGTGTGTGTGTGTGTGTGTGCAGTCTACTTGACACAAAGAGAAGAGGAGTCCTTCATTGTCAATCTCTGATGGAAAGGAACTGGATGGTCAAGGAGAGCCTTGAAGACATGGAACTTCAAGTAGCTGTGGAAAGGAGGAAGGGCCTCATTAGACCTAGGAAGCACTGATAGGATGTGATGCTCACCTACTCTAATTGTTTTAGCTTTAATATTTAAGATTTTCTAAAATTGTCATTTATTTTTAATATCATTTGTTTTATTCAACTCTAATACTTCATTTTATTAAAAAATTATACAGTTGATACAGTTTATGAATTGTTCACTGTACACTATTAACACATATTCTAGGAACATATAAATGTAAATTATAATTAACTTGAACATTTTACCAATAGTAGTAAAATATGAAAGTGAAACACAAAAATATATTCTTTTTATTTAGAAATATGTAACTATTTTGAGATGTCTGTTCTTCTCATCTTCTGATGATAATGAAATTTTTCATTTTATTAAAGTAGTAGAAAATACTGACAACCTTTCATAAATGTTCCATGAGTACTCATAATTGTCACTAATCTTACATCAGTAATGAAGAAAACTCTGTACCATTGAGTATCAATACCTTTAATATAATAGTAAGATTTGAAAGAAGATAAGAGAAATTTCATGTGTTTGAGTAGGCAATAGAGTATTCACAAAATCACTTAATGAACCTACAAGCATTGCCTGACTTCCCCACACTCCTTTTAGTGTTTTTCACAATACAAGTGTGTATCACATGAATTTCTTTTTTTCAAACAGGGTATCATTATTTCCTGGAGGGTTTTTCAGATGCACTACTGTGTGGAAATAGCTCTGATGCAGGGTAAGCTCATCATTGTGTGAGATGTATATATATATATATATCTATATATATGTATATATACACATATATGTGTATCTCTTTCTCTAGAAATTCTCTGATAACAGCAACTAACATTATGCATATTAATTCTTGGTAATTATGATATAAACAAGACATGAAATTATATAAATATTAAGGTTTCTTCTGTAAAGCACGAAGCCATACTTTGATCTGTAATACTTTCTCCCTGATGTAAGTATCAAGCCTTTACAGACTCCATAGTGAGGGAAAAGAATTACTTAGCACCATCAACACTTAGCAGCTAATAAGATACTATGATGTCAAAGGTGGGAAATGTATCAGTGAGTTGGATTCCACACTCTTGTGTGCTTTAAGTAGTGACCAGATTATTTGTAAGTATAGGCTTCTACCAGAATAAAAAGGCAGCAGGATGTCTTGTGATACTTTCTTTTTCCCCATTTACAGCCAATGTCCAGAAGGCTTTGTGTGTGTAAAAGCTGGTAGAAACCCAAATTATGGTTACACAAGCTTCGATACCTTCAGTTGGGCATTTTTGTCCCTGTTTCGACTGATGACTCAGGACTTCTGGGAAAATCTTTACCAACTGGTGAGAGAATCTGAAGAGATACTTTACTGCATTTAAGTAAAAGCATATAAGAGTACCGACTGAGTCATGGAATGCAAAACACAGCATGACGTAGTAGAGAGAGTGTAACGTGAGATCTGAGATGTGGGTTCCTCTCTCCAGTTGATTACTACACATCTTAGATGGAGTAAAGCCAAGGAGAGTAAACCTCTTCTGTTTCTCCATGACTTGAATCCTGTTTCTCATTCTTGCTAGACACAATTTCTCCTGAGCATTAGTCAAGTCTACCCTCAGCCCTCTCTCCCCACTCAAGTGTTATCTCTTTCTTTGGTCTCTTAATTACCATGAAAGGTTTAGCTTTTCATGTAGGTTCCCATTGTTTTCCATCAACTGTTTTATTCTTGGTGAATCCAAGAGTCCCTCACTACGACTCTGAATACATAAGTCAAAGAAGAAAGAAGAGATAGAGGATAAAGAAATATGGAAGGGGCACACATGTTACTTTTTTTCAGAGTTCTGCCAGGCCACACAAGTAAATTGAAATGAAAAGTGACCCGTTACTGACATAATTGTGAAAATGCTTCTGATATTTTTGTTTCTAGACATTGCGTGCTGCTGGGAAAACATACATGATTTTTTTTGTGTTGGTCATCTTCTTGGGCTCTTTCTACCTGATAAACTTGATCCTGGCTGTGGTGGCCATGGCCTATGAGGAACAGAATCAGGCCACATTGGAGGAGGCTGAACAGAAAGAGGCGGAGTTTCAGCAGATGCTGGAGCAACTTAAGAAACAGCAGGAGGCTGCACAGGTACTCAGAAGTTCAAACAGGTGGAGCTCACACCGTTATTTCTTTATTCTTCTGGTACCAACTCTTTTATTTCTTTGTTACAAAGGTGCTTTAATGAACATGAAGGAAAAAATGTCTGTCAGTGTGTGGGGATGCTGGGGCCAGCAAGCTCCTATAAAGACTTCTGTGTGTGCATCATCTATTTAGTTTGAGTTAGCCTTGTCACAGCATTTAGTTGTACATAGATGTCTTTAGCTACAGAAGACAATTCTCATGTTATTTTTTTTCACTTTAAGTAAATCCAAAAGTAAGACAAAAAATTTAACTTTGTTCTTTTTTTCCAAGTGAAATATTTTTTTTACAGGATGAATCTACTGGAACTAGAAAATTATCATAATGGAACCATCTTTTCTTATACACAAATTAATTAGTTGTCATATAAAGCCTGTTTATCCATTTCCTTAAAATAATTTCATATTTTCTTTATTGCAAAACACAATGTCTTTTAGTGGGATTGTTTAATTTTTCTTTATAATAAAATGTTCTCTAGTGCCAAAGTATCGGGTATGCAAAGAAGCACCACTAGCAATGTGGAACAACGGCTTACTTGATCTTGCTATGACATGTCAGTGTACTTAGTGCACTGGATAATAAAATGAACCCCATTTACCATGTTTGCTTGTGGTTTCTAGATGGGACATACACATTCATTTTTGTATCTTTAAAAAGATGAATACAACTTTATCTTATTGAGTTTTATTTGGAACTATCTTGACCATAAAAAAAGAGTTATTTCAAGCATGTTAATTTACTTGTTGCTGTTCTATATTAAGGGTATTGTAGAAATAATGATTACTAAAAAGTGCTAGCTTCATAAGAGAACAAGATGTGACCCCCACAGCATATTACCCCCAACAACTAGTAAGGGCCACTGTTGAGATGAAGATTATTGGGGCATCTTTTGGAGAATTGAACATCTTATCTTGCTTAGAAGAAAGCTATCAGCTCTCTCTCTCCTTATTATGGATAATAGCATCATGAATGAGTGAGGAATAACTTGAGATTCCTTTCATAACTTTGATAATGTGTGGAAACACAGAAACCAGAGAGGACCTCAGCTCACTATTTCATTTCTAACTTTGGGTAGGATCTTGAGTAACTCTTCAGTTTTTCTTCCACGTTCCAGTTTTTTTTTTTCAGAGAAATGAAGATAATTTTCATTCTATACTAATTTTTAGAATACATTGAGTCCTACAATTCTTTTTATATTCACTTTGATGCCAATGACTCTTATGATGATATGGTCTTTGTACCATCACACAGAATTAATAAATGATACTATGGGGGAAATAGATTATTTCTAAAAGTCATTATTAGCCAACAGAAAGAAAAATATCTTCCCTCACACATGGAGAGCATCTTCTACATAATATGCACTTCAGTTAGCTGGCATTTTGTAAATGACATGGAAAATTTGAGCAACTTAAAGAAAGATTTTAGCAGTCTCCGCTTGCACCACACTGAAACAGTTTCTCTTCTATACAGCAGGCTGCAGCTGCCACAGCCTCAGAACATTCCAGAGAGCCCAGTGCAGCAGGCAGGCTCTCAGATAGCTCTTCAGAAGCCTCCAAGTTGAGTTCGAAGAGTGCTAAAGAAAGACGGAATCGGAGGAAGAAGAGAAAACAGAAAGAGCAGTCTGGAGGGGAAGAGAAAGATGATGATGACTTCCACAAATCAGAGTCTGAAGACAGCATCAGGAGGAAAGGCTTCCGCTTCTCCATAGAAGGAAACAGACTGACATATGAAAAGAGGTACTCTTCCCCACACCAGGTACGCACTGCTGAGTTCTCTGCTGCGTGGACTTAAGTGAGCCAGTTGAAGGGAGGAGAGTTGAAACTGACATATGGGGGGGGGGGTTCCATCATCTGAATTGACTGCAGATGCATTACGTTTAAAACTGTTTTTGCCCCCTCCATATAGTTACGAGAAACTTCTCCATGTATATGCAAAACTGCTCATAGATGCTTTTGATATAGTACAGGGTCGCAAGTCAGGAGAACTGAGTTTTCGCATTAAATGTGCCTCATAGTAATTGTCTGTAACTAATGGCATCTAATCTTTCAGCTTTTCTAGCAACGTCAAGGAAATGTAGAGTAAGGATAAGCTACTCAGGAGTGTGCCTTCGGTTTAGTCGTGGCACTGTGGTAGCTCTTTTCCCATAATTATTGTTGAAATCATCTGAAAGAAAAGAGGAATGAGAAACAGTTGCCACCTTGCTGTCCATGATCACTGTGCATAGACGCAGCCACAGAAGGGTTCTTTTCCTTTATTTTATTTTTTATTTTATTTTATTGATTTATTCTTGTTACATCTCAATGGTTATCCCATCCCTTGTATCCTCCCATTCCTCCCTCCCTCCCATTTCCCCCTTACTCCCCTCCCCTATGACTGTGACTGAGCGGGAACCTCCTCCCCCTGTATATGCTCATAGGGTATCGAGTCTCTTCGGTTCTTAAGGACGTTTCTGCTTAAACTTGCGAGATGGCAGCTGGGTCTTTCTCTCCCCATTTAATATCAATGGTTGGAAACCATGCTGTACAAAACTATTTAATTTTATCAGAATAGCTGTAAGTTATATTAACCAGAAGGAATGTGCAAAGTTCTGTAACAAATGATGAGATATCCTTCAACTTAATCTTGCAAAACTACTTCAATGGGCTGTTTTAATAATATGGTTTTACTTTCTGTCATGTGTTTCAAACTTTCAGTCTCTGTTGAGCATCCGCGGTTCCCTGTTTTCCCCAAGACGCAACAGCAGAACCAGCCTTTTCAGCTTTCGAGGGCGAGCAAAGGATGTGGGGTCTGAGAATGACTTTGCTGATGATGAGCACAGCACGTTTGAGGATAATGAGAGCCGGAGAGACTCGCTGTTTGTTCCCCGAAGACACGGAGAGCGCCGCAACAGTAACCTGAGTCAAACCAGCAGGTCGTCCCGAATGCTGGCGGTGTTTCCAGCAAATGGGAAGATGCACAGCACGGTGGATTGCAATGGTGTGGTTTCCCTGGTTGGTGGACCCTCAGTTCCTACGTCGCCAGTTGGACAGCTTCTGCCAGAGGTGATAATAGATAAGCCAGCTACTGATGACAATGTAAGAAAGTTTTACATAGTTCAGGCATGGCTGGCCCGTGATTGCTGCACCAGCCAGTGTTTCTACAGAATGGACCTCTTGAGAATGATCCCTGGTTGGACGAGCTGAGAATGCATCTGCATCTTGTAGTACCTTTAATAGACTAACCGGCCACATGTTAGCGCCGCAGCACTCCCCTGCACAAACCGGAATGCATTACCTACTGTTTATGCTAAGGATTAATTGGACAATAACTACTGCCTTGAATGATTTGCTATGTGCCCATACTGGATTTAGAAACTAAGACATCACCTCTAATGCCCTACTACAAGAGTAACTGAATGGCTTCTAAGTGTAAAGGGTGTATAGTAAATCTCCTCACCAGACTTGAGTTTATCTGTGCTTTAGTTCAGCCTTTCAAAAACACTGTGCATAGATAGATAGCTTCATCATTACCTAAATTTCCAGGGTTCATATTTATCTTACTAAAAAATGCTGATATAGGTATTCTCAAAACCAACCTACACAGAGACACCAATAAATTATTAATACAGATAAAATGTTTGTCTCTATAATGAAGGAGCATTGTGTGTTTCTGACTGTACATTCAGACAAGAACTTCCTAAACAAAGGCTGCTTCCTTTTAAACTGTTCACTCACATATATCAGCATGATGAAGCATGACTAAGTGTAAATTAGATGACTTATTGCTTTGGTACCCTGGATGAAACTGTTGCCCCTCCATCACATGTATGGATTTTTAGCATATACCTTATAACAGCAATGATAATTTATGCCCTATGCCTAGAAAGTGAGATGATAGCTACACGTGCTATAGTCTTTGGTATTTTCTTAAAATTAAATGGCTACTTTCTCAAAAGTTAAAAAGGGCTTGACCGTATATATATAACCTTTTAAAGTATTAGGATTTGTCAATTTGTTGTTTAATTGAAAACAAGTTATATATGTCTATTACAAGCTTTACCAACTATGATGATCACATCATATTTCATAGAATTATAAAATCAAGGGGTCAAAAAATTTACACGTGGCTGACAGTTTGAATATTCCAGGTTAATGATACAATAAGTCACCAGTACCCGCCATTGGCCATTAAATATGAAGATGCACGATGCATGCGTTTCATTAAAATCACTGTCTCCATTTGTGTGTGCGCCATATTGCTCAAGTTAACTGTTTAATGCCTTAGCATTTGCTTTACAGGGAACGACCACTGAAACTGAGATGAGAAAGAGGAGGTCAAGTTCTTTTCATGTTTCCATGGACTTTCTAGAAGATCCTTCCCAGAGGCAAAGGGCAATGAGCATAGCCAGCATCTTAACAAATACAGTAGAAGGTTTGTAACAAACCTCACTATCACTATTTCAACACATTTGCATGATCTTATTGGAGCCTAATATCTCTAATTATGTGTTAGCAACTGTGTTCCAAGAACAAAAGAAAAAGAAACGGCCTTACGATTAAAGGGATGGTCATGTATTCTGAGAGTATTGACGACTAAATTCAATGATCTGTACTCAGAACTTTTAATGTCTTAATAGTATGTGGGGACTGTTAGAGACTTCTAATCCATTAGTGAGAAATCCTCTGTTGTAATTTGCTTCAAACTTCAGCAACATGGTTCCTTCTAACCTTGATCCAAAACAATTGTAAGACTGGAGAGGAAAGCAAGTCACTTTCACAAAATAAAAGCATATTTAAAGGATGACTTTTTATATCATATTAGTGCTTGTCCTAAATCTTACAATTGGGAGCCTGTCCGTAAGACAGAATTTTACAGAGTGCATTGCCCCATGCTATTATTTGTGGATATTTGGTCTATATGGCCAATCATTGTACTAGAGATCAAGTGTTAAGCAACAATGTCCATGCAAAAAAGAAAAAGAAAAAAAGAAAGAAAGGAATAGATTTATTTCCTGTCTCTATGTATATGTCTTATGATATCTATACCATTTTATCAAGTAATTATCTTTGCAGCAAACAGAAATGTCTTTGCTACTTAAAGTATGATTAGGGAATCTAAAATAAATTTATACTTAGAAAGTAATGAATTACTATTCTTCCTTCTTTTTTTTTTTAAATCTAGAACTAGAAGAATCCAGGCAAAAATGTCCACCATGTTGGTATAAATTTTCCAATATATTCTTAATTTGGGACTGTTCCCCATATTGGCTAAAAGTGAAACATATTGTTAACCTGGTAGTGATGGACCCATTTGTTGACCTGGCCATCACCATCTGCATTGTCTTAAATACCCTCTTCATGGCCATGGAGCACTACCCCATGACGGAGCATTTCAATAATGTGCTTACAGTAGGAAACTTGGTAAGCGTCCTAGAAGGTAAACGTATTCAGTCTTCAGATTTTCTACTTGCGAAACTGTTTACTCCACTTAATAGCTTATTTTCACGATTCCAAGCACAATTTCTACGTCCCTTAAGGCAATTATATCCAGCGGGCTAGGCACTGCTTTTTGCAAAATAACGGCCTTTAATGTCTGTGCAAGAACTAAGAAATAGAACATAGACCTATAATAGTAATTAAAAGGTTAACAGTGGTCTTTTCAAATATTTAAAAATGGGAAGTGTTTCAGAATTTAGGGCCATCTTTTTCTTAAAATGATAGCACCAGTATAACCCAGCTCAAGATGGTTCAAATAAGGCCGTGATTTCTCTTCCTTCTGTGTTCTTTCAGAAGTGATCAACATGACAAAAATGTCTCCATTTTTCTCTCCTTCTAGGGTCTAGGGAATAAATGTTCTGTTTTGTAGATCTGTTCTAGATACAGACCATGAAATATTGAAAGTACCTAGTGCATTTTGTATATAATATGATTAGTAAGCCCATTTTTAGTGAAAGTTTCTTCTTATAGTCTCCTTTTTTTACTTTAAAACATAAAATATTAAAATGTTTTCCAGATGACTCAACTTAGAAACCTCACTTTTTATTTGGAGGAAGAACTATCTAAAGGATGGCATGTATTTTATATAATATTTAGGAGGAAGTTTAGGATTTTTGCTGATACAGAAAGTGCAAATATGCATACACTATAATGTAATTATATTTTTAAGTCTTACTATTTGTATCATGGGAATATATTTTTTAAAGATTTTATTTATTTATTTTATGTATGAGTGCTCTGTCTGCATGTACACCTGCATGCCAGAAGAGGGCATCAGATCACATTATAGATGCTTGTGAGCCACCATGTGGGTGTTGGGAATTGAACTCAGTACCTCTGGAAGAGCAGTCAGTGCTCATAGCCTCTGAGCCGTCTCTCCAGCCCCGGGAACATATTTTTAATGCATGTAACCAAGAAAAATGATAGTGATGGAATACTATAACACAAGATACACTTGAACAATAGCTACCTGATTTGAAGGAAATAAGGATAAAGTTATGTGTAAAACTGTTTATGGGTAAAACCTTGTCATTATCTAAGTTACATGAGGTCGGGGAAGAAAGGCAGCTTAAAGTAATGGAATGAACATTATCAAAATTTTACTTTGGTGCTCAAACTTTATTTTAGCCCTTCTCTAATTGGCTGATAAATAGATGGGCATTTTACATGCCTTGATACTGTTTTCTTCACCTGCAATGGTTATTGGAGCTTCTATGAGGATAATACAATAAACTAACGCAAACAGCCCTATCAACTTGAGTCTACACGTTGGGTAGTACTTGGATTAGTAACAAAAAGGTAGCATAAGACTTTTGCCCTAAAAAATGTTATTAATATCATTATCTGATAAAATTTGAGTAATTTTTTATCTTAGGTTTTCACTGGAATCTTCACAGCAGAAATGTTCCTGAAAATCATTGCCATGGACCCTTACTATTATTTCCAAGAAGGCTGGAATATCTTTGATGGTTTCATTGTGACACTCAGCCTGGTAGAACTTGGCCTTGCCAATGTAGAAGGATTATCAGTTCTCCGTTCATTTCGACTGGTAAACAAGACAGTAGCAATAATAATTGTTTTCCCCACTTCTTTTCTTCTATAGCACTTCTATAGACTTTTCCACATAAACATTAACATCTTAAATTTTCATATAATTGCATGCCATTAAATGGAGAATAATATCTCTGGTTATTTGTATTAAAATTCATATGTCTTTAAAAAGTATATTTATGTAAACTTTACTAATATTATCAGTTATTAGTTTGCAGTGCTGGGTAACTAACCCAGAACCTTGAGATCATATTTAACCACTGAACTGTCACTAGCCCTGACATGTGAACTCTAATATGTTTTTCTGTTGCAAAGTTGACAAAGTATTTTTCTAGTGACTTGTACAATTAATATTTTCAAACAAAAATGTGTTTCATAGATATTATCAATATTTTAATGATAATATTAAAGTGTAAATCACCCCTGGTTGCAGTGGATGATAGTCACATAAAAGGTATGTGTATAATTCTGATTCTAGAAAATCTATTCCATCAAAAACTGAAACTTTTTTAGGATTGTTAATAATATATATGAATTCATACACATGCCCCAGAAGATTGAGGAAATCTTATAGTAAATATTCCAGGTTTACAATGCATGTACATTTATTTATATCTTTACCCCAGTGTAATATTAATAGATAACAAATAGTTTTCCTGTTTACATCAGGGCTCAATGCGATGTCACTTAGGACCTTTTTGACAAGTTAATCCTTTGACAGAAATTATTCATATTCAGATATCAATATGACACTATAAAATTTGGTAGGTGGTCTCAGAGAAGCAAATTAAAGAAGCAAATTAAAGTTTCCAATATGCAAATAAAACTTCAATTTCAGGAAAGATGATCCACACAATTAAAGTCTAGAAATGCTAGATTCTCCCTAGGAGGAGCCAATGTTAGATATGAACTTGAGAAAGTGAAAGCAAGAAAAGATAAGAAATTTTTTAGGGATGTGTAGTGCTAGCTATGGACCTCACACCAAGTGTGCATACTTGGGAGGTGTTCTGTCACTCAGCTGCACCCTTTTATTCCTTCATCAGCCTCAAGATAGTTATTATTGTGAAGATCATAATAATGTATATTCATTTATTCTCATTTTCTAGCTCCGAGTGTTCAAATTGGCAAAATCCTGGCCCACTCTGAATATGCTAATTAAGATCATCGGCAACTCTGTGGGCGCTTTGGGCAACCTCACCCTGGTCTTGGCCATCATCGTCTTCATTTTTGCCGTGGTCGGCATGCAGCTGTTTGGCAAAAGTTACAAAGACTGTGTCTGCAAAATTGCTAGTGACTGCAAACTCCCCCGCTGGCACATGCACGACTTCTTCCACTCCTTCCTCATCGTGTTCCGTGTGCTGTGTGGGGAGTGGATAGAGACCATGTGGGACTGCATGGAGGTCGCTGGCCAGGCCATGTGCCTTACTGTCTTCATGATGGTCATGGTGATTGGGAACCTCGTGGTATGTACCCAAGTTAGATGTGCATTTCAAAAAAGTTAATGAAAAATCACTTTTAAGATAATTAATTTTAAATGCCTCTCTGATCTTAAAATATGTCTATATGCTCATTCTGAAAAAAAATTGCAATATGGTAATGAATAGTGTTACAATGTGCTATGGTAATGTAGAAATACATTTTAAAATGTATGTGCACTGATGTTATCTATAAATGTTATTATCAACATAATTTGTTTGTTTTTTCAAGACAAGATTTCTCTGTGTAGCCCTGGATGTCCTGGAATTCACTGTGTAGACCAGGCTGGCCCTAAATTCAGAGATCTCCCTGCCTCTGCCTCTGCCTCCTGAGTGCTGAGATTAAAGACATACAACACCACTGCCCAGCTTCTCAACTCCGTTTTATGTCTGTCATTTCATCACATTTATCTAGTAAATTGCATAGAATTGTCAAAAAATTTCACAAATCTGACACACATTTATACACACACACAGATAGATATATACATACATATACACACACACATGCTGTGTCTGTGGGGGAGGGGGAGTTTCTGCTATAGTTTAGTATTGACAAAAATGGTCCATACATATTTTGAGGACTTAGACTTTTAATCTTAAGTTTGGTCATGATCATAATTTTTCTCAGTTATTACTCAATAACATAAAACTATCAAGAAACTCCAAATTATGTTTAAATGTTTAATTGAAAATATTAACGACTGAAGTTTAAAATTGTTACTGTATATCAGTAAATATGTTTCCTTTTACTCATATAATTTTAAATATAATGATAACCTTAAAGTCATCCAAATTGTTCATTTTGTGTATGGGAAGAATCCTTTTGTTATGTAGAGATAAAGCCTTATCACAAATCCAGAGCAACCTAACACTTTTCTAGGGATAGGTGTTGGCCTAGGGCCTCATGATGTGTAGCTTGTCTTCTGACCTTAGCCCACCTGATTTCTAATGACTGCTGTGCTGCCTTTTACTCATATAGCATTAGATCATCTCTACACCTCAGGAAATATATGATCATATGTTCTTTCTTGTGTTGTGGTGAACGCATATCTATGTCTGTTTTCCAGGTCCTGAACCTCTTTCTGGCCTTGCTTCTGAGCTCATTTAGTGCAGACAACCTAGCAGCCACTGATGATGACAATGAAATGAACAATCTACAAATTGCTGTGGACAGGATGCACAAGGGGATAGCTTATGTGAAGAGAAAAATATACGAGTTTATTCAGCAATCCTTTGTTAGGAAACAGAAGATTTTAGATGAAATTAAGCCACTTGATGATCTAAACAACAGAAAGGACAATTGTATATCTAACCACACAACAGAAATTGGGAAAGATCTGGATTGTCTGAGAGATGTGAATGGAACCACAAGTGGCATAGGGACTGGCAGCAGTGTGGAAAAGTATATCATTGATGAGAGTGATTACATGTCATTCATAAACAACCCCAGCCTCACTGTGACTGTGCCCATTGCTGTGGGAGAGTCTGATTTTGAGAACTTAAACACAGAGGACTTTAGCAGTGAATCAGATCTAGAAGAAAGCAAAGAGGTAAGATTCTATAAATTGGGAGTGTAAAGTTTATATATATATGCATAAATATTTACATATGGATGATATTATCTGTATTTATGGTTGTGTAGAGCCTTTTTGACATATGTCAAATATTGTTCTATTGAGAGAGATTTAATCCCAGGGAGATGAATGACACATCAAAGTATAATATACTAATTGTGAATTTTCTCATACTTATTAAAGAATAGTGAATGAAAAAATAACATGATATGGCAATTTAATTCTTATAAAGAACAGAGAAGAAACATGTTATTGTAACTTTTCTAGTTTAAAAAAAAGTAAAAATAGCTTTGGGTGCTTAAGAGCATGTAACCAGTGAGGGGTGGACCCCATCTTTGAGCCTAGAGCCTTTGTCTATAAGTTTTTATATTTTTTCTGTTAATCACCTAAGGCCCTGCAAAGAAGAGAACATTAAAAAGAAGTGATCCATACCAATAGTCACATTAAAGTTGCATAATGTTATAGTTCTATGTAGGCTAAAACAATACCGTGATATGAACTGGATGGGATGGCTCATACAAACAAAATTTATTTATTTACATTTCTGGAAAGCAGACAATTCAAGACCGTGGTACTGCAGGGTCAGTGTCTGGTGATGGCCATCTCCTAAGGTTTTAGATGGCCACCTTCTATAGACTTTTCCACATAACCATTAACATCTTAAATTTTCATATAACTGCATGCCATTAAATGGGGAATAATATCTCTGGTTATTTGTATTATAAATTCAAATGTCATGTGTGTAATTCCCACTTTTGGAAGTAGGAGTTGATATTAAAACTAGAAATTACTGCATTGAGATTGTTTGGGGGTTTGTAATGAAATAAAGGGAAAGACCATAGCACAGAGGCACAATAGTGGCAAAATCCTAACTACAATGTCCATAAATGGATTTGGAGTGTGGGAAGGGAGCTGTATATTTTTTAACATGCTGAATGAATATTTTAAGGTTTTCTTTGTGAACGTTACTTTATTTAAGATGTAGAAATAACTTGTAAGAGGTTAAATGAAAACCAAATGCTAGATAGGCAGGGTCCTTCACACCTATAATCCCATCAATGGGTAGATCGAGACAGAAAGATCAGGAATTCAAAGTCTCAGCTGTCCAATGAGCTCCAAGGCAAATTGGAACCCCTGAGACCATGTTCAAAAGTAACTATAGCAACAAGACATCCTATTTAAAAAAATTGTTTCTAAACATCTGATAAAAATAAATTACCAAAATTCTTTCTAGTATGGATCTCTTCATCTTAAATCCTTGAATCTTTAGGCCGACTTTTAATATTTGATGAAGAATAGGAACTACTACTTATTATGTACTGGATAGAAACAGGTAAACTATTTTACTGCAAAGTCATCCATATAAAGAAATTTTCCTCCAAAAATTAACACGGTTCATAATTGTACAGCTTCTTTTTGTATTAATCAGGAATCAAAAGAACCATCATCATCAGTGACCGTCTACAGAACCGTAGAGACAGTTCTCGTTCTCCGTGTTCCTGTAGCTTAGAAGACAGCTGAGCTAACATTTGTAGATATTAGAGGAGTGGAGACACTGGAGATGTGTTGTTTCTAGATTGCAAGCCATCGCCCAGTTAGAGTTTAAAAGCCAATTCGTTACGCCGTTTTTTTTAGTAAAGCAGAATAGATTTTGTCAATGCACTTTGCCTATTGTGAACAAAGTCAAACCCACATTGCTGAAACACCACCTGGTTTTATATTGTGAGGCTGGAGTAGAGGAGAGTGGCACTGGGAAAACAGGCATGATGGGAGACAAATGGCTGGTTTTGAGATTCTCAGCTGCTTTGTAAAGACTACTGTCTCAACAGTGTCTTTTTCTTCGATGTTACATTGTTGCTTTGTTGAATGTTGTTCATAGAGATTATTTTTTTTACTTTTAATCTGCACAATGTCCATTAGAAATATCTTCTAAGGCAGAATATATACAATGACATATTAATAATCATATGTTTGATGAGGTTGAGGGTGGTGGCCTGTCTGCATTGTATACTGGGTTAGATGAAGAATCACCTAGAAAACTGTGAGGCACACCTCAGGAACAGACAGTTAAGACTGGAAATGAGTCATGCACTGTTCATTGATAAGTACACATCATTTTATTGATAAGTTCCTTGCATGCTACTTTGTTGTTTCTCTCTCTCTCTCTCTCTCTCTCTCTCTCTCTCTCTCTCTCTCTCTGTGTGTGTGTGTGTGTGCATACAACAGTGCATTATATGCTCTTTCAATTATGAAATTCCAGATTGATTTATTTTGATCACTTATTAAAAATTAAACCCTAGTAATATCCATAAACAAGATCCCTGTAATAAACCAGGTCTCAAAATAAAATATTTCATGTTTGAATTGAATGCTGAACACAAGAACAAGCCGTCTAATTGACTCCTCCCAAAGAAACAGCAAGCATGGTTTGCTTGCTATGTTTTGTGTTGTTTTGTCTTCAAGGTCAAAATCATTTTCCATACTAGAGAACATCTTCAAAATCATAAATCCACATGAAGGGAAAATGCCCTGACCTTCAGCACTGAAGGTAGTAAATGATTTTTGTATGCTCCAGAGGACATTTCAGATGCAGTGTGGCTTCCGCATTCCTTCATCTCAACTCTTAAGTAAGCCTGTCAAGGACATATGGATTCCACACATCAGAGGAGATGTGTATAACTTAGCTCCTGGGGTTCATGTATAAAAATGTATCCAGCCTCTAATTAACTAGCCCATTTGAGATTTAATAAATTAAAGATTGACTAGTAGCATGAAAAGTGATAAAATGGACTTAAGGAAGTTTATTAATCCCAAAAGTGAGAAACAATACTTTAAATTCAAAACAAAAGTTAATAACTATTTAAGAACATTCAAAAGGAGAACTAGTCTACCTCACTAAATTTTAAGTTAGTTAAATTCATGTTTAAAAGCATGTGGGTTTCGTTGTTACCTAGTATCTCTAGAACATTGCCTGAAACATGTCTTGTGTGCAAAGTGAGCCCTTCCCTCACAGCTCAAGAGCTATCTCCTTACTTGAGTGGCAGTGCTACCTCAATCATAACTGCACTCGTTTTTTTTTAATTTTAACAATTAAAAAAAATAAAGCTATATTTATAAACATACACTTGCTTTAGAGTTCTGATACAATGATTTATTCTATGATTAAAATGTGAGTATCAAATTAAATGAAGACAATAAGATCCTTAATGACATAATAATGAAAGTGAAATATGAGATTTTTTTCTAAATTTACATTTGTCTTATTAAGTATTTGTATTTTAATGTTAGAGTTATTTGCAAGTATCCATAAGTGCTTAAAATATGAGCTGTGTATTGGAACTCAAAGTAAAGCTTAACCAATTCAAAATTTCAGACATTATACAGGATTGTCTGATCTCATGTCAGTTAAACTGAAATTAATATAAATTAGAAGACAGAATTCTCTCTAATTAAAGAAGGACAGACCTATATGTAACCAACTTTTAGTAAACATGGTTGTGTGAGTTTCCAGTTACACACCAATGTTTATCTTGTTTTTATTTTTTATTTTTTGTCTCTTTGTCCTGCTATAGCCTCATAACAAAGAATTGTTTCAATAACTCACAAGATTAAGGTACAAATAAAATTAATGTAAAGCTCAGATTATCTTTATCAATTAAAAGCCTGATCTAAAAATAACAAAATCCCCGTCAGCCTGTGTATATTCTTTTAAAATACTTTATAAGAGTGAAAATTTGTTTAAGTATCAAAAAAAGTCAAAATATGAAACATGACTATAAATATATTATAAATAAATCTTACTGAAGTAGGTGTCTATTTGCCTTCTACACAAAATGACATTTTGAAAGTGTGTCAAAAATTAATATAATGTCTTTTGGGTTCTTGCAATTTTCAGTCAAGGCATTTCTCAGACAAGTCTTTTTCTCTCCCCCTCTTTCCCCCTCTTTATTTATTTACTTTATCATTTTACAGCCTGATCCCAGCACCCTCCCTCCTCTCCTCTCAGTCCCACCTTCATGCTCCCTCCCCCATTCGTGGGGACCCTCCCAAGGGGTACCAACCGACCCTGACATCTCAAGTAGTAGCAGAATCCTCTCCCACTGAGGCCAGACAGGGCAGCCCAGCTACGGGAAAGACATACAAAGGCAGGTAATGGAGTCAGAGACAGCCCCTACTTCCATTGTTTGGTGACCCACATGTTGACCAGGCTGCACAGCTGCTACATATGTGTAGGGGGGGGGTCTAGGTCCAGCCCATGCACGTTCTTTAATTGCACAGGCCCGGGTTAGTTTACTCTGCATGTTTTTTGGTGTCCTTGACCCCATCAGTTCCTTCTATTCTTCCTCCCACTCTACCATAATATTGTTAGAGCTCGGCCTTTTGTCTGGCTGTTTCCATCAGCTGCTGGATGAAGCCTCTCAGAAGACATTAAGCTAGGCTTCTGCTGCAAGCATAGCAGAATGCCATTAAAAGTGTCAGGAGGTGGCTCTCTACCATGGGGTGAGTCCCAAGTTGAACTAGTCATTGGCTTGCTATTCCCTCAATCTCTGCTCCATCTTTATCCCTACACCTCCTGAATGTGCTAGGGTGGGTTGGTGTCCCCCTTCCTCCACTGGAAGTCTCCCCTGGTGGAGGTGACTTCAGGCTCTTTAACCCTTGCTGCTAGGAGTCCCATCTAGGGTCACACCCATAGACTCCCAGGAACTTCCCTTGTCCTAGAGATTCCTCTACCCTCAAATTTCCATTCTCCTTCCTAGTTCTTTCCACAACCCCTTGTCCTGCTCTTTCTGTACCTGATCCCCACCCCGGTTACCCATTACCTTTTCCACCCCATCTTCCACCCAATTCCCTCCTTCCATCTTCAGATACCTATTTTATTTCCTCTTCTGAGTGAGATTCAAGCATCCTTCCTTGGACCCTTCTTGGCGTCTTTGTGTCTGTGGATTGTTTTGTGGTTATCCTGTACCTTATGAATATTATCCACTTATAAGTGACTGCATACCATGCTTGCCTTTCTGGGCTTTTGTGATAAATCTTTTCCTTAGGACAAGAAAAGTAGTACTTAATTCCATCAAATAAATAATCATTAGGTTTTTTGTTTGGTCTTTTTTTTTTTTTTTTTTTTTTAAGGCAGAATAAAAAGTCAGCACTTCACAGGTATCAGTGAAAACAGTGGTCCTAGTAAAAAAAAAAAAAAAAAAAAAAAAAAAGATGCTATGGTTGGCCAGAAGTAAAGCTAGCTATTGCCAGTATTTTACTAACAGATGTCATTGTTATACTGTGACACCATTTGTATAAGGAAATAATAACAGTTATGAGGCATTAAGATGCTTCCATTAGTAAGGACACTTGCCGCCTAGCCTGAAGATCTGACCTTGATTGCTGAGACCCAGAAAGTAAAAAAAAAAAAAAAAAAAAAAAACTTGTTCCATCAAGGAGTTGTCTTCTGACTTCTTTTTGTGTGCTATGACACACATGCACCTGTACACACACATATACACACACAGACACTCTCTCTCACTCTCTCTCTCTCTCTCACTCTCTCTCTCTCTCTCTCTCTCTCTCTCTCTCTCTCTCTCTCTCTC
>OU015750.1:39785866-39827024 GCA_907169655.1 Acomys percivali | reverse complement strand
CTCTCTCTCTCTCTCTCTCTCTCTCTCTCTCTCTCTCTCTCTCTCTCACACACACACACACACACATGTACACATGAACTCATGCATGCATACGCAAAATAATTAAACAAACATAATAAAAATAAAATTTAAGTACATGTTCTTGCTAGCATCATTCACCTTATAATTTAATGGAGCAATTTTTATATGGAAAATAGCTCACTTACAAAGAGGTTATTTGAGAACAAACTGCTTGACAACTATTTGTTCCATTTGGCACTGAAAAAATAATACCACTAAAAGAGAGGTTTTATTTAAATGATATCTGATATTGTGACTCTTGATAAAGACTAAAATATACTTAGAGATCTAGCAGATCACTCTTATTTGTTCAACAAGTTAAATTTGCTATTCAAATTAAGTTTCATCTGCCTCTCTGACACACATAAAATTTTCACATGTGGAGATAAGATTTCTCATAATTAATGAATATTGATAAAGACCCTTCACTTGTCCAGTCAGTTCTCTTACACTTCCATGAATGCTTTTTTTTTTATATATAGTGAAAAATACTGGATGATGATAAAATGCTACTCACGGAGTCTTTTTGTAAAATAAGGAATAATTCTTTCAACACTGATAATGTCAGTAAATGCTATTGGTATGACATGACTTACTTACCAGAAGTGGCAAGTCTCAGCCTGTAACTACCACTTTACAGCCAATGATAAATTCCAATGATACTGAGGAAATGATGCAGGGGTCTCCAGAAGGCCACATCCTGATGAATGATGGCCATTGTGACTCAAGCCCACTGTCTAATCACTCTATTCATTTTTTTAGATGAGCAAATGCATGATTTATCCTTGGATAAGTTTCAAGTCAGAAGAAGTGGTAGAATCAAAGATAAGGTCATTTGAAGAAAGTACAGGCCAAATGTAGAGTTAAAAATCTACCTGGTGTTTTATCCTGCATTGAACAGTGAAAGCTCCAGGAGCTTAATGCAGTAAACATGCTAACGTCATAATATTGGAGAGTTAAAATTAGTTTTAAGTGAAGAACCTGTATGTAGAGTCAGAGGTAATCTTCAGGGTGGGTGCTCAGAACTATGACTGGTTGTTCGTAACAGCACAGATCCCCATGACCTCTAATTTTCTATTCCACAAGAAATTTAAAAGGTAGGAAGGCAGTAAATGGGATACAGGCCCAGATGGAGAAGCCATCATCTTTTGAGCAAATACAAAGGAAAGTCTGTTTTGTATATATGACATTCTTATTAATAGTCTTAGCATGATGCTTAAATTTTATTATTTAAAAATATGTGTTGAGTGGGCAGGTGGTGTGATGCTTTTTAGGGTACACATAAATCTATAGTTTTGAAACTATTATACTCTATTTCAAATACCAAATAGGGTCATGGGTGGTTTAGTTGCTGATAAACACTTAAGTATGTAACACACTGTAAGTACTCAGTGCATCTTTCTTGACTAAATTATCAAATGCATTAATTACTTTTAGCTGAATTTGAAAGGCAACATTCCATCTTTACAAAGAATACCCAGAGATAGATCCTACTTAGGAATAAGTTGATATTTTCTGTGGTTTGTGCCATCCTTGTCTCCTGAGAAGCCAAAAAGAGAACCAAACCCTGAAAAATGTCATTCCTGTTTAATTAGCTTCACATGGTATATTAGTATAAATATTACTTGTTGGTATGCTACTCCTGGATCATCGCCCTAACACTGCTCCGTGAGAGTACATTCAGACAGTGGAACTGCCCACATAGATGAGTGGCAGGACAACGGAGAGGTGGGCGGGCCATTGACAGCATCTCCGAGGAAAACTATCCAGACAGCACTCTGACAGGGAAGGTAATCTCAGACACACATTACTTTGGTTAGCTTTCCGGACATTGTTCCGGATGCTCGGGTGCTTCGCAGAACAGGCATTGGCCCTGTGGTTTGTAGGGAGAGACACATGAGCACACACCATTAACAAGTGTCATGGGATACCAATAGTATGTGTGTAGAGTACGAGTTGCTAGACCAGAACAAGCGTGTCAGGAACGCCAGTTACAGGGTCAAAGGTGTTCCATTTTAATGTGGTGATTAATTCAGGCCTCTGAGAAAAGAATTGAAGGAGGTAATGGGGAGCTTTGGGAGGATCTAGCAGGACAGCGTTTTAATGGAGAGAATGGACTCCTTAAGGCGGAAATAAGAGAACACTTGGTGTATTACTCAAGTGCGATGTGAGTTGGTGGAGAAATGCCCAGCATTGGTTGGCTACATCAGGAGCCCACTGACTAAAACCACAGACTTGGCTTGCTGTCCCACTTCCTCTGTCTTCTGTCACTTCCCAAGTAAACATTGTGCATCAGAAACAAAACTAAACAAAACAAAAACCCATCACTTGTTGAGGAGAAAACTGACTTTTCCATGCATTTATTGGTCTATTATTTCTGCAACATTTTAGGTTCTAAAATATTTTTCAGTAATTGAACCTGTTTAACAATCTAATGTTATTTGTTTATTGATGTAATTTTTTACTAATTATAAGACATCTTTTCTCCAAAGGATATATAGAACATAAAAATATGAATACTTTTGTAATAAGTAATTTTGGTCTTCTTATCTACACAGCAATAAATATTATAAATGTAAGTAAAAGCAACAGGTCACAATTGCTCAGAAGTAAGAGCTTTTAAAGAAACACATGTAAATGTTTATACACAAAATAACAATGATTTTTATTTTCCTTCTAACGTAGACATTCTCTTAGTTTCACTCTCTCTCTCATGACACCCATCCTTCCTCACTCATGGGACAGCGGTTTCTTCACTACCTGACACTGAAGGTCATTTGTAATATCACAATACAACACAGCAGTCTGATCAGATACAAAAATCCCTGCCAAAGAATCAACAGTGAGGTTCTCCCATGCCCACTTCTGAATCTCTATGTTACTTTAAATTTACACATCACCTTTCCTCAAGAAAAATGCAAAATAAGTTCATAGTAATCCCTTCTTGGTATCCACTCAAGAAGGCATTAAAGTAAAGAGGTTTGCTTTCTATGCCCATCTTATGCACAGAAACTCAATGAAAGCAGTAGTTCCTCAGAAGGAAGCACAGTGGACATCGGGGCCCCCGCAGAAGAGCAACCTGTCATAGAACCCGAAGAAACCCTTGAGCCCGAAGCCTGCTTCACTGAAGGTAAAGATAAGAATGCCCCTGCTCCCACTTCACCTGCAGAGCGTGGGTGGTGGCCTTTTCAACTCTTGACCACCCACAATGGGCTGCTTAAATACAACAGGACTTGGTAACAGGCCCATTTCAACTGTTTCAAGAATCTAAAGTTCTTATCATTTCCTTCCGTGCTATAGCAGAGATTATGGAGCTGGAGAAAAATACTTTAATTCCATCCAAAATCATGATTAATTGGTATTTGTAAGAGAAAATACGAATGGTGGTTTTTGTTTTTTGTTTTTGTTTTTCACAATAAGTTTGCACCTTCAACATGTGCCCAATGGTCACGGAGAGAATTGGTCTTTATAGTAAGTTTTCTGGCCATGAAAATTAAGGGAATTCCAAATTTAAAGCAAGTTTTTTTTTTTTAAGGAAAAGCACAATTCCTAATGTGTATTGTGAGAAGAGGACATATGCAGTGCTCTGGATCCCTGGCCCCTGCATGGTAGCTGGTTGAGGCTGCTGTCATACAGGCAGATGTGTGAGACCTAGCTCGCATAGCTACTGTTTAGTATGACTTGAGTTTGGAAAATGGTAGCTGTGTTTTCAACTGTCCATTTGTTGTTCTTTCTTTAAAGGCCTAAATGTTATCCGTCTGTTTTTGTCCCCTATAGAAACTATATACATCCTCACTCTAAACTTTTCTCAAAACTACCTTCTTATGTCCACCGGGAGGTTTCTTGTTTGGCTAACCAACTCTAACAAGAATACCCACTTAATTCGCTTGACAGTTCACTTATGAAAACATTCTTCCTTTGATGTTACTGCCAGCTTTCCTTCCTTTCTTCTCTCCTTCCTCTTTATTGCTCTGTTCCTTAGCTCTTTGCTGCAATCCTTTCTTCTTCTGTTCTTACCATTTCTTTTTCTTTCTCTATTTTCTTCTGACATCCATCCTCTTTTCCCTGTTGTTCTTTCTTTTTTTTTTTCCTGTGGGGCAGGGTTCCTGTGTTTATCTCTTTTCTTTAAAAACTTATAGTAAAGTGCTTAGGCACTTTCCCTTTTAATTTTCTTCCACAGTGTGTAGATACGTAGTTAGGGATGCCCACCACCCACCGGCTTGAATCAGTAAACAAAAGCAATGTGAGGAAGTCAAAGATATATCAAATGGCCGTGCAAATCATCTGTTAGTAAACTCTGAGAAAACCAAGTTCACCCTTTCTGGAGCACCAGGAGTGTATCCATGTGGTGATGAAATCTACAGTGCTACTCTACACACTTCTTAAGAGGGAAAGTTCCTGTCCAGCTACTAACTTCATTTTGAATTTCTTTTCTCAGTAGTAGCCTCAATAGAATGCAAGAAGTTTGCACAGTGGAGGCAACCTACCTGTCCCTCTTTGTAATTACAAAGTATTTTCTTTAAAGGCAACGTTGTGTGAAAGGACAGGCGAGATAAGAAGATGGTGCATGGTGTCCATTGATTTGCCACTGCTCATAAATTCCTACTTGTTACTTTAAGCTTAAAGTGTGATTGCAGCAAATGAGGGAAAAGCACTGATGGTGGAAGGCTGAGCCTGGGCTTGACGAGATGTGTGCTGGGAGGCAGCAGAGCTGTCTTCTCTATTCCTATTGGAACCTCCTGTTTGCAGGCTGCGTACGGAGATTCAAGTGCTGTCAAATCAGTGTGGAAGAAGGAAGAGGAAAACAGTGGTGGAACCTGCGGAGAACGTGCTTCCGAATAGTTGAACACAACTGGTTCGAGACCTTCATTGTGTTCATGATTCTCCTGAGTAGTGGCGCCCTGGTGAGTGAACATTAACCCTAAGTGCTACTGTAGCAACATGGAAAATGTCACACTAGTGGGCTTTTAACCCTTTGTGCTTAATTGCCTTATTTGCCAATGAGTCTTCAAATAACTACGCCTGTCTATCTTCTGGCCACAAATTTAATAAGTAATTGCCTCTCTGGGTTTGCTTTTATGTGTACACACACATTTCTCATCACGCATCAATGTTTGCTCATTATGAAACAGCTCAGAAACCTTGGCCCATTATAAACAAAGGAAATGAATTTTAAATTGCTCTTTCTTTGCTTAACTAAATATGACTATGATAGTCACAGCAACATTCATGTCAGTGCCATTACTGTGATTATTTACGCTGAGTTCTGATGAACTCTTTGTGGGCATGCAGTAGGTCATTGATGACCACTTCTCTGTCTCCTTTCTTATGGGTTCACTATTCTTGGGCTACTCAGAAAACAATGGCTACTGGTAACAATCAGCAATGGGTACTTTGCCTGAGTAATTCTTTAAGGACTGGATTCCCTTTACAGGAAGGTGTTCATTTCATCAGAGTCTATTTCAATTCAGCTGAAAATTATTTACTTATGTACAACTATATTGATAGCATTTTAGAATTTTAGCTATAAGGAAATATTTAAGCCACAATTACTGACAAGTTTTAAAATCAGTTATATATGTTCCTGTAGAATTCTTGGTGGAATAAATGTCTTCCACACATCACTTTAGATGAAAAATAACCCTTCATCATTGAAAGAAATATATATTTGAGGTAAAGTACCAGCTGAGGTTTATATTAGAGCAATACATAATTGGATCTAATTGAAAAATAGATTCACATTCCTATTAAGTAATGTCACAGTATCTCTGCTAAAAAGTAAAATTATTAGGCAGCCATGGTGGCACACACCTTTAATCCCAGCACTCTGTATCCAGAAGCAGGTGGATATCTGAGTTCGAAGCCATCCTGGCCTATAGAGTAAGTTCCAGGACAGCTGGGCCTGCACAGAGAAACCCTGTGTTGAAAAACAAACAAAGAAACAAGAGCCAGCACTAAGTTTGCAAGTCATGGTAGTGCACACCTTTAATTCTAGCACTCATGAGAAAGAGATAGATCCTTGTGAATTAGAGGCCAGCCTGGTCTACAAAGATGGCTGTTAGACAGAGTATTCCTGTCTAGAGGAGAGAAAGGAAAAGAAGAGAAGAGAAGAGAAGTAAAATTATCAGCAAAAACAAAAAAAGCAGTTGACTAGTTAATAAAATTGCATAGTATATTGATAAATCCTAATTTCTGCTTTATAAAAACTAACAATTTTGACTCACATGGTATATACTCACTTACAATAGGGAACTAGCCCAAAAGGCATGTCCCACAAAAGTCTTCACTTACCAGGAGACTGGGATAGATGTGAGGACATCCTACTGAGACTTTAGGCAAGAGAAGTATAGGAGATGGTGAAGTAGAAGGACCCAGAAGGTCCTAGAAACCTACAAGAAGAACATCATGATGAGTGGATCGGGGCCCAGGGGGCTCTGCTCAAACTTTTGCACTAACCAAGGAAAATACAATAGTAAACATCGAACCCCTACTCTGATCTACCCAATGGACAGGACATTCTCCACAGTTATGTGGAGAGCAGGAAGTGACTTTGACATGAACTCTGGTGCTCCATATTTGACCACCTCCCCTTGGTGGGGAGGCCTGGTGGCACTCAAAGAAAGAATAAGCAGGCTACCAAGATGAGACTTGATAGCCTATGACTATATAGTGGGGGAGGAGGTCCCCCTCAGTCTTAGACCTAGGGGAGAGGAATAGGGTGAAAGTGGGAGGGAGGGAGGAATGGGAGGTTACAAGTGATGGGACGGCAATTGAGTTATAATCTGAATAAATTAATAAAATTTTTTAAAACTAACATTTTTATTATTCAATCTCTTTCCTATGCAAAAAACATTAAAACATAATGAGATTGTTTTTTCTCCTCATGGTGCTAAAGATCAAACTCTTGATGTCAGATACCTTAGAAAAAATGCTGTAGCCACTAAGTCACACCCACAGCATGGCGTTAAGTAATACTTCCTGGCCTAGCTAGTTGACTCATGAAATTATAATTTCACTTCAGGAAGAATGAAGACATAAAGGCCCCTTTCTGGTTTTAGACGCTATCTAAAGTATATCTTTCCTTCTGGTTTATAATGAAAAGACCTGAAGAGTAATCAAGCAACAATAACACTGTGACTTTGCTCTCCAGTCCCAAGGAAACACCATGTGCAGTATAATCACAAAAATCTAGCTTTATCCCTCTAGTGGCATTTGAAAGCTAAAATGTGTAATGTGTTCTTTCTAGGCCTTTGAAGACATATACATTGATCAGAGAAAGACTATCAAAACCATGCTGGAGTATGCTGACAAGGTGTTCACTTACATCTTCATCCTGGAGATGCTTCTCAAATGGGTGGCCTATGGCTATCAAACATATTTCACCAATGCCTGGTGCTGGCTGGACTTCCTGATTGTTGATGTAGGTATCTTCCATGGTGTGCCTTCGGTTTGAGGGCATTTGTCTTGTCTGTATCCTACTTCTAAAAAGGTGAAACGCTGGCCACTGTTTTGTGATCACAAGACAGGCTACCCAGCCCTAAGCTCTCTCACCAAATGATAGCATAGACCATGGAAGTTCCAGACTAACTTATTAACTAATTTAAAGGAAGGATATAAGATCTAGTATGAATAACAAATTTTTAAAATCATATTGTAATATATAAGGTATGTGATGTAAAAGACATTTAAAGGCTATGATGTTTATTCTGCCATGTTATGAACCAGACAGACTCCAGTTTGGATACCCACCAATTCATTGATTGTTTTTCTTCCCCATGAGTAGAGAAAATCAATGAACAAAAGAAATAGTGAGTACTACTAGTACTAATGTAATTTTTCACTGGAAGGTTTTATGCAGAGATTTTAAACTCCATTACAAATAACATTGCAGAAGGCAGGGAAAGACATGCTTACTTCATGACAGGGAGGAAATGTTCCTTGATATAAATGAGATTTACAAAAAGTCCTTCATGTACCAAAAATCCTTATAAATAATTCTGGTTATTAATAATCAACATTTCATTTACTTGAAACAAGTAATAATGCCACTCGGTCAGGTCAAAATGAATTGAGTAAATTGAAAGAAGTCTGAAAGAAATAATCAATTTTACAGTATAGAAAGACGAATTAATCATTAGAAACTACCTCATGTTTTCAATGAAACTTATACTTTGGTTAGTGTTTGGTATTTTGCAAAGTTTTTACTTTTAATATTCCTCTATGTCCTTTTTATTCTTATTACTCTTAATTTTTTTCATACAGTATATTTTGATTATATTATTTCCGTTCCCCCAAATCCTCCCAGATCTTCCTGTCCTCCTTTCCCTGGCAACTTCATTTGTTTTTAAAGAAAAAAAAATGAAAATAAGAGTAAAAACAAAGTAAAGCAAAACAAAAAACCCACCAAACCATAACAACAACAACAACAACAAAGCACACAAACTAATTAACCAACTAACAAAAAAAACCTGAATCCATTTTATGCTGGTCAGCTACTTCTGACCACAAGGTTCATATACCCAGTGTCATTCCATTGAAGAAAACTGATCTCTCTTCCAGTGGTATCAGTTGCAAATAACTTGTGGGTTGTGGTAGGACATTACTGCACTTGTCCCCTCCCCCATGCTGGGATTTAGTCGGGTTTAAATTTTCTTCAGGTCTTGTGTGGGCTATCAATACGTCTGTGAGCTCACATGCGACTCTCTCTGTTGTATCTGGAAGAAACTATTTCCTTGGAGTCATTTACCACTTCTGGCTCTCAGAATCTTTCAGCCTCCTCTTCCACAAAGCTCCCTAAGCCTTGAGAGGAGGGCTTTCATGAAGATATCCCATTTAGAAAGAAGTGTTCCAAGGCATCTCACGCAATACTGTCCAGTTGTGGCTCTCTATGTTAACTACCACCTACTGCAAAGAGGCACTTCTCTGATGAGGGCTGAGTGAGGCACTGATCCATGGGTACAGCAATATGTTATTAGGAGTCATCACTGATGTTCATTTAGTAGAATAACAGAACAGCTACAAATAAAAACTGCATCTGTTATGTTAGTTGATAACTGCAAACTGAATGAAATCGGTGTCATGTACTCATTGTTATTTGTATTGTGCAGGTTTCTCTGGTCAGTTTAACAGCAAATGCCTTGGGTTACTCTGAACTTGGGGCCATCAAATCCTTAAGGACACTAAGAGCTCTGAGACCTCTAAGAGCTTTATCACGATTTGAAGGGATGAGGGTAAGAAAATTAAAACTCTGGAGCATTGTATATTGCCAAAGCTAGACTGAATTCAGTTTAACTAACAAGAAATACATGCATGCAGAAGGAATGGCAACCCTTTGCAAAATTGCTACTTTGTCCTTTTCTCTGCTGCATATTTGCTTCTTGGTGATATGCAAGAGAAAATGGGCCTCTCTGAAAATGATTTAATATCATTTATCTGCTTTGCTAATTAAAATGACCTTATTTCATAATTGATATTGGGAGTTTCCTTGTAATCCCTGATAAAAAGGGGGGGGGGGGGAAAGGCAGATACTCTCTTAGAGAACTAAGTGGAGTTATGTAATAATCTCCTAAGGATAATTCTATGTCATGTCATTCTCCTTTGATAACATGTTTATACTTAAGGAATCTTATAGAAAATAATGTGAAGCACAAGTGTGTATGAGTACAAATCAAAAAAATGAAGAGATGTTGAATGTTTTGTCTTTAGAATGCCAAAACTTTCATTATTCAAGGGCAGATATTAACCACTGGCTGAATTAACCCTAATACTACCTCAGTTGTAATTGAATTAATCTTAATGAATAGGTAAGATATTAACCTAAATATTATATGTACCAACACATCTTATGCAAGAAAATAAAGCTGATAGGGAAAAGAAACAGAACATGTACTTCTTACTCATTACCATAGATGACTCACTAATGAACCTTAAATTTCACATCTCAGTTACACAAAACATTATTCCCACCTCCATAATTGATCACAGGTTACAATTTTTGCATTTATTGGCTTATTGTTATTATGGTTATTTAAATGCATAAAACAATCACTTATATAAGATGCATAATGTAAAAACTGATTTTATTTATTATTTAAGATCAAAATTTAAATTCTCTAAACAAAGAGTAAGCATTGTCCTGTCAATTCCTTAGGTTCACTTGCACTTAAAAACCATGTGGTTGTGCAGGCTCCTCTCTACCCCATGTAGATGGTATACAGCCTGTCTTCCCTTGTAAATAAAAACCAATTGTAAGTATTGTTATGCCATGCTTTAAGAAACTTAACAGTCATTTCTAATTTCCCTAACATATATGAAGACTTCTCTTCATTTGACACAAGTTAGCACAAAGAAGCTTTGATTTCTCACACAAGTATTCACATTTGTACTAAAATGTATCATGAATTTTCTCCAGATTATGCAAAACTTATTTTTTTACAATTAAAAGAGCACTTTTATTTCAGAATAGCAACTCCAGTTGTCAAGGAAAACATTATTTTCATACTTTTTATATAAAAATATGTTAGCTGAATTAAAATCCACATTAAAAGGCTCTCCAATTCTGAATAAGGCTAAGTATATAAGACTATTAGAAAACATTTCAAATTTGATCTTTTTGGGGATTATGAAATGCAGTCATTTATTTTTAATATGCAGGATTTACTTTCCATAACAAATGGGACTATTTTCCCTTTTTGCAGAAATAAATTTATTAATTTCTATTAATAATACTTTTATTTCTTTAAACTGTAGTGATAGAAACAAAAAAAATGTGTGTAGATTCTAAGAAGTTGGTTTCTGAGTATGTTCATGGCTCACAATGAGGCCATGAACACCACACAGCAATGACAACTCCCCACCACTAGTTTGGCATTGTAAAGTCAAAATTAACCTTTTATTGATCGTGCTTTTGTATTCCTAGTATGAAAGTACTTACACTTTGTAAAAATGTAATTGCGGGCAATGGTGAGGTTGGATGTGATGATGATTGTAACTTGGAAGGGAGAGTAGAATTCCTTCAGAAACTCTCACTTTATTATCCTTGCCAGCATAGAATCGCAGTAGCTGTGCCAAGGCGCAAACCAGGCAGTCATTTTGTTTTGGATTTTCTGTCACTCTTTGAAAGCATGTGCTTTTATGCAACACTACGGAATAAAGCATGCTGCATAGTGCTTGAGAAGGAGTTAGAAAGTAATAAGTGAGTTATCATCACGTTGCTCTTTGTGTTTTGCATGTTTTATGCACATTTTTTGGCTGACAGCTTTTGAACATTTACTGTATTTCAAATTTCCAGTCCAAATTTTCCAACATGTGAAACTGAACTGAGTGAACTGATGTCGTGAATACGTAGGGTCAAATAAAACTTGTATTTAAATTAGTATTTTTAATTTCCTAATCTGGGAAATCATGAATACCTTTTCAAAAAGAACTCGAGTCTTGATTGCTAGGGAGACAGACAGTGAGCATCATATACAAAAAGTAACACCAAATGTTCTGTCATATCAGCTCTCTAACTAATAATAAACTATATATTTCTATTTTATATAGGATAATCTTGCTCCAACTTGGATGGGGTGGAGCGGTGGTCCCTCCCCTCAGCCCTTTATTATGGGTACTGTATTACCCCTTTTGCTACCTTTAATCCTTGCACTGTGACTTATGTGTAGTGGGATGAGGGAGGGAATGGGAAGGGTACAATTGCACCACAGTAGGGACCACACAGTATGTACTTCCAAATCCACTACTCTCAATGAGCTTAAATTTCTTTGGGAGAAAAAAAAAGAAAGAAGATATGTCTGGACTTACCTTCTGTGGATTATAACCCCAGTAGTGCATACCTTTGTTAAGTTTCACTGAATGTAATTTAGATACTGTATACTTCATTATCCATTTATGGGGAAATTACTTGATTGGTGAGGGCGGGTGGGGGCCCTGGTGTAGGATGAATTATGAAAACATTAATTTGTCAAGCTCGTGATAGTGATTGAGGCATATAGTCCTTGATTTTGGAAACACTGCTCTGGTCCCTCAGTGGACCAGCTTTACTCCATCAATTGATTGTTGATGTGTGTGAGCAGAGACTAAAGTGTAACATATCAGGTATCGTAGGGAAGTTACTGACTATAATCATTCTCATTTTATTGCATAAAATGTGTTGTTTGCAAAAGGTAGCAAGGCAAGATACCTGTGAAACAGTGAAATACGAAAACAATCTGTTTTAATTTGGAAAACCAAGAAATGTGAAAATCAACCTCACTGAACTATATAGAATAGAGTATTCATGTAGAAACAAAAAATCATGAGCAGTAAGAAATTAATGTATAAACCAACTCCTTATAAGCCAACACAATTAACTTCCAGGATCTTAGAAGACATCACAGTGAATCACCCCAAAAAAAAACAAATCTAGATTTTTTTCCTCTTAAAATTTAATAGTCTTATGTAAGAAAGATAATTTTTATTAGTTGGAAAAAGAAAAAAATGTTTGGATAGTTGACACATTCATCCTAATAAGATTTTATAACACTGATTTAGGTGTCAAGTTTTTTTGAAAACTCGTTTTACTTTTCATATTCAGAAGTCATGATTTTTACTTTTTTACTTCTATATTCTTATTCCCATAATTTTTCTGTTTTTCTGAAACAACGATGAAACCCATAGATTAGCATTTACTTGAAAAAAAAAAAGAAAAAGTCTCGCCTTAGATTATGGTTTTAAATGCACTAAAATTTCTACTACCACCTCATTGATTTAATCAGAAGTATGAACCCTACAGAAGAAATAGACTCTAAGAGCTAGCTGTGCTACAAATACAAAAATTCTACTGGGAGATTTTTTTAAAAACTTTGTTAGAAAAGACAACCTCTATATTCAACCCATCAGGCATGCTCCATTCTTAGACATCTCCCTTTACATACCTTGTAGCCTTGACTTGTTCCTTCCAATTTATTTAGACCAGCTCCCCAGTACATGCCCATATGGGAGCCAATTATTGACTCTCCCTAGAGACAAGAAAGAATTAATACACCTCCCTCTCTGAAGAAACAAGGGATGGTTGGGCTCTTGGGAGAGGCAATCCTTTTGTGCTCCTTTGCTCTGTAAGTTAATGAAATCACAACTAAAGTGAATTTTGAGTGGCTAGTCCTCTGATGCTATGCCAAGTGTTTCTCAATACAAAGTTCCTTGTAAAACATAACGTCTCACTCGGCCAAATCTATGGCAAATTTGTGCATTTTCTCCTGAATTTTATTCCTACACAATATTTGACATCATCACTAAATCAGTAATGTGGGTTAATTTTAACTCAAAACCAGTCCCTATGTCAAAGGAGACCTCTCACATTTATTATATTATGCAAACGTTTTTCTTATTCAAGTCTTTACTCAAATTTCTCACATCATTTAGAAATAAAAGCTAAAATTATACTGTCTTCAAAACATGCTAAGATAAATTTTACTTCACTTATTTGTTCAATCATTTTTCTATTCCTAGTGTCAAAGCTCTCTGTCACACTCAAGACAATCAAAGCCTTGATAATTCGTAAACGTATCTTTGTATCTTACATTTTTAGAAATATCTTAGTATCTCTCTGGGGAGATGGTTCAGTGGTTAAATCCCTAACCAGGCAAATGTGACTACTGGACTTTGGGTCTCCAGAACTCACATAAATGTCCGATGGGCATAGTGGCTCACATGTAACTCTAGAGCTATGAAGATGAAACTAGATCTCCACAGCAAGCTGGTTATCCAGACCCGCCCTGTCATCAAGCTATGAATTCAACTGACTGAAAGAATAAGATGGAAAACAACCAAGAAAATATACCCCAGAGCTCCTACATCTATTTAATGCCTCCACATATGTGAATGCACACTTCTACACAAATAAGCAGTCTCAGGCAAACACATATATATTCACTCAGCATATGCACGCTAAAACATCATAATCTTCTAGTTATATAGGAAAAATAATTAGCTTTCACACAGAGCAGTTAGAAAAATCCAGAAGTGGTTGAAACTCTTGGAAAAAAATCACAGGGTGAGCAGAAAAGAGTATGAGATGTCAATTCTGGCCCACTTTCTGATACTAACCTATTTGAACTTCATTAGTCTTGTTTTCCAAATGAAACACAAGCACCAAACTGTTTTTGTAGTTCTTGCCAGTACTAAAGTTATAATTCCTGAATTCAAAAGCTTGAACTGGTGTGTAGAATTAGACTCACTAAAAGATGTGCTTATTTGAGAAGGGAGATCATTTCAAGAGCAAATACTGGTCATGGAATTGCAAAGAAAGAAGAGTCCATTACTCTCAAGCAAAGACATTAGCATAGTGATCACCTTAGACGGCCATGAAGTGTAGCCACTTAGGGAAGCTGAAAGGAAAAATGTCTCTGGCTAGTGAGCTCCTTCAGCAGCCGAGTCTAGCACTTGAGCATGATCCCCAGAACTGACTCCACGTAATAAAAAGGAGAGAACCACCTCCTGCAAACTGCCCTCTGACCTTTACACAAGTGTTATAGCAAGCACACACACACACGCACGTGCATGCACATGCATGCATGCACGTATACACGCATGCGCTTACAAAAAAAAAACAAAAAACAAAAAACAAAAAACGTAATTTAAAAAATGTTTCAAGGAAAGTAAACACACTGACTATCATGTGATGCAGATGCTGAAGAGAGGAAAATGTTTTCTAATGGCTAGAGAACCATTGTGGGCACCAGAGTTCATGTCAGAGGCGATCTCTGCTCTTCCCTCCCGTTCTCCACGTGGAGAGTGAGAATGGCTACATGTGAACAGGAGGCGGAGGTTCTCCACTTCCAATGCTCTTGATTGGCGCATCGGTTTGTGGGTCCAGATCTGCCAGCCTTTGATAGTCTCCTCCTGGAGCTTCTGACAACCCCTCCGCAATCCTTTCACCCTTCATCTCGTCCATACAACTCGCAGTTAGCTCTCTTAACCAAGAGTCCGGCCTTGAGTCTCAGAAGATAAGAGTGAGGGGATTACAATCGAGATGTGATGTAAATAATTATAATAAAAATGTATAAAAATAGTTTTAAAATAGAATTTTTAAAATGAGACTTGAGGTAGGTAAATTTACTCTATCTATACTGGAAGAAGGGGAGGGAAAAAATCTAGCAATAATGTAATTCTAAGGTAACTGAGGGCAGAGCCAAAAAGGAGATCAGGAGAGTGGGCAAAAGACCAAGGTGAAAAAGTGTGAAGAAAGCTGCATGAGACCTACAACATAGTGTCAAAATGTTCAGTGCCACAGCTTTAAAAGCAAACGCTCAGACTTTAGTATGGACTCTGTCCTCAGCAGACACAGAACTCCAGTGTGGATGGGAGATGAAGCACTCAGAAAAGAGAAACAATTATTCAATTTAGTGTTTATATCTCAAATTCAATAAAATATAACTTTATGGGCGCATTTAAAATAATATATAAAAGTATTTTTAAAATTCCTTCTCCATAAATAACTTAAAACTAAATTGAAGATAACATTTATATATATATATATATACATACATACATACAGGAAGGCTTATGTGTTAACTCTTTTAGACAGGCTATGAAGTGAGATAGTAGCTATCAGTTTTTCCACATAGGCCTATCTTCTTCCTTGATAGCTCAATATGAATTAACCCTTTCATGCCCATGCCTCATTTTTATCATTACTGGTTTCTTTATTTCCTTTGGCCTAACTTAATACACTATTTTTCAGCCCGAGATGGATATTGTCTCTTACAGAGTTCAAACAGGCCTCAAAAATGCAAGGAATTGGCTCTTATACTTACTTCTGTCAGACAGGCAAAAAGTTCATTCTAAAATTAAACTATATCAAAAGCAAATAAAAGATATTCCGAATCAAATCGACAAGAAGAGTAGGTATTCCCACATGAGTGGAATTAATCTCAGTCACTCGTGTTGAAGCCTGAGACACATCTGCCATGTAAGAGCATATTAGGGCCGGCGTTTTCTCTCTCTTGGCTACTTATGTGCAGCTCAGTGGAGAGCCATAGAGAAGAAGGCTGGGACTACAGTGTATCAAATATAAAACTCCACACTTTTAATCTGTGGTCCTGAATTAAGGATAAGAGGGAGGTAAATTCTTTTTTCATAACAACAACAAAAAAAAAAAACAGAGAAAGTAACTTAGCACAGGACTTTGCATAATCACATCAGAGTTGACAAGTACGTACAGTATCCCTCCTTTTTTTTTTTATTTTCCTAAGAAAATATTCTCTCTAGTGTTTCATTTATAGTAAGTTTATTGGATTAAACTCAGTAAATGAAACAACTGACATGACTGGAGCTTGAAATAAACGATGTGATGATCTACTGAAATACATAATGCTAAATTGTCTTGCTTCTTATGCAAAAACTATTATTAGTTATAGCAATGCATGGATAATTAAGGCCAAAAATATGTTAGGTGTTTAAAATAGTCTTATATTTAATACATCTGAATTTTAATTTATTTTAAAAGTATATTGGTCAAATCAGTTCCAGTCGGAATGTTTTAGTTCTGTTCTTTAACATATTGTTTTGTTTTGTTTTGTTTTGTTTTTTAATGACCTAATCTTCTGTCTAGGAGTTCCTACTTCTCTTTCTTTCTTTTTTTTTCCCCTAATAAACTACAATCTGTCTCCGTCTAGTAGCTATTTCCTCTGATTTTGCTTTTCCTTTAGCTCCTTTCTTATATTAAATTTCTTCTCTTTCTCCATTCCTTTGCATATTGCCTATATTTATTTTCCTAAGCATAATGTTTTTAAAAGAATGAATTTTATTTTAAGATTTTTTTTGCTTCGCTCTTACACAAAGTCTTGATAGAAAAAATAAGTAAAGATCAAAGATTCCTAGGGGATTGTCTTTCTGCTTTTAACGAATAAGAATTCTGACTTTTCTTTGTCTCCATTTGTGTATTAGGTGGTTGTGAATGCCCTGTTAGGAGCAATTCCATCCATCATGAATGTGCTTCTGGTTTGTCTTATATTCTGGCTAATTTTCAGCATCATGGGCGTAAATTTGTTTGCTGGAAAATTCTACCACTGTGTTAACACCACAACTGGTGACATATTTGAGATCACCGAAGTGAATAATCATTCTGATTGCGAAAAACTAATAGAAAGAAATGAGACTGCCCGATGGAAAAATGTGAAAGTAAACTTTGATAATGTAGGATTTGGGTATCTCTCTTTGCTTCAAGTTGTAAGTGAACACTATTTTTTCTGAAAATTTTATCACTCAGAATAGTGGTAAAGTGATAGTTACAGCTGTCATTTAGTTAAGAAGAAACATTATAATTTTTTTCAGTGATGTTACTTGTTAGTACAAATTTGTGAGTCCAAATAAGTAGGAACATTCTTACATGAACAGACGTAGTCAACAGAGTCCAGGCATTGCAGTTTTCCCCAAAGGTCTTATTTTCTTTTTTTCATATTTTTGTCATTTATTTAAAAAGTCATTAATAACTAAATAAGGTCACGGATTTTTTTCTATTTCAATTGAAAAGCTTGGGTTTTTTTCTTTCAGAATGTCCTCCCTTAGGCATGCACTCTCTCTCTCTGTCTCTGTCTATCTCTTTCTATTTTCCTGTCTCTGTTTCTCTGTACTCCCTCTTTCTCTGCCTCTCTCTATCTCTCTCTCTCTGTCTCTCTCTGTGTCTGTCTCTCTCTGTGTCTGTCTCTCTCTGTCTCTCTCTCTGTCTCTCTCTCTGTCTCTGTCTCTGTCTCTGTCTCTCTCTCTCTCTCACACACACACACACACACACACACACACACACACACACCACTTTCATATATGTCTGGACAGTAACTGATGTGTAGAAGTTCACTGACGCTTAGTATACCAATCTGGATTAGAAACTTGGGAAAGATGGTTGGGTGTGAAGAGTTTATTTTCATAGTGAAATGAAAATAGCAGAGCCTCAGCATGCAGAATTCAAATGCAAGCAATTCTAGTCTCCTATCAGATGAACTTTCGATACCATTATTGAGTTCTATTTTACCCCAAACATCCTATTAGTTTCCTAAGAATAGTTTATAACTTATTTTTAAAAACCACAAAGGTTGGTGATGCCTTACACATATTTATCCAGTGGCACTTCTATCTGCAACAAAGCAGTGAGTGTAAACAAAGGCCAGATTATTTTAAAAGTACATCTCGATTTGGTCTGACTTTAAAACTGCTATATAATTTCTTTCTCTCTGCTTCTTCAGGGTATTTGGAGCATAAGTTTACTTTAGTCAGCAGGATAAGGTTTCTGTTACTCAATCAGACTAAGCAAACAAGCCCATACTGTTCCCAACCCTCTTGCAGTTTTCACAAACATTCCTACTATGATTATTTTATAAATCTGTCTATTTTTTTATTGGAATCCTTCTCCGTTCCAGAATCTGTATCTCACTCTGAACGTTTATAGCTTAACATAATGATTTTTTAATGTAGCAAGAATAATTTCTTAAATACTACACTAGATTCACTAGCTTTCCCTTGTCCTTCACTCTAGCCTACACTGATAATTGGAGTTATAAGAACCTCTAAACTTATCCCTCTCCTTATTAAACTACAGAAAGAAAATTGGACATTTTCTTTCTGCACACAGCTCTTAATCAGGTGCTGCTAATAAGTAAACAAATCCTAAAGTGTCATTTCACACTAGACTGCACAGAAGCACCTCTCACCCCTCTGTTGACTAATAATTCCATAAAAATTGCTCAAATGACTTCTTTGTTCCTGAATGAGGTGTGTGATAAACAGGTTCTGTAATTGACCTAAGCCAAGAGTTCAACTCCCTTCTCTCTCTCCTTGATATGAAAGGCATTTCTGGTTTCTGACTAAGAAGCCTTCCTCTGTTGTCACACTCACTTCATCCACCACTCCACAAGAGTCAGTGACTTATAAGCAAAGACGTGTCACAAGAATCATGTCAAGCTTCCCCACTAAGGAAAAATTCATTTTATGTCCTTAAATTTTGTGTTCTAAGACATAGGAAATGCCTGTAAGACATTAGAAGAGGGATCCGTCCCTCTTCGATGTGCAGATGACAAGTGCCAGTCTTATTTGTCACACTTTTATTCTTTATGTTAACTCATTCTTTTCAACGATTATACCACAGAAAGTGAATATAGGCTTCTGTCTGAAATTTTCTTAAAAGGGTAGCTTCAACTTATATATACTCATGTGATTCAGGGACTGTTACAGTAAAGGAAAACTTTAAGTGCTGTCAATTTGATCATCTGGAAGAAAAGGTTTCTGCAGAATATACTCAAATCTAACTTGTCATTGCTGTAGATATTGCCAAGTCTGCTTACATTTCTTAAATTTCTAACAAATTATAATAGCATGTTAATTTTGAGAATTGTTTTAGAGATAGTTATAAAATATGAAAATATATAGGATGGTCATTTTGTCTACTTTCTATCCTGACTCAAAAATCCTTGGAAAATTTGTTTTGAAATGACTTTAAAATACTTTTTAAAAATGTACATTAAGAATATTTAGTAAGTGTCCGTTTTGAATTTTAACCCAAAGTAAGATATACATGTCCTTTCCAATAGGCCACATTTAAGGGATGGATGGATATCATGTATGCAGCAGTTGATTCCAGAAATGTAAGTATTTTTTATAGCTACATCTTCTGGAATATATATATTCAGGTTGAAAGTGTGTTGAGTTTGTGCTTAAGGACAGCAGTATTGATCAGAGAGATTGTATTAAGCTCAACCAAAACCTGAAGTCAAAGAAAAGAAGAAAAACTCAACTCATTCATTTAATAACAAAAGATATTCCTTTAAGTGTTTCTATTTGTTGTACAAGAGCAAATAGAAAAGAGAACAAGGAAACAGAAAAAGTATACGACTGTCACGTAGGTAGCCTCCATACTGGGAAGCCTGAAAAGGTAAAGATACCTGGAAGTCTTAGACATGTGTCATAGTCTTTTTCAAGTCCATTTTTATATGAAGAATATCCGTGCATTTACTTGAGCCGATACCAATGTTGTCATCACTTCTACGTTATTTGATTCCACACTTTTTCCAACCTCTGGATGTATTCTAAAACCTCAGGCTTCCTCTAAGATTGACCTCCAGGGCTGTAAAATCTAATGCTGTCTTCCTTTCAGTTATTTTTCTTGTTTTTGCTTTTCTTTGGCAGCCCAGCCCTCCAGTTAACTTTGGGACCCTTCTAATTGCCCTGTATACATCTTGATCACCCGGGAATTGTGTCATTTCACTTTGTTGCATAAACTTTGCCTTACATGTTCAGTTAGTTTTAACTCCGTTGTCTTCAGAAAGAGAAGGATGCATTGGGAAGCCTATGTACAGTAAATCTTGACTCCTTTGTTGTGCAGTGAGTGACAGGCTGGTGTCTATTTTTATAACCACAAGTTTGAGAGTCAGTTATCAGTGAAGTGTGACAACATGTCTATTCAACCTAAAAATTTTAATGACTGTGTTAATGGTAGGGAAGGTTCCAGCACCCAAATTAATGATTCTGTTTTTGTTTGTTTGTTTTGCTATATACCTTCATGCACTAGTGAATCTTGATTCTAAAGTGTTCTTTATATAGTTGTAAGAGCTGCTTTTCACTAACAAGTTTCTTTGGTTGTTTTGAAGATAGGGTGTTACATTGTAGCCTAGGCTAGCCTGGTAATCATAGAAAGTCTCTGGCCTCAGCCTCATAAATTCTGGGACTGCACAGACATGAGACACCACATGAGTCCACTAATATTTTCAAATTCCTGAAATTCTATTAACTCAAAACTTTTCAAACTTAAAATCTAAAGCTAAAATTACAAAGTATTAGTTACATTAAAAGTTATATAAATAGTTTTAGATTGTCACACTATGTTACTTTTTACACAAACCCTTTTTGGTGTCTACTTTCAGAGGGTGTTTTTTTGAGGCTGTTGAGATGAGAATAAAATATACTGAATTATTACTAAGAGTATAGTCATCTGGTCTTGCAGAAAAGCATTAATGTGTTCCCAATATTTAAGCCTGCTCTAGCAGTTAACAAATTGTTCTCCTTGGCAGGTTGAACTGCAGCCTAAATATGAGGAAAGTCTGTACATGTATCTCTATTTTGTCATCTTCATCATCTTTGGCTCCTTCTTCACCTTGAACCTGTTTATTGGTGTCATCATAGACAATTTCAACCAGCAAAAGAAGAAGATAAGTATTTTTAAAAACATTTCCTTACACAAGGCAATAGAATGCTTACCATGCAATCTGAATTTTAAATCAAGATGAGATCTTGAATTCAGAAACCAAATAGTTTATGGCCTTCCCCCTGCCCCCGTCTTCTATTCTTAGCAACTCCTCACTCCCCCTTACAAGGTACTTGCAGCTGAAAGATCACTAGAGGCTGGAAAAGCATGTGGAAGGGTGGAGAAAAAGAGATTTTGCTTGATCAGAGAACACTGTACACGTGTATATACTAAAATATCATACTAAATCCCATTAATATACACAATCAATAAATACCCATCAAAACTTTAAAATTGTGTTTAGTGTATATACTTCTGTACCCTTTTCCATGACTTTTATCATTTGTATTTCTTTCTTCTCCTTATTTAACTAAAAACAATCATTTCCAGTTTTAGTTTGAGGAATTTTTGCTTTGTCTATTATCACATATAAGGCATACTTGATTGCTCTAATTACATATGTGCATTAAAGAAAGCATGCAAATAAATATTATCACTCCCTAGTAACCACGGTTCACATTTCATGTTTCCCTGCTCAAACTGTTTCAATGAGCATTTTCTTTTTTGAACTACTTCTCATTTCTTTTTTTTTTTTTTTCTTTTGAGACAGCCTCACTTTACAATCCAGGCTAGGCTGGCCTCATTATATAGCCTTTAATGTCCTAAAACCAGGAGCAATCCTGCATCAGTCTCAAAAATGATGGAACCATAGACACACATCACTTTGTCTGACCCTGTAAAACTCTGTGTGCATGTGTTGCGCTCTCTCTCTCTCTCTCTCTCTCTCTCTCTCTCTCTCTCTCTCTCTCTCTGTCTCTATCTGTGTGTGTGTTCATGTATGTGTGTGCAAGTGTCTGTGAGGTTGAGTATGCACATGCATGTAAAGGCCAGTGGTAGACATTAGTTACCTTCCTCAATCACTACCCACCATAATTTTTAAGACACAGTCCCTCTTTGAACCTCCAGCCCTTCAATTCAGATAGATCAGTGGATTCATCTATCTCCGCATCCCCAGCACTGTGATTATGAGCACACGTTGCCACACCCACTTTAATATGGGTATTGGGATCTGAGCCTAGGTACTCATGCCAATATGTAAAACATTTACCACTTGATCCATCTCTGAAATACTTCTTAAAATTACAGTCATGTCCTTAGGAGAGTTGGGTGGACATCCAACAGTAAGTGTGTGGTAGTCAGAGGGCAACTTACAGGAGTGGGTCCCCTCCCTCCACCATGTGGGTACCAAGAATTGAATCTGAGTAGATAGTCTTGTCAGCTATATGCACTGAGCCATGGCCCTAGTCCTGAAATGCTTTATACTGTACATTTTCAAATACTTTTTTGACAGAGTTTTCTGTTTCTTAAAAGTGTTCTTATGCATTTATTATAACTTGGCCAGTTTTGTTCTTCTTAGTCTTTAATGGATTAATTCAATTTTTTCCTGCAAAATATTTGAGTGCTTAAATATTTTCTTACAATAAATGTTCAGAGTGAAGTATTTTGCTGTCTGGGAGTAATGTAGCCAGTCAACTGAATAAACGGTATGAGCATGACCTTGTTCCAGCTCTCTCCTGGACATTAAATGTTCTCTTTGGCTTTTAATATTTGATATTTATCAGGTGGAAACAAAATTTAACTTTAATTTTTGTGTATTTTATGGATCATATATTTGAATGTGTTTTAATATGTCACAGCCAATTGTGTTTCTTTATGTATGAGGACTTCATGGTATTTGTTCAATATGTTTGCTTATTGATACTGAGGATTCTTATACTACAAAGCATTATCTTTAACACTGATAGACTTCAGTTAGTAACAGTACACCCTGCTCCATTTGTGTTTATCAGCTGGTGTTCAATTCTCTACCTTCCATCCTGTCCCACACTTGTCAATCTTCTTATGTTCACTCTTTTCTTAGATCCTCCAGGTTTGTTTCAGTCCCTTCTCTAGAATTCCAGACAGATTTAAGGAGATGTTTTATAGGCAACTTCAATATATGTTGTGTGTGTGTGTGTGTGTGTGTGTGTGTGTGTGTGTTATTCAATTCTTTTCTACATCTGAATAGAAAAATCATTGTATTGCATTCATCAAGGTAACTTGCTTAATGTAAGGACCTAAATATTTAGTGCCCCAATGAACCAAGATTTACTACTCATGTATATGGTCTTGAGTAACCACTTGAGAGTTTCTGGGCTTTGGTTTCTTTTTTTTTCAATATTGCAATAATGGCAGTTTTGAACCATCTTAAAAATTAAACATTATAGTCACTGCAGTGTACTTTTAGTTTTTTTTTTTTATTAAAAAATCATGTCAATTTCTTGAAATCTCTCATAAAATATTGAAAAATTATGTAGGAATGGACACAATTTTAACCAGTTTTGATTTTCCTTTTCTATACTTTGGAGGCCAAGACATATTTATGACAGAAGAACAGAAGAAATACTACAATGCCATGAAGAAGCTGGGTTCAAAAAAGCCACAAAAGCCTATCCCTCGACCTGGAGTAAGAATTATCAAGTGAAAATTATAAAAACAACAACCTTAAATGAGTTTTGTTACACAGGGAAAATCAATTACCATTTCTAGCACCCTCAATGCCCCCCTCAAAAAAACCTTGTACTTTTTTAGTATCTTTCGTTCATATCTTTCTAATAGATTTTTTTCAAAACACCAAAATAATAAGAATATACAGGAAAAAACACAGGAAATGCAAATTTATCTTCAAATGACTTAAAATTATACACCTAGAACTCAAACTCTATATCCATTCTTCTCATATTTCCAGGAAGTAGTCTATAAACTATAGAGAATTATGGTGATTTTATGACAGTGATCTTTAAGCTTAAAATATTTCCAAAGATGAATTAGAGAATAGAATCTTAATAAACATTCCTAGCGTATTAGCCACACTTGTTTGTTTATTTGTGTGAGATAGGATTTCTCTCTGTAGCCTTTGCTGCCTGGAACTCACTCTTTAGACCAGGCAGTCCTTAAACTCCGAGATCCTCCTGCCTCTGCCTCCCAAGTGCTGACATTAAGGGCATGCCTGCATTGCCATTGGCCGGCTCAAGCATTACTTTCTTAATGGCAATATTTTCCTCATTGAGAAGTAGCACTGCACAAGAGAAAAAATATTGGTAGTAAAATATCTTTAAGATACAGTGACCCAAAGAAATAATCAGCCAGTGTCTTGTTGGGTCTACCCTGCAGCTGGTTCGGGATCAGAACCACAAAGTGCATCTGTTCACCTTGTTACAAAACAAAAAGGAATGTCTTTCTAGTCTGATTACCCCTGTAGGGACACATCATTGTGTGGCTGACAATATTGACAAGGACCAATCGCTGGGGACAAATCAATGTTGCCAAGGTAGGATGTAAATGTATGATGTTTCAGGTGCATCCTTGAAGTCACAAGGCCCCTTTGATAATTCTCTAGGAATAAAGCAAATGTAATATTAATATTTAGTACATTTTTAAATGGCCACATGGTCTAACTGATCACTGGAAAGTACTGCAGCCAGTACAGCTTAAGTTTGGTAACACCAAATCAAATAGGTTTTTCAGGTTCCTGTAATCTTGATGTGTTAAAATTCAATGTGTGTTTCTGTAGAGAGTGTATAGGGAGAAACAGTTCAGCAAGGGATTGATGTTCTTAGGAATACATATGATTTAAAAAACTATTTAAATAACTATAAAAAATGCACTACAAGGCATGCTTTACAAATAGTTGTGCCAATAAGTAGGTACAATACCAGAAAGTGGGTAATACAGGAAGAATTTAACATACATGCTGTGTCTACCAGGAAACTCCCCCATTGCTGAAAGTGTCTTCGTTTCTCTGCAGAACAAATTTCAAGGGATGGTCTTTGACTTTGTAACCAGACAAGTCTTTGACATCAGCATCATGATCCTCATCTGTCTGAACATGGTCACCATGATGGTGGAAACAGACGACCAGAGTGACCACGTGACTGGTATTCTGTCCCGCATCAACCTGGTATTCATTGTGCTATTCACTGGCGAGTGTGTGCTGAAGCTCATCTCCCTCCGCCATTATTATTTCACCATTGGATGGAATATTTTCGATTTTGTGGTTGTCATTCTCTCCATTGTAGGTAAGATCTGGGCACAGTCTGACAAATTCCACCTGATAAAGGCGGGAGTTGGAACCACAGATTTAGAATGGAGGCCACCTCACTATTCAAAGTGACTATGTTGATACGTGGTTTTGAGATGTATTTATTTTTCTTTTAAAACTAGGCTTCTAACTCATATCAATATTGTACCCCATTGTATTTATTTAATACACTAATTATGTATTTGTAAATTATTAAAATCTCCTTTATTGAGATAGATTGTCCTATATAGATCTGTGCTGCAAACCAAAATAAAAAGAGCTTTTAGATAGTTGATATTGGATATTCTATATATTTTCTAGATCAGCAGTTCTCAATCTGTGGGTTGTAAACCTTTGGGGATTGAATGGCCCTTTCACAGGGGTCAACTAAGACCAATAAAAATCACAAATATTTACATTTGCATTATGATTCATAAAAGTAGCAAAACTGCAGCTATGAAGTAACAATAGAAATAATTTTATGGCTGGGGGTCAGCACAATATGAGAAACTATATCAAAGGTTCTCAGCATTTGGAAGCAGTTGAAAACCACTATTCTAGATGATTCTGATGCAAGGGACTGAGGGCTAGGAAAGACATTGCATTAGAAATGTAGGTATAGGGTCTCCAGTAAACAGAGTGGAGCATGGATACAAGATCATAGAAAAAGGGAAATAAGGCACCAAAACCCAAGTGTTTACAAAGACTAACAGTAGTTTCTTATGGTCCTCATATAGAAAATTGCAATGTTTCTAGAAGGAAACTGGCAGCATGGGACATCTCTTCCTTAGTCATATTCTTGAAACTAATCAGTGGTTATAATCATGTAAACATCATGTCAAGAGAGACAGAGAAGACAGGGAATGAGGCCTTGGTACTTAAAAGCATTTTGGGTTTTTTTGTTTGTTTGCTTGGTTGGGTTTCTTTAGTTGTTGTTGTTGTTGTTGTTGTTGTTGTTGTTGTTATTTTGGTTTGGGTGGGCTGTGTGTGTGTGTGTGTGTGTTTGTGTGTGTGTTGGAAGTATTCTTTAGTGGAGTCTTTATCTAAAAGGCAGAGGGAAGGGCTGAGAAATATCCTGCATGTAGAAAACTTGCTATGCAGGTCGAAGAACTAGAGATCGGACCTCCAAGCACCCATCAAAATTCTGGTCAAGTGTGACACCCCACGTATAACTTTAGCCCTGAGAAGGCTCTTGGATCACCCTCCAATTATCTAGCTAGCTAGTCTATCCATACCAGAGAGTTCTGTGTTCAGACCCTGCCTCAGTAACACACACACACACATACACACACACACAAATGTGCATACACACATGCATAGCACATGAACAGACATGCACCAAAACAAAAAAACAAACAAACAAACAAACAAAAAACCAAAGAACTAAAAAAAGTCACAGGGAGAAAGGGAGAAAGAAGCCATAAAAAATTTAAATTTGAGATGCTACAGGAGACCAAAAGAGCATCAGCCTTTATAAATACACAGGCACATATATAGACAATATTGTATGAATATTTGGTTTGAGACACAGGGAAGCATCAAGTTTATAAGAAGATGAAAACAGTACTAAACACTTCATGATTTATGATTATGGGGTATGAAAAAAATAGTTAGTTTAGAGAAAATCATCATATCCATATAAATTTGTACTTGTATCGTTATAATGGAAGCAAACTTTAGTTTTATTTCTGATGTGATTTTAAATTAACTATAGCATATCAACACCTCAGAAAAAGCAAGTACTGTGCTTTTTATATTTTAATTTAATGCTGAGTCAAAATTAAGGTCGATCTATATTATACATTGTATAATTCTGTATACATTCAGTCTTCTGTAAGTATGAATTCAGAATTCACGAATTCAAACACAGATCATAAGTATTTTTAAGGACTGCCCCTCTGCTGACCATCCATAGACATTCTCTTGCTGTTGTTTTCTATATAATAAGCTGAGTGATTCTTTAAATGGTGTTTACATTGTTAAATATGATAAACAGTTGAAATGTAATTTAAAACCCTCAGAAGAGTGTAGACAGGTTATATGAAACGAGATGCCATATGTGACATGGAGGCTTTAGATCCTTGAATGTTGACGTTCTAGGGAGGTCAGGTGGATCCTGGGACAAATCTGCTGCAGATACTGAAAGATGATTGAATTATGTATGCACCATACCCAGGATTACACAATTGAATCTCAATACTCTGAACTTCACCTTGGAACTTTAATAAGTCAAATATTTTAGTGGATGACTTCTCCACTGATTCATATTCTAATTATTTTCCCACAGGAATGTTTCTCGCGGAGCTGATCGAGAAGTATTTTGTGTCCCCTACCCTGTTCCGAGTCATCCGCCTGGCCAGGATTGGCCGGATCCTACGCCTGATCAAAGGCGCCAAGGGCATCCGCACGCTGCTCTTTGCTCTGATGATGTCCCTTCCTGCGTTGTTCAACATCGGCCTCCTGCTTTTCCTGGTCATGTTCATCTACGCCATCTTTGGGATGTCCAACTTTGCCTACGTCAAGAGGGAAGTTGGGATTGATGACATGTTCAACTTTGAGACCTTCGGCAACAGCATGATCTGCCTGTTTCAAATCACCACCTCTGCGGGCTGGGATGGACTGCTGGCCCCTATACTAAATAGTGGACCTCCGGACTGTGACCCTAATAAAATTAACCCTGGAAGCCCAGTGAAGGGAGACTGTGGGAACCCATCCGTGGGGATTTTCTTTTTTGTCAGCTACATCATCATATCCTTCCTGGTTGTGGTGAACATGTACATCGCGGTCATCCTGGAGAACTTCAGCGTTGCCACTGAAGAAAGTGCAGAGCCCCTGAGTGAGGACGACTTTGAGATGTTCTATGAGGTCTGGGAGAAGTTCGACCCTGACGCCACTCAGTTCATGGAATTTGAAAAATTATCTCAGTTTGCAGCTGCTCTTGAACCCCCTCTCAATTTGCCACAACCAAACAAACTTCAGCTCATCGCCATGGACCTGCCCATGGTGAGTGGAGACCGCATCCACTGCCTGGACATCCTATTCGCTTTTACAAAGCGGGTCTTGGGTGAGAGTGGAGAGATGGACGCCCTTCGAATCCAAATGGAAGAGAGGTTCATGGCTTCCAACCCCTCCAAGGTCTCGTATCAGCCAATCACGACCACTTTAAAGCGAAAACAAGAGGAGGTGTCAGCTGTTATCATTCAGCGTGCTTATAGGCGCCACCTTTTGAAGCGGACAGTAAAACAAGCTTCATTTACATACAATAAGAACAAACTCAAAGGTGGGGCTAATCTTCTTGTAAAAGAAGACATGATCATTGACAGGATAAATGAAAACTCTATTACAGAGAAAACTGACCTGACAATGTCCACTGCAGCTTGTCCGCCCTCCTATGATCGGGTGACAAAGCCAATTGTGGAAAAACACGAGCAGGAAGGAAAAGATGAAAAAGCTAAAGGGAAATGAACAAAAATAATAAATTTGGTGACAAATTGTTTACAGCCTGTGAGGGTGAAGTCAAAAGGACTCCCTTAGGAGGTCAATGCCAAACTGACTGTTTTTACACAAATTCACTTTAAGGTCAGTGCCTCAATAAGACAGTGACCCCCTTGTCAGCAAACTCTGTGACTCTGTATGAAGGGGAGACAACCTTGATAGGAGGTTGCTATTCTCACTACCAGCTGACACTGCTGAAGACAAGAGACAAATGGCTATGCAAACTGTAGGGACCAGTCTAAAGGGGTGCAGAGCTAGTTTGGGGGTTAACGTGAAACACTTTAGTGTAGCAACTGTATCCACCGTTTGCATTTCAACTGCCACATTTGTCACGTTTTTTACAAACTCTGTTAGTGGATTCATCTTTTTTTTTTTTTTAATCCATATGTTGTTTGTTACATGTGACTATTTTTGTAAACAGGGTTTCTGTTGGGAAATTGACTAAAGGAACTCTTTTCCAGGTGTGTCACCTGGGCGTATTGACATCCATATGGCCCTCCCATCTGCCCAAAGATGTGGTATTGCATGAAGGCATGCTGCACCTTAGGATCATGCATGAGACTAAGTCATCAGGAAAGCAAAGGCAGTTCTTCAACAGTTCTATGTCATCTGTGTTTCTGGGGGCAGGGGGAGGTACTGAGGTGACCATCAGATCATGGGCTTTGCTGAGTTGGTTTTGTCAAATCGAGCCCTAAGTCCAAGGAGATTGTTTGGCTAGGTCATTAAGTCTTAGTAGGTGCAAACTTCATTCAAATGTCTGGAGTCATGTTGTTTCTGTTCATTGTCTCTTAAAAGTCTCTAAGTAATGGCCAGGACTCCCTACCCCAATCCTAGAAGAGTGAATTGACCAAAAGAACCCTTTATAAATTCCCGCTTAATCCTGCACTGTTTAGCCATCTTCAGCTCTCAGCAAGGTTGACACTGTATGTGTTAATGAAATGCTATTTATTATGTAAATAGTCATTTTACTCTGTGGTGCACGTTTGAGCAAACAAATAATGACCTAAGCACAGTATTTATTGCATCAAATATGTACCACAAGAAATGTAGAGTGCAAGCTTTCCACAGGTAATATACTGTATTCTGTACCATTATAGATAGTGTGGATGCTGTCAATGCATGTTGATATTACCATGTTGCAGTACCTAGTTTCTCCCACCACTCAGAATCTCATTCACGAGAAACCATAGGTCAGTGGCTAAGTCAAGGAAACTGTTCAGCAGATTTCATTTCTTTAAGTCATTAAGCAATAGTTTGCAGCACTTTAACAGTGTTTGGGTTATTTTTAAATTTTAAGTGGATAACATTCAGTGTATAGACAGACTGTACATATGTGTTTGAATAAACAACAACACTGCTTAACCTGTTAAAACACGTTTAGAATTTTATAAGCAAATATAAATACTGTACAAAGTCACTTTATTTTATTTTTCAGCATTATGTACATATGAAGAGGAAATTATCTTCAGGTTGATATCACAATCACTTTTCTTACTTTCTGTCCATAGCAGTTTTTCATGGAAGATATTTGCTAACTAAGAAATGAAAACATGACTGGGTAGTGGTAGATCTCTGCTTTTTTATTACATTTGTTAATTTTAGATCATTTTATAATTTTAAGGGGCAAAATACATTCACAACTTCACATCAAAATTATGATTTGCAATTGGAAAAGGTATAACATTTAATTTATATTTATCATAGTGTCTATGCTCACAGCTCACCATAGTGCTTATTTCTCACTGTTGTCCTTTATTCCCTAATTTATGATTAATTATTTTTCTTTGCTTTGCAAACATGCTTCTCTAGATTATTCTAAATATAAATGTGGGCTTCATCATTTCTTTTCCTCAAAAAACAGAGAGGATTATACTTCTATAGTCAATTACATCAAGATATTTTCTGTTTCTTATGGAAGCAAACCATAGGCACCTCTTTTTCTTAAAAATACTTAGACAAACCGTATTCATGAACTGCATGTTGGAAAATGCTACTATTACCCAAAATGATGCTAATCACAATTAAAAATGTGCAAAACTAATAAAAATTAATTTTTTATTTTATCGTTTGCCTGGTTACTGTTTGTTAACAGAATTTTATAACAACATGGAGGTGCTTTTATCTACTTTTGGTAGGGGGAGCTCCACACACACATACATGTGCACACAAACACTTGCACACAGACACACACACGCAAACACACATGCACGCACACACACACACACGGGCACTCAGGCACACACGCACACACACGCACACACACATGCACGCACTCATGCACACACTGTATGGAACAGAAAACATGGAGTAAAACTGGAGATTCTTAGAATGGTCCCTCAGCAGCTAGCAGCAGCAAGATGTGATCTGTAGGAGAACAAAAAGCCAGAGCTAACCCAGAAACTGGTATCCATGGGAGTCAGGGGCGGGGAGTCATGGAAGCGAACGTGATAGGGATGGCCACCTGAGATACCAAAAGAAGCCTTCAAAGCTTTGTTGAGACATTCAAAGTTGCTATGTGTGGGCTACTATGCTTCTCTAGATCCTCCCTGCACTGCCTGTGTGTTTCTCTTGAGAACAATGACCTCTGTGTGTGTACATATGTTCCCCCATCCTTGAGTTTCCAGTTTCTTTGGCCAATGGGAAGCCTATGCTGGACATAAATACAAAAGTGTGAGATAGGACTGTTTGTCCTCCTGTTCCTCACAGGCCTTACCCTCAGAAAGTCAGAAAGGCCCCTCCTACAACTGGAGCAACTTTCTGTGGATCCTAATGCCCTCCTTCTTTTACTTTCTTGGTTTTGGGGATGCTTCCTTATTTCGTATGACTTTCCTCTAAAACTTCTGATATCCTTGTAAATTATTTATTTATAAAAACCTCTCTATTCCTGCCAGGTATTCCCTGCCAGGCTGATACAGAATGAGGAAACAGCTCCTCAAAGTCAGCAAGAAGCAATGATTTGCCTTAGGTTGGCTTAGACACTTCATATAACTGACTTTCATAAACACAAAACCTGTCACTGAGGAAAGCACAGCATGGTCAGGCGGAGAATTCACAGATGTGGACAGGTTACTCAAGTGGTCCAAGGAGCAAAACCGACCATCAGAATTATTTGCATCTATGAGGAAAAAGAAACCTTCATTTAACTTCAGTATTGTGCCATCTTAGTCATCAAACCAGAAAAGGCAACCACAGGCTTGACCAGAAAAGAAAGAGTAGCTCTGTGTTTTTTCCATCTTTCTACATCTTATTGACCGTGTTTGCTTGCAATACAACATCCAACTTAATAGAGAAGTTCCAATTTAGAAGTGACTGAAAAAAAATGTTTCATTTCCAAAGAAAGACAATTAGGAAAATTAGCTTACTCCAGGTATTTTCAATACTTTTCCACCAAAAGAAAGAAAGAAAAGAAAAGAAAGAGAAAATAAAAGAGGAAGAAAGAAAAAAAGAGCAAATGAAAAAAGAAAAATATATAAAAATCCCACTACTTTGGTATGTGTTCTTTGGTAATATATGCTTAAAATAACTGATGTATAGAGAATTAAGAGGTCTTGTCAGTACGATAGAAGCACCTAGAATATTCATGCTATAGGCCATGTCTGGAGCAAGCTGAGTACCCAAATATGTACTAAAAGAACACAACACATGAAACAAACACAAATACCATGTATGTAATGGATTTATTTATATAAGTAAGTATAAAAAAGGAAAACCATCTTCCTTGTGGTAGGACACTGATGAATAAATGTAGAAGTCAGAGTTAGAAAACTGCCATTGGACACTCATTACATGTAATTGACACAATAATCATCAAAGAATTCTAAAACTCATACACAAAAGTTTGGAGAGGAGCAGAAATCTTACATTGCTTCAAACTATCTCTTCTTTATTAATTAAAAACTTTAAAGAAGAAAATTAGCAGTGGATAAACTAACAGATACACTCATCAAAAGCATTATCATCCTTGAGAACAAATGATAACAAATGATAACCTTGATAACTTAACCTCTTGTTAAGTTAAACAGAGAAAACCACATCCCTTCTAAGTCACCATTAGGATTTTCTTCTAACTGTAATCTAAATATTTGCAAAATAAAATCAAAGGCATTTTATTAAAGTGGGTTTACTCTTAAAACATCAGTGTCATGGAAAAAATTCTCAAAGAAATACTTGAAGATGAAGGGCTATGGGAGCTACACACCTTGGAATAATAGACAGGGAAATAGACGTAACGATTATTATTAGAAACGCTGGCCAGCTCTTAGTATAAACCATTAAATAGCTATTAGTACTTTAATGGGGTTAAATGTCTTAGCTTTTAAGGCTAGTTTACCTATTATAAATAAATAGAATTTTTCATTATTCTTGCTTCTTCCCCCTCTCCTTTCTCTCTCCTTTCTTTAACTCTTAGTTTGTCTGCCTTGCCTCTCACTTTGATTCATCCCTCCTTTCTTTCTTCCTGCCTCATTTCTCCTTACCTTTTGCAGTGGAAATTCATTTGTCCAGTCACGTCACAGTCTCTCTTGTCACTGTCTTTTGCATCTTCACTCTCTCCCTTCGATCCCTTTTATCACTCTTCAGACTTTCTAAGTATAAATTCCCTGATTCAGAAAAGAAAAAATAACTCTACTTGACCATAATTCATCTTTATCCACACTTCTCTTTTTTAAAATGAAACCTGGGTTCCATACTTATCCTCTCACTTGCTTATAATTAAAAGAAATAGATGAGAAAATTTGTTTAAGAGTCATGTTGCTGATATAACAACTTCAAGCTTATCAAATGCTGTGCTACACATCATACTTCCTATACTCTTTATTTGCCACAGTATTAAGACATGAAACTTCTAAATAAAACTGCACAGGAAACTGTAACCCTTATGGTAAACACGTCATGCAAATATTTCTATAGAAGAATTGATCTGCCTACTAGCATGTTAATGAACTTGTTTCCCTCACAGTAAAGTTGCCATTGCAAATATGTGTGTATTTTACTGGAAAACATCAAGACACACATGTAATCTTCCTCCTTTGAGTTATGGGAAATGAGCCTGAAGTCAGGAAACCTGACTGTGTGACCAGACAGTTTAAGATATCCTGAAGTGAAAATGAATATTGCCAGTGGCTATGAAACAAGCTCCTATGGCAGAGGCCTTAACTGCTCAACTTTGTTTCTCTCTCTCTCTCTCTCTCTCTCTCTCTCTCTCTCTCTCTCTCTCTCTCCCTGCTCCAGTGTATGACTTCTATTCTACCAGTTTGCAGTCAGGTAGATTCAGTGATCTTTATTCAGTCTTAATCGAATATGAAATGTTTTTCACAATTTGATGGTCATGATAACTCCTGTCTCTTTCTTTAAATTGTGTCTTTTAGGAAACCAGAGCACCCTAGGCTTCCTCTCATGTCTCTTCTTATTTGTTTTTGCCTACTGGTGTTTTGTGCTAATAAATTCAGCTGTCATGTTCAATTTAGCATGTCCAGCACCAATTTCTTCACATTCTATCCCTCTCCATCACTAATGAGACTGTCCAGGAGTTGGCAATATGGCTTAGAGGGTAAAGATGCTTGCTGCCAAACCTAATAACCTGAGTTCAATCCCAGGTCCCACAGAGTAGGAGGAGAGAATTGACTCCTGAATGTTGTCCCCTGGCTTCCACAGGACTGCCATGGTTCGTGTGTGTGTGTGTGTGTGTGTGTGTGTGTGACACACACACACACACACACACACTACCATATCACCACCAGCACCACCACTACTATCAACAGCAACAAATAAATAAATAATAAAGAAACAAAATATAATCCCTAAGTAAACCAACTTTCCTAATACCTGTTAACTGAGTTACTGTTCTCTGGAAAGAGAAAAGAAAAAGAAACAACTATAAATTACGGTATCTAAGGGATAGATGAGTGACTCAACGTGAACTGTCTGGTAACTTCTGATCTTGAGTCTACTGAGTAAAGGAGGTAGGAAATACTTAACATAATAACATTTGGGATCATAATCAAAAATCATACTCTCTAGTGTTAGACTAAATTCAAGTGTCAGCTGTACCAAACTGCTTGCTCCATGGCTTCTGGAGTTCCCTTAATGTCTCTTTGATTCCATTTTATCACCAGCAGAACATTAATAATTACTCTCTTGAAGACAAAATGATCCTTACAGATCACTAGTTCCAGACACACAGTCATCACTATAGACATATTCAATCAGACCTGAAAATGAGGAACAGTGTGGTACAGTGGTAGTATTTGCAAAATGTCAACATTCACTAAGTAAAAAGTGAGTACTGTCACTGACTGAGAGAGAGACAAGCAGGGGCTACAAAATAAAAGAACTTAACTGCATGTTGTACAGGAATTTTAATCCAGCAACATGGCTGCTCTTGCAAGAGATCACATCCCTTCTGGATCTGTGTGATTTGGCTGAAAATCAGATATGCTCTAGAGTGCAGCATGATGTGGCTGGAATACAGATATGTACTTAGTACACACCTTTATTTTTTAAATTTTTTTATTATAATTCATTCACATTATATCCCAATTGTTATCCTCTTGCTCTCATCTTCCCATTCCTGCCCTCCCTCCCTCCCTCTCCTGCCCTATTCCCTTCCCCTAGACCACTGAAAGGGGGGTCCTCCTCCCCCACTGTTTGTCCACAGCATATCGGGTCTCATCAAGATAGTCTGTAATGCCCTTCCTCTGTGTGCCCCCAAGGCCATCCTGCCAAGGGGCAGTGATCAAATCATGGGCACCAGAGTGTATGTCAGACGTTCAGCAGCAGCCACATACGTGGAGAATTAGCTGTCTATCGGCTATATCTGAACAGGGGGGTCTAGGTTTTCTGCATGCATTTAATCCCAGACAATGCAGGTAAAGTTAGTTTGTAGAAGGATGCAGCCATGTTTGAAAGCGATGCCTAATTGAGCGGCAGACAAGTGATAAATCAGAGAAATATTTGACAGAATGAGTCAGAGATAGGATATGCCCAAATCTCACCACAGAGAGGAAAGAGAGGCATGACTGAAGAGAGCAGGATACAGTAGAGAGAGTAGAGAAGACAGTGGAGTACAGGCTGTTTGGTGCAGTTCAGTTGAGTTTCGTGACGTTTGGTATGGTTCAGTTCATAGGGTTCAAAAGCAGAGGAATTCCGGAGAACCCAAGAGAAGCTAATTTGAATCAGTCATCTTGGACAGGAGTTTTGAGCCAGAACAGCTGAGTTGAACCAGCCAACAAAGTTCAGAAAGCTAGAAGGAGTGAGCACATTCAATATGCTCCAAGACAGCAATTACATCTGGAGAATAAAAGTTACTTTTGCAGCATTCAGGCATGCTGGAATGAAGACTTGTTACAAGATCTGTGAACAGAATGTAGGCCCCTCAGGAACAATCAGGTTTTAACCTGAAGACAGAAAAACAAAAGGCAAGCAAACATAATTTTAAGAAGCTCCTTGGAGAATAAATACAGTCAGGAAGTAGTAAAGCATAGGATTGAGTACCTTCTCTTTTAGGATTCTGAGGCTTGTCTGTGTGGAAAAAGCTTGGGTTTTATCTAAGAAAATGGATACTCGGATCTAATGTTGAGTGGTGCCTAAGGCATCTTATACTGTGGCAAAAAGGAGTCAAGTTTGTGAGACCAATTACTTCAAAAGCAATGACATTAAATGCTTCTAGATGGTAAGTAGAAATAGGGAAAACGGGAGTTCTAAGAAGCCTGATAACATATAAAATTAGCAAAAACTAGATATACTTTATATTTCACTGCATTTATCCATTTTAAACTTTCAATAAACATTATAGAGATATTATAATTTACCACATAGAAAAATATTGGTAGAGTTTATTCAAGCAAATGAAAGATTCTTCTTCAAATACTTCCTTCAGTACTCATTCTACCAGATAAAACCAAGGCTGTTTGTCAAGAGTAATGTTACTTAAAATTGGAAAACAAGTGTTTCCCTTGGTGCACTTCAGTGAGAGTTTATGAACATGTCAAACCCATCACCTCAGAAAAAGGAAACAGTACTAATGGTTATGCTAACACAGCTCACGCTGGCGCTAGCCCTAGCAGACCAGGACAGAAGTATGGTGTCTTCATCTTCTCCACACTGTGGCTCTCCATGTGATTTGGAATTCAGATATTCTCCCATTAGCCTCCCCTTCCACTCTGACACGGGAATACATATACCTGATGCTTAATAATCCTTTGTTGTTAGTGAGCAAAATTATAATCTTTTAGCATTGCTTTAGATAGTTTTTTTAAAAAATATTTAGCTGGGAGTATGGTTTCACACCTGAAATCCCAAATCTCAGGAGGCAGAAGAAGATGGTTGAAATGAGCTTAAGGAAAGCCTCGGCTAATAATGAGTTATGGCCTGAGCTACAGAATAAGACTTTCTTCAGCAAAGTGGGAGTGGCCTGAAGAATCTGGCAAATTTTTCTTGTTTTCATGGACACCTGGCATATACCCAATACACAAGAAGGTACACAGGCTCTCACACATACACATCAAGTAAATAAATATATTAAAGAAAGAAAAAATTGAAAAGTTATCTATTCACTTAAGGTATCCTTTCCTATACTTATAAACTTTATCAGAGGTTCATAATTATATACAACATGTGTAAGATAATATATCAAAAAGTTACAAATTTGTATATATACTGTATATATGTATTCACATGTATATATTGTAATGTGTATATATATACACATATGTTTAAGAGAATATATATTAACATTACTTGTAAATTACTTGTAAACAAATACAGATAAAAGTAAATACATGGCTACAGAAATATATACATATTCTTCAAGATATTAGTGCATAAGTGGTGTTTAATTCTTTAGAACTTTTAGAACCTTTGTTATTTTGGAACTATTATGTTTCCCATAGTAAATTTATTCTTATGAAAAGTACAAGGGCTATTTTCCCAGACTACTTGGCTTCATTCTAATCTGCATTATTAATGTTCATCTTTCATCAGGGATGGTAAAGCAATACCTTGTTCAGCAGTACTCTGTGCAGTCATAGAAAATAAAACAAAATTTAAAAGCAAATACATTGTTCCTTTGATCATCCTATGTTGCAACAGCATTGAGTTGCTCTGCTTAGGCAAAGTAGCTACTGGAATACACTGACTAATAACCTGAAGCAGGCGCTATACTAGAACACAGTGTAGTGAGGATAAGGGCGTGATAGTAAATAAACAAGGAATTGATTGCAGGACTTGGGATGGTTCAAGTACTCAGGCATAAACATTTCACCAAATAACATACATGACATCATTAACTTACATACATCAGAGACTGTCTTAATGTGTCACATGCTATGACATAACAAAAATCTCAGTGCACTATACAATTTAGTGTGAATATTATAGAGGAATATGGCTACTCTGGCAAAGGATCACCATCTAAAGACCTAGGTCTGTGTGATCTGGCTGGAATATACACATGCTCTTAGTACACACCTTTAATCCCTCTGGCTCGAATACAGACACATTGTTAGTACACGCCTTAAGTACCAAACAACGTGGTCTAATTGAGGAGCAGACAAAGTGACAAATCAGAAAAAGATCTGACAGAGTGAGTAGAAGATAAGGTCAACTTTCAGGAGAATAGACCAGAAAAGGGGGCTACTTAAGTACGGTACAGTGGAGGAACATACTGTTACAGGAATACAGCGGAGTTTGTGGAGACAGCATAGTAGAGTTCGGTACAGTTAGGTGCAGTCTAGTACATGCAGTTTCGTTCCTGGCATTCAGAGGCATTTTTTTCCCCAAGCAGAGCAATTCAGTGAGAAGCAGGGAAAAGCCAAATTGAATCAGTTATTTTGTAGGGGAATTTAGGCCAGACCAGTTGAGTTGAACCAGCCAGGGAGAGTTCAGAACAGGCTAGAAAGGGTGAGCTTATTCATCAGTAAGTCTTGGAGGCTGGAAGCTGAAGCCTTCAAGGTCCAGGCTTGCTGGAGATCTGAGTGTACAGAGGCTAGAAACTTCCATGCTTAGGCCGAGGAATAATTAAATAGAAATGCTTTAGAGTCAGCCCAAAGCATGTATTCATAAACCTTGAGTATGGCTCTCATCTCATGCCCTCATCTAAAGAATTAAAAAGAGCATTTCCAGAATGTTCCCAGGTGTGCCTTAGATTATTATGCCACTCCCCTTTCCCCATACCAGAACCCAAATATTTCCGTGGCCTTATCCTTGGACTATACTATGTACAGCTAAGTACATCAGCATTAGGACATATGGAGCACGGAGACTACGAAGTCCCCAGGCCTACTGTATAGCATCTGTCACCGTTCAATATCTTTCAGCTCTTCCCTTGATAAAACATACGAAGGGCATAAGTTTAAGATAATGTCCCAAACCTCACTCATCTCAAATCAGAACCTCCAAGAAGAGGACACGTATGTGACATATGTGTATGTGACATATGTGTCTTGCATATGTGCACTGAGCCTTGTTACCAGCTAGAACGAGGCAGAAGGACATTAAGCACAGGCTCCTCAGTATCTATTATCACACAGATCAGAAAACCTCTGGGGTTTGGGTATGTAGCTTCATAAGCGTCAAAACCTCAGGAACTCGTCCCTGGCTGTAGTGTGTAGCCAACAAAACACAGAAGGTGCTGGCACCACTGAGCAGCACCTCTGAACTACAGAGTAACTCACTACAGATTAACACATTTTCTCAGACTTCCCTGCAATATTGGAGTAGATGCTGTACCACTTTCTCCTTAGTAAGCACATGAGTTTACCAAAAGAAACCTTGCTGTAACAGCAGGAACATGGGGAACTGTTACAGGGCTTTGGGAAATTGGGAAAATGCACCTGTTTTTCTCTGAGCAAATGGCTAAGCACAAGGACAAAGGAATCCACATCAGGAGCAAGTTCAGGACATCTGGATGGTTCTGAGGACACTTAAGATAAAAACTGCCAGTACCAAAGCAGGAAAGGTCAGCACCTCAGACAACTATTATTATGATGTTTTGAGAACACAGAGTCTTTTTTATTTTTACATCAAAGTATTTTCTGATAAACACAAAAACTAAGCACCACTTATTGGGAATGGGGCCAGTGTTCACAGGCCGTTGTGCCAGGTCTGTAAACTTTATTAAAAATTTATATTATTTCACGATTAAGCTGCAAAATATAATGCATGTAAATAATTTATAGGGGAAAAAGAAATCACCTCAAAGCAGTACAGACAAATATAAAATACTATTATCCTATTCTTGAATAATTATCATAAGACATCTTATGTACATATATGCAAAGATTTTATTATAAATACAATAAAGTTTTTATGCTTTGCTGTATCAGCATATCAATGACTATATCTAGGACATTTTTCATGTAACACACACATCAAGTTCATTCTTCTTAAATGGTGAAAAATATTACATTACATAATTTAATAATCACTTATTGATGAACATTGAAGGTGGGCTTTTTCAGCTTTTCTTTATAGCTGGTAAGAGTGTAATAAATATTTTTATCCCTCTTTTTTAGAGATTCATGAGCGTGTCTATTGAATAAACTCACAAAATTTGATTTGCTAGATTAAAAAGTATATATATTTGCTTTTTAATTTTAGATATGGGCAGTTCTCCTGGAAGCAAGACCATCACACCACTCCACAATTTTTTGTTGTCAAATATTTCTTTTAGGACAAATAATTCTGCAAGTACAACATCTTCAAAGGCAGATCTGTCTGCACAGTACAGAATGTGCCCCATATTATACTATTTTAAAAACTGAATAAGGTAGAGAATGACAGAGCAGAATACTAATATCTTACATACACACACACACATTCACATACACACACACATTCACATACACACACACACATTCACACACACTATTTTGTTATTTTAAAAAATAAACATTTTTTTAAAAAGAAAATATGCTCAGTTGTTAAGGTGTGTGCTGTCCTGCATGAGACCCTGAGTACAAGTAGTGCAGTGGTATGCATCTGAAATCCTGGTGTTAAGGGTGGGGTGCATATCCCTGGGGCTCAGCTCAAATCAGTAAAATCTCCAAGTACAACAAGAGGCTCTCTCAAAAATTAATGTGGAGACTGACTGAGGAACACACCTAATGCTGTTGATGTCCGCCCGCTACACATCTATTCACATATGTGCACTCAAATCATACGCATACGTGCAAACACATACAACATAGAAAGAGGAAGAAAGGAAGAGGGGCTAGAGGGAGGGATGGAGAGAGGAAGGAAGGAAGGAAGGAAGGAAGGAAGGAAGGAAGGAAGGAAGG
>OU015750.1:39758295-39779948 GCA_907169655.1 Acomys percivali | reverse complement strand
ACACACACACACACACACACACACACACACACACACACACACACACAAATTGTTGAGAAAATGGAGCCTGTCTTTCTTTGCAGGGATGAAAAGCAACATTGCCCTTCTTCCAATTTCCTGATCCATCCTCTTTCTTCTTTAATGTCACACCTCTAGCTCCACCCACCCACCTCCTCTTCCTCGAGCGGCTTTCAGGCTTGACCTCCCTCCCGCCGCCCCACTACTCCTCCGCACTCATTGCCTGGCAGATACCAGCCTAAGTCGAGCTCGCGATCCTCCCTTGGGGTTCCCTCTGCGCCTGCTCCCGTAGTGCTGCGGTCAGGATCCGCCCCCTCACGCCGGCAGCCAATGGAGAGCGGGCCACGCCCACCGCACGGCCCACCGCGTCCCTTAGGGTTTGAAGGTGGCGGGCAGTGGTGGGCTCCCTCCGGGTAGCCGGCGGCCATGGATTCCCATGAGTTGAAGGTGAGCGCGCGGCGCTGGGCGTGGGCAGGGCGAGTGGGCACTGCAAGGTGGTTGGTAGCTTTCCAGGATGGCATGGGCAGCGGCCACTGATGGGGGGGGCACGGCGGCCTTGGCCAAGAGCCCCCCCCCCCCCCCCCTCCAGGATGATCCCAAGGCCTGAGCGTAGCCCCTGTCTTGCGGTTAACGGCCAGCCCCCAGCCTGTTGCTTTGGACTTACCCTGGGGGAGCTTGCTTAGGCTCCAAGTGACTTAACAGCCATCCTTAATGTCTTACCCTGCATTCGCTTGTAAAAGAGAGGGACAGAATATACAAGCAGTTAAAGACAGTTAAAGAGGAGTGTTTAGTTTAAAAAAAAAAAAAACTGGTTTCTGATTGATACGTATAGCAAATATTTACGAAATAGTGAAATAAGGGCGAGGTTTGGAAATGCAAGAACTTTCCTTTTCCGTTGACGGCTTTTGGGTGTTTTGTTTTGTTTTGTTTTGTTTTGTTTTGTTTTGTTTTGTTTTGTTTTTGTCCCCTTCTATTCACTCTGGGACTTGTTTGGTATTTGTGGAGCGTGTCTTCCAGATGACTCCTGAAGTTGGAGCTAGCAGAACAGACTCCTGGACATAATATTCACCCCATTTACAGTCTAATACTGAAAAAAATCCCTAGTGCATTTAAAAAGCGTTGGCTGACTGCCCTCTGTGTGTCTTTCACTATCTTCTAAGCACTTAGAATACTGTAGTAAGCTTGCCTGGTCTTGCAGCTTACACTTGACTTACAAGGACTCAACCCACAAGCTGTTAAATGTATGTATGCCGTGTAAACTGCTAATAGTAGACAGAGGAAAACAGCCTCTAAAAGTTAGGAAAGATGGGGCTGGAGAGATGGCTCAATCTCCTCTTCCAAAGGACTTGGGTTCAATTCCCAGCTCCCACATGGCAGCTCACAACTGTCTGTAATTCCAGTTCCAAGGGATCTGACACCAATGCATATAAAATAAAGTTTAATGAATTTTTTTTTTTAAGTTAGGAAAGACTGAAATGCTTGGCTTTTTAAAAATTAATTTCTATGTTACCTTTCAAGTTTTTCCTCCAACTCTTTTACCTTTTTTTTTTTTTTTTTTTTTTTTTTTTTTTTTTTTTACCCATTCAAATTTATCCTTCAGGTTGCCCAAATGAGTTCTGCAATAAAACCACTCTATCTTTAGATAGAAACCATTATTCAAATTCTCATCACTTTGCACAGGGCCAAGTCATGTCCTTAAAATGAGACTGCTGACCCTGCCTTCTCTTTCCAGCTTGATCAGTCCAGTGTTCTATTGAATATTGGGTCTGTTCAATAACAAGGTTTTTGAACAAGGAATGGCAAACATCCTCCACAAAATGCCAGATGGTACCTATTTTAGGATCTCTGTCCATCTACGGTGTAGTTGGGAAGCAGCTGTGGATGTACTTAAATGAACAAGCATCTTCATGAGCTCTGAAATTTGTCCAGGAAATGTTTTTCCGGGCCTTTCTTCTCCAACCAGGTTTTGTTTTGTTTTTTGTTTCTTTGTTTTTGTTTGTTTGTTTGTTTGTTTGTTTCAGCTCTGTAGCCATACAAAACCAAGCTGGACTACTGTGCTTTTTCACTATGCTGTAGAGTCAGGACTGGCTTTTTTCCCCTGCCCATCCCCACACCCACTCCATTTGCTGTTCCTTTGCTGTATACACAGCTGGGCCTTTCTCAAGAATCATCAACGTGAAATGCAGTGTTAGATGTGGGAGGAGAAGAAGTAACGGACTTATCATTGAAGGATGAGCTCTAACATCTTCTGCAGGAGTGGGTTCTCTGGTCACCACAGTTACCAAGCTGGCCACAGTACCCTGTTTTCCTAACAGCAATGTACTGACCTTTTCCCTATGGTAATTAGAGCAGTGTGTCTCAGCTGGTGTTGGGATTACAAATTCACCCTAAAGTTTAAGGTTTTTCCAGGGCAGTGACCACACTTTCTAACATTTCTCAGTCTCTTATGTACTCTCTTCTCAGCATCTCACCCAGTACCTAGTGCTAGAAAGTAGACAGTGAGCAAATGTTTGTTAGACTGTTGAGCATGGGGGCACACGGCTGTTCCCAGCACTCTGGAAACAGAGGCAGGAAGAGAGCAAGTCTGAGCCAGCCTGAGCTATACATAACAAGATCCTATCTCAAAAGTCCAAATGAAGTCTCGGCCTAACTTAACTGGTCTACCTTGAACCACATGAGTAACAATAGAAATGCAGAGTGATATGAAAGCCAGAGAAATAGATGACCTTGAAGACTGCTTTGATTAGCAGGGTTGGGTAAATGGGAATTGGGGGGGGGGAGAGGGAGGGTCATAGTTGATTTGATGGTTTAGGCAGCGGGTGGTAAAACAGGAAAGTGGAGCTGGGAAGAGAGCTGTTGGCCAGACAGCAGCAGCATTTGGCAGAACTTAACTTCTATTTTGCCAGACTCTTACTTTTACAACAGTATCAAGTACTCGTCATAACCACCTCTACGCTAGCTCTAGTAACCATAGTTTTTATACGAGCAAAAGTGTAGCATAGTCAAAGACTTGAGGCCATGTCTTTACACCTTGGAGTCCATTCAAATGCAGCATTGATGTCAGGTAGGATAATGTTGTTACCAAAACATTCATTTGTGACCCTGGGGTATGAGGAACTTGGGGAAAACAAACTGAACTTTGCTGAGGTGTGTAAGATGTGGAATATGGGCCACTCTCTCCAGACATGAAGTGGAGAACAAGGAGGAGCACTAAGCACAGGAGGGGAGCAGAGCAGAAGGTCTGAGAACACTGTGTGTGACTGTGATCTGTTGCTGTGTACGTTATATGGGTGGGCGGCAGCCTGCCTTCCAGTACTCGGCTGGAACGGTGTCTACAACTCTGAGAGGTGGAAAGGTACGCCAGCCCTGAGGTGGGGTGGGACACTGTCTCAAGGGTATCCTGAGGCACGGGAGCCCAGGAATCTCACAGCTCTGAGAGGAAGCCTTCTCAACAGAGATGATGCAGCTCCCAGGAGAGGATTGCTTCTTTCCCCTGAGGAACTGAGGAGCCTAGGAGCCTGAGCCCCACTCCTTAGCCAGCTGACACAGCTCCTAGGAAAAGATTGCTTCTGTACCCTGAGGAACTGAGGAGCCTCGGAACCTGAGTTCCACTCCTTCTTTGAGTGTCAGTTTTTAATGGCTTTTATTTATTTTTAATGGTTTTTAAAGAATAGAATAGAAAATGTATTAAGTTCTGGGTTATCCAGCTTGATGTCTACTTCTGAATATTTCTCAGAATAGCAGACTGTTAATCGTTAGCCATTTTTCCCTTTTAGACGCTGATTAATTACTATTGCCAAGAGCGATACTATCACCATGTGCTACTTATTGCCAGTGAAGGGATGAAGAAGTATAGCAGTGACCCGGTCTTCCGTTTTTACCATGCGTTTGGTACACTGATGGAAGGTATGTGCTAATCATCCAGTGTCTTCCGTGCTCTCTGAAGCCTGGATTTAACCTAAGAATACTTTGCCTTGATTTCCAGGTAAAGCTCAAGAAGCCCTTCGGGAATTTGAGGCCATTAAGAATAAGCAAGATGTGTCCCTGTGTTCTCTGATTGCACTGATGTATGTCCATAAAATGAGCCCCAATCCAGGTATCGTATTTAAGTGCAACGTTAAGATCAATTTTCTGTACTCAGCTCTGTATTTTGACGTAATGATTGTAGCGCCTTATCCATGGTGTTATCGATATGTTTTATCTTCCTAACCAGAGCATATGTCTCAGGCTGCTTTTATATGCCCTATGCAGATGTTTCAATGGTTCATAACAATAATCTGAGTTAACAAAGTCTACTATATGTGTATATGTTAGCAGCTGCTTTACAAAACAGTAAAAGCACCACTATAAAATAGCATCATACAAAGATTGGTTATGTACAAATATGTGCAGTTTCTCTCCTTAGACAATGTATTAAACCTCTTGAAGGCCTTGATAGCTCCCATGGGGGCATAGCTATTGGATGAAGTTCAGTAAATTTTCATTGTATAGTAGTTGAGACATTTGGCTATATCATGGAAATAATGTAATTTTCATTAGGTAGTAGTTGGGACATATAATTATATTATGGAAAGGGCTTTCTTCCATGTAGTTGTTGGGACATATGGCTATATTGTGGAAGGAAAGTTATTCTGGGTAATGGTTGGGACATACGAATATATTATGGAAGGAATGTTGTTCATAAGATGGTCTTTAAAAATTAGTTGCATTGTGTTAGCAAGTAGTGGAATCTATGTAAGACAGAAGAGAATCCAAGTTATAAGTAACTTAAAAATGTATATGTGTGTATGCCCAGTAACAATTATATATATTACAAGTCATTCAACAAATTGCATGTTACAGAATGAGTTTTTAAACATCTTTCATGTCACTCATGCATACACAGATTACAAAAACAAAACGAATAAAACATTGTTTGACAAGTAAACAGTTATGTACTTTCTGTTAGGACTGTGCAAAAAGAGTTGTGGTGAGTGACCCAGACATTCATGCTTCAGATTTGGATTGCAGAGTCGGGCAGTTAGAACCCATCCTGACACCATCCCTGGCATTTGTTTCATTTTAGAGCCATTACAATTCTTTATAAATTTCATTAATAAAAATACTATAATATTGTTCTCTATCTTGGGAATGACATAAACTGGTCAGCTGTCAGCTGTACTTCATAACTATGCCTTTTAAACATGAAAGGTGGATAGTCTGATTGTGCCTCAAAATTTACTTAATTTTTATTTATTTAAATTTAAAATCTTATTATAATATTTATGTATCTGTGTGTGTGTTTGCGCGCGTGTGTGTAGTGTGTACCTATACATCATGTTCAACTTTTTCTCCTCCACCATTTGAGGCAGAGTTTCTCATGTTTCTGCCACATTGGGAGCGCCAGGTTATCTGACCCACAAGCTTTCAAGTGATGCTTCCTCTGTCCATGTCTTAATTAGTGTATATCATTTAGTGTCCAGTGTCTGGGACTCACTCATGACTCATGATCTTCTGGGCCCCAAAGGGCTCAGATAGTTGCACTTCTCTGGCTCTGCCATTTCACAGTCCATGCAGCTTGTCTCACAGGCTCAGCCCAGCTTCACCCTCTCCTGCTGCTCTTATTTGTTGTGGCATCTCAGAATGCTGGGGTCTTCACTGCACCTAGGCTGCATCTTCACCAGTCGCCTCTCCTGGGCTCTCTTCAGGGACTGACCACCTTGAGCTTCACCTTCCTCTCCATGACCCTTTCATACCTTCAAAACCATTACCACCTGGGAGACTGCCACACAGTACCAAGTTCATCTGCCAGCACAAGGTACAACCATAGCCTCAGTTTTCTGTGTGCTGACTCCAAGGAAACACTTCCCAGAAGATCTTGCCTCGGTGATGCTGCTCTCTTCTTACTTAATCATCACTGATTTCTAGGTCCAGCTAACCAGCAGCTATTGTCCCAGTAAAACAAAAGTTTAACTTTACTGGTGCTTGGCTATTGTTGATCATGTCTGGTTTTTTTTTTTTTTTTTTTTTTTTTTCAGCCCCAGCTAAGCAGAATCACAGTCCTTAATGTAAGATATCAAGCTGTCATGATAGAGACCTTGAGGGACTCTAACCTCCCTGTGAAATTTCATCTGTAGTGCTCTCAGCACTATCTTCTGAGTTCCCACAGAACAGCCCACTGAGCTCTGAGCACTCAGTGGCTTTTCCAGCCCAGAGTTCCAAAGCTTTGCACAGTACTCCCCCAAATACCACAGTTAGGCCAGTCACAGCAATACCTCACGACCAGGTATCTGTTTCTGTTATACTTAGGGTTTTCATTGCTATGACAAAACACCAGTTCCCAAAGCAACTTTGGGGAGAAAGGGTTTTACTGCATCTTACATTTTATATCCATTATCCAGGGAAATCAGGGCAGGAACCTGAAGGCAGCAAAGGGGTGAGGGGAGTTGTAAGGATGCTGCTTACCGGATTGCTCCTCGTGGCTTGCTTAACCTGCTTTATTAGAATATCTGGGAGTACCAGCCCAGATTTGGCACCAGACACTATCAACTTGGCCCTCAGATATCAATAATTGGTCAAGAACATGGCCCCTAGGCTATTCTTACAGGAACATTTTTTGAATTGAGGTTCCCAAAATGACTTTAGTTAGTGTCAAGTTGACATACAATAAAGCAGCATCTCACAGGAGAGCTGAGTTTATACATGCATGCCACCACAGCTCGCCTTCATTGGGTCTGGTAAGGTTACATATACAGGCCACCACATCTAGTCTTGCATGGGTCTGGTAAGGTCAAACATGCGTGCCGCCACATCTAGCCTTTGACATGGGTCTGGTAAGGTTACACATGCGTGCCACCACATCCAGTCTTGCATGGGTCTGGTAAGGTTACACATGCGTGCCACCACATCCAGTCTTGCATGGGTCTGGTAAGGTTATACATGCGTGCCACCACATCTAGCCTTTGACATAGATTTGTGGCACAAACTGGTGTATGATACCAGGCTTATGCTGAAGATACTTTACACACTGAGCCTTTTTTTTTTTTTTTTTTTTTTTTGGTTTTTCGAGACAGGGTTTCTCTGTGTAGCCTTGACTGTCTTGGACTCACTTTGTAGACCAGGCTGGCCTCGAACTCACAGCGATCCGCCTGCCTCTGCCTCCCGGGCCCCACCACCGCCCAGCCCCACACTAAGCCATCTTAACCAGCCCAAATTTTAATTTGCTTTTTAAATTTTAATCTAACATATGATCCAGTTATTAGACAATTTATGTATGGAACAGGTTGAGTGTATGGATCTACTTTTCAACTCTGTTTGATGACTTGTTCACATTCTTTCATTCTTTTCTGAAGGAATGCAATAAGCCTATTTCAAAGATTTAGTTTAAGAACCAGCAAACTCATTACTTTTATATCCATTTTGCATTTTTGGTTTTTTTGAGACAGGGTTCCTCTGTGTAGCCTTGGCTGTCCTGGACTCGCTTAGTAGACCAGGCTGGCCTCGAACTCACAGCGATCCACCTGCCTCTGCCTCCCGAGTGCTGGGATTAAAGGCGTGCACTGCCACCACCTGGCTTGCATTTCTATTTTTAACTTACTGGGTTAAGTAAGACATTATTACTAAGGTTCGTTTTGCTCATCTTAAATGAAGCAGCAAGGCTATTGGTACTTAGATGGTGTTATGGTGTGTATTTTGTTTCTAACCGTGCTGCCTTGAGAGAATAACTAAATTCCATCCCTGGCTCATCATCTGACCTACCATAAGCACTTGGTCTGGAATTTAATTTAGATTTCATATTATTTTCCTCTCTCAGATAGAGAAGCGATCCTGGAATTAGATACCAAAATGAAGGAGCAACGTAAGGAAGCCGGACGCAAAGCCTTGTACCATGCAGGCCTGTTTCTATGGCACATTGGTCGCCATGATAAGGCGAGAGAATATGTTGACAGAATGTCAAAAATGCCACATGATAGCAATGAGGTGACCACTTTTCTTACTTTAAACAGTAATATTAAAGGAAGGTTGGTTTATTATGTAGTAGTAGCTTTTGTTTCACTTATAAGTATCTTTACTATATATGAAATATTCATAAATAGCGTGGTTGGACTAACATTTCTTCCTTCTGTACTAATAACTCTGGAATAGAGACTGTATTCTGCCTTGCCCTCTTTTCTTTCTGTTCCCTTCTCTCATGTCTCATATCTCTTCCTAGCCCTAGCTCATTGAGGCTGTATTCAAACAGAAGCAACACATTCTCAAAGAGTGAGCCACATGGCTATATTATAATCATGCTGTTATCATAATGATCGTTTCCTGTCAAGGGCTCAGAGAAGGTCAGCAGTAGTGTAATGGCTGACAAGCTTCTTGCTCTGCATATTGACTCCAATAGGAACTTTCTTTTGCAGGGGCCAATTTTGAAAGCATGGCTTGATCTTACAAGAGGGAAGGAGCCTTACACTAAAAAAGCCCTCAGGTATTTTGAGGAGGGATTACAAGATGGAAATGATATTTTTGCTCTGCTGGGTAAGGTAAGTTGGAACCAACTTGAAGAAATCACGTTTTAAAACTGAAAACACCTGAAATCTAATGAAACTAAGTACATCACAAAAGGTGATACTGTGGTCCTGTTGTCGGCTTTCAGAGGGACTTGCATCTGTGTAGGACACAGACAGAGACATTACTTCCCTACCAAAGGACCTGACTTTTGGATTAATGTTATGTCTGTTGTGGTTGGTTCTTGAGATCATTTCTGTCCAATGTTTCTCTTACATCTGTTATGTGTGAGGTGTCACTAGCGAAGAAACATGACATGGAAAAGGCAGGCACCTCATGGTGTCGGGTTCCTCTTCTATTAGGGAACCAAGCAGTGAGTAAAATGGGTAAGTTAATTACCTAGTGTATAACTAGATGGTAAGTGAGATGTCCAATAAAAAATAAAGCCAGGGTGGGAGATGGGAGCCAAGGCATAAATTTGCAGTTGGAAATGAGGTAGCCAGCACATTTGACTTTTCAAAAAGACTTATAGGTGATGAGGGCTAAAGCCCTGATAGCATGGTAGGGGAAACATTAAAAATTGATTCAGATACCTTCAATCACACTAAGGGCATAGCAAGAAATCTATGTCACAGGAGAATGGGAGAGACATTAAAGGCTAGAGAAAGAAGGGAGTGTGGACCTAAAAGGCAAGCCTCTGGCTGTGACTTGGCATTGGCATTGCATCTGAGAGGCAGCTAGTGCAAAGCTTGAACAGATAAACTGTATCATCTGACCTGCGTTTTGAGGATAGACATTTGACAATCCTTAGAAATCTGTGTTGTGTTGGAGTGTTTAAGTTATATTCTTGCATGCAACTCCACTAATGTCTTCTGAACACCTTTTGAAGTTTAGCACTGGTGTAGACATAGACCCTCTGCTCTGATGTAGTAGATAGGCAGCGATGTAGTAGATAGGCAGCACTGTGTCCTTGTAGGTCCCACAATATGGGGAGTAGGGACGACTTCTGACATGGATTCTGTTGCCCTACGTTGATCACTTCCCTCTGGCATGGTGGCCTTGCCAGGCCACAGAGGAAGAGGGTACAGGTAGTACCGATGAGACTTGATAGGCTGAGATCAGGTGTTAGGGGAGGAGGGCTCCCTTTTTGAGGACTAAGGGGAGGGAGGGAGAGGGTATGAGGGAGGGAGAGGCTATAAGGGAGGGAGGGTGGGATCAGGAGGTGACGAGGGGGCTACAGTGGGGATGTAAAGTGAACAAATTTTTATAAAAGAAGAGAAAATTATATTTTAGTTTTGTTGTCAAAAAATTTATTACTGGGCTGCAGTGAGATGGCTTAGAGAGGAAAGAAACTTGCTGTGAGGCCTGCAGACTCCTCAAGCTGTATTCTCACCTCCGTCTGTGTGCCCTTGTACTTACCTGCGTCACATGCATAATAGGTAAATACGGTACAATGAAACTAAATTATTGAGACCGGTGAGATGAATTAGTGTGTAAAAATACTTTCCATGCAAACATAATGACTTGAAGTTTATTCCTTAAAGCCACAAAAGTAAGTTGGATACAGTGGCTCAGGCCCATAATCCCAGCCCTCTGGTTAGATTTGTGGAGGGGACAGGAGACTCACTCAGAAGCTTGTAGGCTAGTTACCCTGTTGTATACAGGTAGGGAGAGACAGTAGGAGAGACCATGCCTCAACCAGACAGGAGGAGAGAATTGACTCTTCACATTTGTCCTCTCACTGCCACACATGTGCTGTGGCCCATGCTTACCTGCAATCAACCCCACCATAAATAAAACTAAAGAAAAAAATGTTTTGTTGCCATTTGGGGAGCTGGGAAGATGACTCGGAATTTAAGACCTCTTGCACTCTTGTAGAAGATCTGATTTCTGTTCCCAGCACCCATGACAGAAGGCTCACAACTTCCTGAGACTTCAACTCCAAGGCATCCAGTGCCCTTTTCTGGTCTCCATGGGCAACACTGCTCATGTCTACATACTTATACAAAGACATACACATAGTTAAAAATAAATCTTAAAGCAGCAAGGTGTTGATGTTTTTTTTAGCAGTGCTGTGGGCCTCGTACAAGGGCTAAGCAAGCGCTCTACATTTGATCTGTATTCCTAGCGTTTTAAATTTTTTTTAATTGAGAATAAACAAACAAACAAACTGGGCATTCCAAGCTGGGCATGGTGGTAGATTCTTATAATCTACTGTGTTGCTCATGGTTGGATTAAATTATCTCTCTGAGTTATCTTGGTATGATCTGTCTTACGTTGTTATGACAAAGACACCAGAGACATTACAGGCATGATGAACTCGCACTTGTAATCCCAGTACTTGGAAGGTCAGAGAACTATTGTGAGCTCAAGGTCAGTCTAGGCTATATAGAACAGTATTTTAGAACCTCCTACACATGAAAGAAAACTAAAACAAAGAAGTCTGAGGCTAGGTACTTTATATGGAACAGAAAGTTATTTCTCAGACTGAGAAATCCAAAGTTAAGGCTCTGGCAAGTGTGATATCTGCTAAGTGTACCAACTCTTCCAAGATAGCCCCTTGGGCAGTCTGTCCTGTTCCTTACATGGCAGAAGACCAGAAGGGTGGACACCATCACCACAGGCCCTTTTACAGTGGCATTGCCATTTTCCTGATTTTTCTGGTGAGGCCCAACCTCCCAGCCCTGTTGATTTGGGAATTAAGTCATTGTTAATTTTGGAAGAAACAAAAAAGTTGAAGCTGTGGCAGATTCATTGTTATTATGTACTTTTCTGTTCATTCAGCAGAAGGGCCATGTTGATATTCCAACTAGGAATTAAATGCAGGCTGGTTTACTGTGGCTGAAGATGCTGCTTTTTGCTCCTGTGGGAGGGGCAAAGGAAGAGAGTACAGATATTGACACATCAGTTCTTTGTGGAGGGCTTCATTATTTTCAGTATTAGCTATGTAGGTAGATTCCAAGAGAAAATGTATATGAAAATTTCCTAATCTTTCTGGTTTTATTGTCAACTATTTGAAAATTTTAGTATTTTATTTTGCCATAATGGAATGCCAGGTGACTATACTGATATGAAAATAGGTATGCATATACATACACATATTACACTTTTATATAAAATACTGAGAGAAAATGTTAATTTTTAATTGAGATGTGTTGAGGCAAAAATAAAAATAATCTAGAAGAAAAAGGGAAAGCACGATTTATGAATGTACACTATTCGTTTTAGTGTCTGTGTATATTTGTGCGTATGTATGCATATGGAGGTCGGAGGACAACTTACAGAAGTCAGTCCTCTCCTGCTACCATGAGGTTCTGGACACTGACCTCAGGTCATCAGGTGTGGCAGCAGATGCCTGACTCTATTGAGTCATCTTGCAGGCCCCAGCACATAGTTTTATTACACTAACTATACTTAAGGCTTATTTTCCCCTGGAAGAAACAATGCACACAATACATAGATAATGTATAACTGCTTCCAGAAAAGAAAATAGTAACATTTCAGTAAGAAAATAACTATCACTGCCTAAGGAAGCCAGCTTCAGTGTGCAGCAGGTATTTTTTGTATCTGTAAATAGAAGTTGCACATTTCTGCTGCCCTTCTTAAGACCACCAGTATAGTTAATGACTTATTTGTGGACATTGTGGGTTCGTTTTTATTTTTCTCTTAAACACCAACAGTTTGGCAATAACCACCATCAGTGTGCCTCTTTGTGATGTCCTTAAGTTACTTCCTTAAGAAAATTCCTAGAACTGAAGTGAGCTCATGGCAGCTGGTGCAACTTTACTTTGCTTACTTTCAGCCTAAAGGAACATTTTGAAATTCAGTGTAAAATATGTAAAATCCCTTTAGTTTTATATGCTATTTAAAAATCTCCCAGGGATATTTTATTCTGTAAAGGCAATTTTCCCATTCTAAGTAGAATAGTCCTTGTATTTCTTTAACATTTTGCTTGTTTGATGTTTGAGACAGGGCCTCCCTCTGTACCATATCCCAGGCTAGCCAGTGTTCACCATGTAGAAGACAGACTGACCTTAAATGTTGGCCATCTTCCTTTCTCAGCTTCCTAAGCACTTCTGCATTTTATTTTAAGTTTTATCCTGTTATCAGGTTAAATGGTACGCTAAGAGTATTTTAGAGCAAAATTGCTGATGTAATGTGTGTTAATAATTTTTCTGTGATATTTTAAGATGTGGTTTTGATTTTTTTTAAAAATTTACTTTTTTCTACACAAAAATGATGGGCTTCTGTTGAAAACAGTGCCAGAAAATGTAAGGAGCCACAGGTCAAGCTGATCTGGAACTTACTCTGTATCCCAAGCTGGCCTGTGAGGTCCTGATGTACAAGGCCATAGGTTTGATGTCACTTCCTCCTCCCTTTAGGTACTTTGCCTTGAGATGCGCCAGAATTACTCTGGAGCCCTGGAGACTGTGAGCCGGATAATTGGAAACTTCCCAAGCTTCCTTCCTGCTTTTGAGAAGAAAATGAAATTGCAACTGGCCTTGCAGGATTGGGATCAGACAGTAGAGACAGCACAAAGGTTACATAGAAACTGATACCACTGCCTTTGGATCTGGTTATATATGAGAGAAAAGGAAGTGTGGTTTTGTTCTCCCCGTTACAAAATTTGCATAATCAGCTTAAAATTTAACTTTCTAAGTGATGTAGAGTGGTTTTATTAAAAACAGCATAGAATTGGAAAAAAAAACACTTAAAATTTTATTGATTTTTAAAGCAGATGCGGGGCTGGAGAGCTGACTCCATGGCTATAGTGTTTGCTATCAGGCCTGTTGAGTTCTGAACTCCTTGGTAAAGCTGGGTGGGTGTTCGCTCCAGTTATAATCTTCATGTGTGGGAGCATAGACAGGGAGTCCCCAAACAAAAGGTACTGCCTCAGTATCTGCAAGGTGAAGAGGGATTAGGGAATACACAGGATGTCAACTTTGGGCCTCCGCATGCATGTGCATTTATACATGGCCAAAACATGCTAACATACACATAGCATGCCATACATCCCTATGCAAAATGCCCACAATTTGTTGGTTTATGTTAATATCTGCATATCTGTTTTAAGATAGAGACTTCTTTAATCAGCAAGGCTGTCTGCCATTAGGAAGCTAATATTAAAGTGAGAGCAACAGTATTTTAAGCAGCAGATAAATTATGCAGTATATTAAACATAGGTGCTAAGGAGGGGAAAAAAGTGAAATATGGTAGGCTGGGGGTGGGAAGTTAGGAGGTGGCCATGGAAGGCCTCCCTGAAGAATGGCATTTGAGCAGAAACGTGGAGAAGGTTGTAGAAGCAAGCCACAGTGATGCCTGAGAAAAGGCTTGCACAAGGAGGAGTCTGTGCGGAGAGCTGGGGCTGTACCACTTTCCATCTGTTCAAGAGTTAGGAGAAGGTAATGGGGATGGAGTGGGTGCTGAGCCATGATAGATCCCATGGACCAGGGGAAGGGCCTGACGTTTCTTCCGACATGCAAAGGCAGGAGTGTTTTGAATACCTAAGTATTATAGTCTGAATTACATTTAGTAGAGTCATTGCTGTTTTGAGATCTGTGTGTGAGAAAGGGAGCAAGGGCAAAAGCGGGGGACCATGTTCATGCCATTGCCATAATCTGAAAGAATACTGGTGAGGGAACCAGGCCAATCACCCTTAGGGAGCTTTGAGAAGTGACTGGAATTTGGGTATGTTTTAGCTTAGGAAGGCAAGAGACTGGGAAGATGACCCCAGCCTGCTTGGTCTGACCCTCTCCAGTGAAAGTAAGCCATGATCGCCTAATGTAAAGTGCTCAGAGGGCTGGCCGATGGGAAGGGGGCTTGTAAGGTGTAGATATTATCAGTATTCCCACTTGGCAGCTGAACAAAGTTAGGGACAAACCTGGTGTTTCATCCAATACTACCAAGAGATTACTGGGAGAACACTGGGAGATATTGCCCAAACTGAGCAATATCTCATCAGACAGGAAGTGGTGTGAAACAAACAACTAAACAGCTCAAGAAGTGAAACAGTCTACACTGGTTTCTCATTTGAATATCAATAATCTCCGGTGGCTGGTCTCAGGCACGATTTGATTTGCTGGGAGGAAATAGCCAGGTCTGTAGTCACAGTACCGTAGAGTACTGTGCACAGTTGCATGGCAGAAGGCATACTCAGAAGGCAGAAAAAAGCGAATCCGAAATGCATCGTTCCATACCCTCAGGAAAGGTTGCCTTATCTGTGAATCACTTTTGAACTGTTGCTTTTACAATGACCTTTAGAAAAAATTTCATAAGAATTCTTATAGCATAGATCATGTCTTGCTATATTTATGCCTTTTGTATTTTTCTGGTGATTAATAAATGTTTTCACAGTATTTCTAATTTGTGTCTTATCACATAGGAACCTATTTTAAATTTATGAATAATATTAAAATGCATATTTAAATATTTCATTTTGGTATTCTTAGAATCCTTTTAATAAAACCTGCTTGAGGTAAATTCAGCGTCTTAAAATTTTTGTTTATTCACTTATTTTTATTTTATGTGTATGAATGTTTTGCCTGCTTGTATATAAGTGCTTCACATGCATGTGACTAGGTGCACAGAGCCTAGGTGAAAGTGTCAGATGCCCTGGGACTGCTGGGAACTTAGAACTGAAGCCAGGTCCTCTGTGTGGGCAACAGCAAGTGCTCTTAATCCCTGAGCCATGTCTTCAGCTCATGGACTCACCTTTCAATACACTGTGCTGTATAGTTAAATTTCTGATACTTTAAGTAGCATTACCACAGTATTAAATGAGGCAGGCACAATTTCTATTCATATTTTGAAACAGTAGAAATTAAATTCAGATGCGTTTTTCACCTTACTCATTGTTGTGGTTTTCTGATTAAAACCTCTTATCTTATTAGAGTCGTAGAAGAACCAAGCCCCCAAACAAGCCCGCAAACAAAAACTTGTTTGTTTTGTTATTAATCGGCATATTTTCCTGCAGGTTGCTGCTTCAGGACAGCCACAACGTGGAAGCGCTGAGGATGCTGGCTCTGTACTATCTGTGTAGGGAAGGGGACATAGAGAAGGTAACATGTATGTACTGTGTGATTAGGTCGCCTGGGTGGAGATGACTTTCACCACACACCATTGTAAATGGAGGTGTGCATATCATTAGAAACTCGAAGTTCTATTTCATAATGTTATAGATTTTAATTGGTTGCCAGAAATAAAGCACTACAAAGAATTTAGCTCTTGTACCAACTACTAAAGCAAAAGTATGTATGGAAATTCCTCTCAAATGTTTTTAGATTGTTTATAGTGTCTGTGCATCTTTATATAAAATGCTGGCACATAGCATTGTCTATGATCTAGATATGAGTGTACATATGCAAAGCAGAAGTCATAGTATGTCTGCAACTTAGTTGTGTCTGCGTAAGTTAGATGAGCTGAGGATGAAATCCTTATGCTAACGTACACCTGTTTCAGTAGTACTTCACACACTCACTAGTCACTGGCAAAGAAGTGCAAATCCAGTCGTTGTCAGTCATGCTCTAAGAGGTCTGTGTGTTTAACTCAGGTAATGGGACACCACCTAACAAACACTTTAGGCCGGTGACTTCCACCTTCCTAATGCTATAACCCTTTACTACAGTTCCTCATGTTGTGGTGACTGCAAATCATAAAATTATTTTTGTCACTACTTCTTAACTCTAATTTTGCCACTTTTATAAATTGTAATCTAAATATCTGTGCTCTCTGGTGGTCTTGGGTGACCCCTGTGAGAAGGTCGTTTGACCCCCAAATGTCATGACTCACAGGTTGGGAACCACTGCTTTAGTAGACACTTAGAAGAATCTTAGTGGTTCAAATCATCTGTGATCTTTTCCTTTATTACTTGTGTGGTTCTCCTCTTCCCTGGGGGCTGCTGGCCATCAGCCCACAAAGACAAGGGGAGCAGAAGAGGAGGCACAAGGCCTGGAAGGCCGTAAGCATGACAGAGATCAAACACTCCAGGAACCACTTGAGGAGCCAGTTAAACTTTACTCAGGGAGAACAAAGGCTATATAGCCCATGGGGAGTGGGTGGGAGGCTTCCGCGATAGGTGTTCATAATTGGTTGAAACTACCCTCTTCAAAAAGCACTGTTGTAAATCTTTCCTAAAACACAACTTAACCACACTCACATCATATGAACGGGAGCACAGTACCTAATTAAAATTTATCCTATAGGCTAAGGGAGGGGAGAGCTAGCAGGGAGCTGTGCCAAGGGCCATGTATAAAATGTGGTTGGGGCATCTGTATCTAAAGACATTCTGCAGATGGAGTCAGGCAGAGAGCTGGAGGCCCTGCTGGGGAGAGGGAGTCCTACACCTAACTCCGAGCTTAGACTGCATATCTGGAGTGGGAGGACTGCAACCTTGAACAGCAAAGTCCTTCCAATGACTTGTACAAGTCTGATTCTTAGCCTCAAAACAAACAAACCAGAAACACCAACAAAAATTATTTATACTAATCACGTTCATGATTTTTCTATTGTGGAAACCATTTCAAATATAAGTTAGGCTATCTATGTAGTTCAAAACCTCATACAACATTTTCATAAATATATTATCATTCAAACAGCCTTTTGGCATGACTTCACTATAGCTATCTTTACTATCCAGAGACTTCTATTCAATAATGAGTATTAACAAGAAATAATTGTGTGTAATTACTGGAGATTTATAAAAAGAACTGGAGCTTTAAGTTGCTTGTAGTTATCTTACGATCTCTAAGATTCCCTTAGGGATCTGGGAGATCCCCAGTATGTGAAGTGCTTTCTGCATAAACATGAGGATCTGAGCTTGGATCTCTAGTTTGCATAAGATGTCAAGCCTGGTGGCACAGGCTTACATTCCTAGCATCGAGAATGTAGGCACAGGAGGGCACCTGAGCTCACTTACCAGCTGGTGTTGCAGAGGCGATAAGCTCCAGATTCAGTGAGAGACCCTGTCTCAAAGGTAAGGGAAAGTAGGAACCAACTCTAGCTTCTATACAAGCACATGCACACAAACATTTGCTTATTTGTACAGCACACCACAGCACACATGAATACACCACACCAGAGCATACGTACATACACCATACTACAGCACACATGCATATGCCACATCATAGCATACATACATATGCCATACCATGGCACACATACACCACACCAGAGCACATATGTATACTCCACACCATGGCACATATGCATATAACACACCATGGCACATGTGCATATACCACACCATGGCACACATGCATACACCATACCAGAAGACACATGTATACACCACACCATGGCACACATGCATATACCACACACTACACATGCATATTCCATACAACAGTACACATGCATACACCACACCAGGACAGACATGCGTACACCACACCACAGCATACATGCATACGGCACACATCCATACTCTACCAAAGCACACAAACATATGCCACACCACATCACACATATATACGTACATACATACTAGAAAGAAGGAATTTGTAAAAGAAAAAAAAAAAAAACAAGGTCTCTTAAAAATGTCAGAAATAAGGGGCTGGAGAGATGCTCAGTGGTAATGAGTGCATGCTGCTCTTGCCGAAGACTGGGTTCAGTTTCCAGCATCCTCATGCAGCTTACGACCATCTGTACCTCCACTTCCAGGGGATGTAACACCCTCTTGTAGCTTTTACAGAACAGGCATATACATGGTGTGCATGCATACATGCAGGCACTCATACACACATAAGTTACAAATAAGTAAATCCTTATTATATGTATATACATATATATGATACATATCAGTAATAGTATATTAGAGTACAATTTTATGTATTAGTCTTTTTCTTAGTGCATTTTAATATTAATTCCGTTTACTTTGTTTTAGGCTGTTACCAAGCTGGAAAATTTAGGAAATGCACTGGACATCATGGAACCACAGAATGCTCAGCTCTTTTATAAGATTACAATCGCCTTCAGCAGAACCGTAAGACTGCCTACTAGCCAGGGGTGAAAGCGATATGATCTAAATATGTCATCTGTTCCCAAGAAAGGAGACGCAGGAGATTTTAGCTGCCACTTTCCAGCCTGCAGGGGCCGTGAGGAAGGGCCTTCTGGTGCTAGAGTGCCTTCTAGGCAGAGGAAGCCAGGGCCAGTGTCTGGAGTTAGGGTGTTCTGCACTTCTGTTCCGTTATAAACCCTTTGGGGAAATCCATTCAAGTGGATAAGTGAGTGTTTCTGTGGAGGAAAAGGCCCGTGTCTTGCTTTGTTGTTGTTATAATAAAGGCATGCTTCCATTATGAGCATTCGTTAAAGGCAAGATGACAGGACAGGAGGAAAAACACAGCAGTCAGACAAAGACAGTGAAAGGAATAAGAGCTTTAAACAGTTCAGTGAACTATCAGAAAATATGCAGGTGAAAATGACCACAAGTAAAGGAATTATCAAGCTAACAAAAGAAAAACTTAAGGATATTAATTACTAAATTGTAGAAATTATCTTATTTTGAAACATATAGGCTGACTGAGTGTGGTGGTGCACACCTTTAATGCCAGCACTCTGTAGGCACAGGCAGGCCATCTCTGTGAGTTCAAGGCCAGCCTGGTCTGCAAAGTCAAGGACAGCAAGAACAGCACAGAGAAACCCTGTCTTAACAAACAACAACAGCAAAAAACAACATTTAGAGTATAAATTTAGAGTATTAAATTAAATTTAGAGTATTAAATAATCTAAAAGTATGAATTAAGGTAATTTTCATTATTATTTGTGCTACCACCAGACACAACTTCACTTATTTTTAAAACAATTTAAAATTTATTGAAATATTCAGAGGAATGTTTTACTCTTAAAAGTTGTATGTTCAATGGTTATTTTATAACATTGGCATCAACAAATTTTGGTGAGTTTTTTTTTTTCCCAAAAAGATGTAAGCTATGTCTTTTAAAAATATATTCCCTATTAGTACAGGTTGTATTTAAGGGGGAAAGGGATTATTATTTAATTGTGTACATATATTTAGAAACCTTAAAATAGAGAATTTCCTATCTAATTTGTGAAAGAATCATGAAAATCATATTGTTTTTGCACAACAAAATACGCCCCAAGATGGTGATGTCATAAAACAGGGTTTATTAAAGTATACAACTTGTGGTGGATCATACCGTCTTCCTTGATGTAGTATCTCCACGACAGAAGCCTTCCCTTCCTGAATAATCCTTATTCCCCTTCCTTCCATACTGCATTTCAAGCTAGAGTAAGTGTAGAGAAAAGTAGGTCTTTTATTCTAAGTCCAGGTGGACTTTTGTCTACATTTGTCCTTGTTTTTCTCTTTTCAGTGTGGACGTAATCAACTCATTCTACAAAAAGTTCAAAGTTTCCTAGAAAAAGCATTTAGTTTAACCCCCCAGCAAGCAGAAATTGCTACAGAGCTTGGCTACCAAATGATTCTCCAAGGCAAAGCAAAGGAGGCCTGGAAGTGGTACAGGACCGCCATGACGCTGAGTGAAAGCAACATCTCTGCGGTCACCGGTATGTGATGGCACACCGACGACTTCCTCTAGGGAACTCACTGTAAGGACCAGCCCACTGAAGCAGAGAATATATATTTAATTTTTAAAAATTAAACTATTTCTATTATGCACAGAAGGAAAAATTGTGTATCTTTAAAAATAACAATTTACCTCACAAATGCTATCTTGAAAGAATGGGTCCTATTTGGTTGCTTCTATCAAGTTGTGAACTGTGTAGTAAAAAATTTCACTTAGTCCCTGGCTACCAGATTTCTTGCCCATCCCTGAACCTGCTGTGCTCTTATTGTAGTTTTTCAGTCTAAAGCACGATTGTTGTAATGGGAGAAAATGTTTTGCTAACTTCAGTTAGTTGGTTGGACTAAGCCTTGATTGGTTTTGTTTGATTTCAGGACTTATTCGGTGTCAGTTAATAGATGGACAATTGCAAGATGCAGACCAGCAATTGGAGTTCTTCAGTGAATTTCAGCAGTCAATGGGGAAATCCGCGGTATGGCATTTTATCTGATGGCAGGTCATAGCTGCTATTCATACAACATGAAACCTCAAATGACCATTTATCCTTACCTTTAAATGGTGAATGAGCACTAACTTTAATGTGTAATTGCATTCTGTAGTCTACCTCTGTACAAATTGACTGTAAATAGTTTTCTCAATGATCCTAAAACTTGGTTCTGCTAATACTTAGATTTGAATAATTTCATAACAAATGTTTGAATAATTTCATATATATAACACTTTATATACACCTGAAATCTCAGCAGAAATAAATGGCATTATAGCCAAAAGGAATAACCTATGAAATCTACTTTTTTTTTCAGGAATTAATGTATTTACATGCAGTCCTTGCTACAAAAAAAAAATCATCGACAGGAAGACATTATAAATTTGTTAAATGACGTTGTGAACACTCACTTTTCACAGTTAGAAGATTTACCTCTTGGCATACAGTATTTTGAGAAGCTCAATCCTGACTTCTTACTAGAAGTTGTTACTGAGTATTTAAATTTCTGTCCGATTCAGGTAGGTAACTCTGCCTCTTATCCCCAAGGCTGGGTCCCTGTGTCCCATAGCAGTGCTAACAAGCACTCATTAATGTGTTCAACTCTATCTGCACCTCTAATTAGCATTTGTAATTCTGTTAATTGAAATCATTTTAAGTCAGTCTTGATAGAAAGTATTACTACCATATAATGAACATATCGATTTGTAAAAAAAAAAAAAATCATTTACAATATTTTAAATCCTAAAACTCTTAGTTTAAAAATATCCAAAGTGCTTAATTCTCATGCTTGCTGCATATTTGAACCTGATTGGTAACCTAACCAAGTGCCATCTCACCATGGACAAGGCAAACTCAAACCTGGAGTTCTTTTGTAAAACTAATGAAGACTTTCCCATATGAAATCAAACTCTGCTTTGCATTAAAAGGGGACCACTGGCTCTTCCTCCTGTTCCTTGGAATGACACATCTAGTTATTGAGTACAAAGAAGAATCCTTTTCCTTCATAAAGTACATGGTAGATTTGGATTATATCCTTCTGATGTGAGAAGGATCCCTGTGCTTGTTCTGTATGCACACATGGGAATCCATACACACACACACACACACACACACACACACACACACACACACACACA
>OU015750.1:39734972-39758285 GCA_907169655.1 Acomys percivali | reverse complement strand
CACACACACACACACACACACACACACACACACACACACACACACACGCTGAGTCAAAAGCTAACAAAAACAATGATCTACCACTCATACCACTGAGATCAAGAGTAGGACTTCACATTTATTTCTTGCCATTTATCTTGTTGTGTTCATCATATACCTTTCAATTGACATATTCCTGTTAGCTCTTGTCCTTTATATTATATGGAACATCATTGTCAGCTGGCATCTGTTTGGTCTAGCTTAGAGATAATGATGGTCTTTTGTAAGCATTAGTATTTTTGAGTTGTAGCACTAGAAACCTGTTTGGCACTCCCCGGGGATGCTTTCCAAAGTGACATGCACACACTAGGCTCAACTCTTACTTCAACACAGGTTTTTCAGCTAAGGCTATCCAATACTCATTACTAAAACCAAAGTTATTACCATCCCCATACCAGCTCTAGATGCTATATTAATGATCAAAATATGAAAAATGGTCTTCACTTAGGAAGCTGCCATTCCTGGCCTGGCTTCCCCGCCTATAACAGCATAACCACCTGCCTTCACAGCTGGTGGATTCTGGGAAGGAGAGCAAAGCAGGAACGGTGAAGATGGAGACGTCAGGTATCCAGTGAGCACAGACTAGAACAGACTCTCAGGAGAAAGGCTTCTGTGAGGCAGCTCATTTACTTGGAAGAACAAAAGCTATTTAAACCTTTGGGGGAGTGGATAGGGGTCTTCAGTGAGAGTATGCATCATTGGCCCGGGCCAGGGTGCTGAGGATACCTCAGATCCATAGGGAGGAATTTCAGATATTGCTGTCCATAACCTTATAAGGAGAGGAAGTCCACCCTGGCTGCCAGGTTAAGTGACTTTCTCTGAGGGGCAAGGGTGGGAGCCCAGGGCAGGGGGTGGGGGAATGATCCTGCTCCTGCCAATCTCAGGACGTGATTTCTGGGGCTTGGACATGTCTTGACCCCAGGTCTTACAGCTCCCTAGACCCACAGCGAGCTCTGTATATTGTTCAGTATCACGTCATTTCCCAAACATCGCTCTCCCAGAATCCCACTGGATGATTAATTCAGGCTGACTTAAGTTACTCTCCCAAGTCAGCATCCATGCAAGTTGCTTGGTAGTTTGAATGCATATTTCAACATTCATTCATCATCTAGGCCTCTTTCTGCAGATGTTTTATAGCATGTTCAGCACACCGGGAGAATGTGCTTGGGGAAAATCATGTTAGAACTCTTGCTCCAAGAAATATATTCCAAAAGGAAGCAGCAGATACCATAAGAAGACTGGATAGTATAGTGGTGAATGGTATAAGGAAGTAATAGAAGAGGGTAAGATGATGAAATGTATATGTGAAAGGGTCAGAGTAGGCCTTAGTATAAAAACAAGAACTGAAGGTGGCCTGTGGAAATAGCTTGTTTCAGACATAGGGAACAGTTGATGCAGATGCTCACAGGAGCACAGGGGAATGAGTGGAATAGACTGAGTGGGAGGAGAGAAATCACAGACGAAAATATCACAGGGGAGGTAAGGACAGGCAAAGCTTCAGTCCTTGAGTGTATCAAAGGATTGGCTTGTTCGCCAAGCTAACAGTGAACCCCAAACCATAGGTAGTTTACAAAATAGCACAGTACTTGGTAGCTAGGTCTCTAATCCAACTGCACAGCTTGTTTCCCATAATACAATTTTGTTTTGTGTTGTTTCCAAGATGGGGTTTCTCAATGTAGCCTTGGCTGTTCTGGACTCCCTTTGTAGACCAGCCTGGCTTCAAACTCACAGAGATCCACCTGCCTCTGCCTCCCTGAGTGCTGGGATTAAAGGCGTGTGCCACCACCTGACTTATTTAATTTTTGTGTGCATGTTATAACCTGGTCGTCTTCATAATACTGTTTTCATTGGAGAAAGGCAGCGCTGGCCTCAGCTCCACTCCTTGTCTGCTGATCTCTTTCACATGCAGTTTTCTTTTCATTTTTAACCTAACAAGAATAATATCCAAGATTGTCTCTAGATTCTGATTTTAATCTTTGATTGTACAAGGAAACCCCAGTAAACTAATGGCTATTTTTCTTTGGGTGAGGCAGCCTACACTTTAGTTTTAGCTCTTAAGTAACAGAGGAAAGAGGATCATGGGGTTGAGGCCAGCCTGGGTTGCATGGTGAGGCCTAGTCTCAAAACATAACTAACAACATCAAATAGAAAAAAAGTAAAAGTTGTTCTCAGTATTTCCTAACAAATGGCAAAATACTCACCATCATTTTTACTTTAACTATTTTTTTTGCTGAAGAATATTTGTGTTAGTGACTTGCATTGTTGCTATGACAAAATACCCATCAAAAGCAAGTGAGGGAAGAAGGGGGGGAAGGGAGGATGGGTTTATTTTGGTGCATAATTATGTACAGTCCAACATGGTGGAGAAGGTATGGCAGCAGGAATGCGAGGCTCTGTTTCCATCACATCAGGACGCCGAGAGAGAGAAATCTGGCACTCGGCTCCTTCTTCCTTTGTATTCAGCCCAGGACTCCAGTTCAGAGAACGGACATACCCACATTTAAGGTGGGTCTTCCCACTTCAGTTACCTGAGTCTAGTATGGACTCCCTCACAGCACTGCCAGAGGCTTGTCTCCTTGGTGGTTGTGGATCCTGCCAAGTAAACAGTCATTAGTAACCATCACAACTGTTTGAAAGACTTTACCCAGCTTCAATTCAGAGCAGTATAAAAGTCTGATCTTGAAGATGAATAAAGACTCTTAACCCCATATGCTGGAGTTCAGCTATGGTGGCTTCAAAGGCCCCAAGACAGAGATGTGGGATCAGCACAGTGAGGGACATGACCACCAGCTTGTTGTGGAAATGGCTCTAAGTAGCTGGAGCTTCTCCATGTATTTCATTTCAAAGTCACAGAGCATACACTTTCAGTTTTTCTTCCTCAAATACATTTTAAGAAATGACACCATGATTCTCTAAATGTTTTTTCTTGTTTCCTTCCCATATGCTTTATTTTCCCTCGGCAGATCTTTAACCTAATGGCCTCATGGTGTAAGCACATCTCCATGGTCATTGTGGTCAGCACACTCTACTTTAAACACCTAATACAAGTTTTATCTAAAGCTGCTCTAACAGTATCTATAATTCTCTTCCATACAGCTGTAGCAAGGCAAGGAAATTTATTCTGTTGGCACAAGAGCTAGTTGACTCTTTCCTGTTTTCTGACTACTATTCAGATGAGTTCCCTGTTCTTGAACTAATATTCTGGTATTTATGTGTACTCACTAACTTCTTTAATCCATTCTTTGCAAGAGCTCTTTCTGAATCTGAGTATACTGTGTGCTTTTCTGAGAATAATTATGTGCCTCGGATTTCTATCCTGTCTTTCTCCAAACTTTTCAGGGTTCTGAATTGCTACTGGAGTCATCATCTCAATCCTGTCACGTACTTTTAATTCATCCACCTAAAAATGGAGTTGTTAGGAGATGTCTGTTGTGTTATTGCTGTACCCGTTACAAACAAAGTGAAAGGAAAAGCTGTCTAGAGTGTCCATACTCTTGTGCTAGAGAAAGGGATCACCCCATAGTCCCTGGAAAAATAGCCAAGGCTGCAGAGTCCGTCACACTGGCCTTTGCCAGGCTTCCCCTTGGGTGCTTCCTACAAGGAGAACTATTCACAGAGCACACAGATGCCATTCCCTGGAACAGAGCCATGGTTCCCACCACCCGTAAAAGAAGCAGCACTTAGCAGGAAACTACTGTAGAACATGTGCTGTGGAGATTTGAAGAAGTTGGGGTGATGTAGGCGATAGTCATATCTTGAGTATCTTTCTGAGAACATGTTCTGTGCCTTGGCATAGGGCAGCTTATTGTCAGCTACATGGCCCATATGCACAGTGATCTTCTGTAAGAGCATACAGTCACTGACCTGAAGGATGGCACACACTGTACATCAGGTGAAGGGCATGGGGAAGATCATCATTCAGGTTTGAGGAACAGCATCAATGGAGCATGCAGGGGATCTAAGCAAGAAATCTTTCTCAGTTGTCTTTTCTTTCGACAGATGTTTCTTTGATAAATGTTGAACTGGTAACTGTCTTAATGTATTATTAAAATATTAAGTAAATAACAATTCCCTAATTATTTAACAGCATAAAACCCAACAATAATTTGTAAGTCTATTTATAGATGACTAGGGAAATAGTTTAGTATTTGTGCAATTATGTGGCAAAGGTAATATGAAAAAAATAAGAATAATTTTCTAGGAAGTACTAGTTTCTTCTAGTCACAGTAAGATTAATGTATGTTAAATCCTTGCTAAATATGGCTATGAACTTAGAAAGTGTACTTATTTGCTTTGTTTAGCCTGCAGGTCCTGGGCAGCCTCTTTCTCCAATTCTCAGGCGTTGTTCTTCCGTCCTGGAGACAATTATTAGAAGTGTACCAGGTCTTCCACAAGCTGTCTTCTTAATGGCCAAAGTGAAATATTTATCAGGTAATATATACCTTAGCACTGAAAATGATGTAGGAGTTTGATTGTGGTGTTGGTAGTGACAGGTGTGAATAGGTTCGGTGCTCCACTCTAGGGAGAGCAGTCACATACAAGCATATTTTGTCTGTGAGTATATATGTTCAATCTGAAACTGCAACAAATGCAAAACCTACTGTTTTAGGTTCATTTCATACCCACGTTCATGCCAGCGACCTCAATTCCTTGCTATTCATCTTTCTTCTTTAACAGTTTTCACTTAAAAACCTGATTGCAAGTAGAAGAAACTGTCCAAAATATTAAAAAATGTATTTAAGAATGAACACAAACATAGTGTACAATGTATATGCTTTAGTGAAGCAAGTGCATATTGGAAACTCATCAAGCAGACTCAGGATGAAGCTGCAGTCTCTTAGATGTCTTGGAATAGCAGCTGTTCAAGGACCCAGTAGAGTGCGGGATGGTTCACAGCGTCAGCGCTACACACGTACACACGAAGGCCTTCTTTAACCACTCATCTCTCTTATTTTGTTACATTTTATTTTTGTAGTATATTGGGGTTGGGGGCTACAGATTGGTCTAAGCAAGCCACTTTAAGTCTGGCTTAGCATTTCCATTGCCTTTCGTCCTCATGGTTCTATGTATCATACATTACGATTATAAAGATCCCAGAGTTACTGAATTTGCTGATGGGTGATTGGCAGACTCTGACACTATGTTTAATAAGTTACTGTGCTATCTCTGCCAATAATGTGCCCATTACTTCTCTAGCTCTGAGGGGTAAATGGCTACGGTGGGATTTCAGTGAGTAGGCTGAGCTCTTATGAACTAGGAAACTGAATTCGACCCTGGTTTTTCTATTACCAGCAGGTAAAGTTGAGGTGCATTTAAACAAGGAATAACTTAGGACCTATTCTTCCCCATTCTAGAAAGGCTGGGTGTGCAGTGGGCCTTGATACGTCTACTTAAGCCAGCATTTGGGAATGCCACCTACAAGTCCGTGTGGACTCATCACAAGGACGGTGTAGTACATAGAGTCTGTGCTGATGATGCTATGAGAAGCCTCTTTCCAGCCCAAGATAGAGCCTCATCCCTCTGGAACGCCAGCATTCTTATAACATTAATCTTAACCAATGTTGTAAGATTAAGTAGGTTTTTAAGATTTCTAGATACATAGCAAATGTTTTATAAAGTCTTGATATACTTCAGTTGGTGGTAAGGTATTTTGATTTATATCTTATGTTTTAGAATTTCAGGAATGTATCCTTGACCTTTTTTTGTTTATTTCACATACAGTCATGTAGCCCAGTTTTAGAATGTGTCCTCTTTGTTAGTGTAAATGACACCGCAGCATTGTAGGTTTATAAATGTCTGTCTTTGTCCTGGTCACTTCTATTGCTGTGATAAAACATCAAGATCACCTTGATTTATAGAAGATAGAGTTTATCTGGGCTATTGGTGTCAGAGGGATATGGCTCTCTCGTGGCAGGGAAGCCTGGCAGCAAGTGCAGACATGGTGGCTGGAAAAGAAGCAGAGATCTCACATCTTCAAATGCAAACATGAAGCACAGAGAGTAAACTAGAAGTGGACTGAGGTTGAACTCTCAGCACACACCCCCACTGGTATTTCATCTAGTAAGACCATCGCTGCTGCTGCTGCTGCTGCTGCTGCTACCTCCTCCTCCTTCCTTCTCCTCTTTTTGTTTTGTTTTCCGAGACAGGGTTTCTTTTTGTAGCCTTGGCTGTCCTGGACTCACTTTGTAGACCAGGCTGGCCTCAAACGCCTAGAGATCTGCTTGTCTCTGCCTCCCGAGTGCTGGGATTAAAGGAGTGCGCTACCATACCCAGCTAAGGCCATCACTACATTTTTTTTTTTTTAAGGCCATTGCTTCTAACCCTCCCTAAACAGTGCCACCAAGACTTCAGATGCCCAAGCCTGGGAGAGACAAATAGAGTCTCAAAACTCATTTTAATGCAAAGCTTCTTTAGATTCATAGTCCTGCCAATGAGTAATAATGGGGACCAGCTCTCATCCTTTATATTTCCCCTGGGACCAACTGTTGTCCTGACACATAGGTCTGTTCTTCAAGTGACTACAAGGAAGCTAGCTAGTGCAAGTGGGAACAGAGGTGTTAAACCGTGGCACTTGTACTCTGGGTCCTCGCTGAGGGCTCCACCTCTAAGCGCTGAAGCCTCACAGGCCTTCTTTGCCTCCTTAGGTGACACTGAAGCTGCATACAACAACCTGCAGCATTGCCTGGAGCACAGCCCCTCATATGCAGAGGCCCACCTCCTGATGGCGCAAGTGTACCTGTCTCAAGACAGAGTCAAACTGTGTTCCCAGTCGCTGGAGCTCTGTCTGAGCTATAATTTTAATGTAAGTATTCCAGAGTCAAGGGGCTAAGACATACCACTCTCCTTGGACTTTCAGTGAATGTGTACATGCGCAATTATTTTACAAGGGAATCTAAAATACTTTGCCAATAAATATTTTAATAGCATGTTAAAATACAGTTCAGGTGTCTTTGATATAGATACAAATCGGTGTGACTTTCCCCCAACACAATATCAAACTATCTCAGCAGTGGGTGCCTGTAATCCTAGCTACTTAGGAGTCTGGAGGCAGGAAGCTCCAGGGTAGCCTGGACAACATGGAAAGCCCATCACAAAACACACACACACACACACACACCCCAATTCAACAACAAAATAAATTTGTGTTATACTTACCTCTAAGCCTCAGTTTTCTTTTCTATAAAACTTGTAGAATAACAGTTGTTATAATTAAAATTAAATGCAGCAATTACATATGTATGTATACAACATTTTTAAACCACTGAGAAATGTGCCAAGTATTTCTATGGATAAAGTTAGTAAATCTTATTGACCATTTTCTTCTTGGACTCTTCTTTCTTTCTTTTTTCTTCCGTCTCTTCTCTTTTCAAAGCAGTGTCTTTCTTTGTGGGTCAGGCCTGTGATTCTCTTTGTAGACCAGGCTGTCAACAAACTTAGAGCAGTCCTCCTGCCTCAGCCGCCCAAGTGTTAGGAGTACAAGTAAGAGCTACTACAACTTCTTAGAGTTGTTTTTCCATAATCTCTTTTTAGATTCATTGTCAAAGAATACACAGTAATTGTATTGAAAATGAATGTTACATGGTTTGAAGTGTCTATAAAGACACTTCTTACAATGCAGGAAATCTCAGTTATTTTCCCTAAACATTAGACATTAGATGCTTCCAGCACTTCCTAAGGCTTAAGGAAGGAAGCCTCAAACTGTTGAGTCACTCAAGTTCTCATGGAAAAACCATTAAATGAGCTAGAGAAATCAAGGGCCGATTAAGAGTTGCAGTGTTATGCCTGATTTTTCTTAGGACAGTAGATCTCTAGATTAGAGAGGCACCCAGTGCTCCACCCAGGCCCTGTGAATCTCTCTGCACCCAGGGAAGGAGTTAGGTATGAATGCAGTTCCCCAAGTGCATGGCCTCTAGCAAGAAGGACTAAGGCTCCTCCTCGCCTTCCTCCTTTGGTGGTTTCCACCGCACCTCCTGGGCGGGGAGCCATCTCCTTAGGCTTCTCTATCTTTACCATTCTGTCGTTCTCCATGTTCTGTTTGTACTGTTTACAGCTGAAATATGAGAGAAGATGCTTTACTCTGTGTTTCGGGGTAGTCTAAAAGGAGAAGGCCAATGTTTAATGAAAGCGCCTTGAAACACTTATTAAAAGTCAAAAGAATAGAAATGCAAAACCTTTTTTCTAGACGTCTAAGAGGCATATCACTACTAGAGGAGCCTCAAATAAAGACATCCCCTTACTGAGAATACTAATTTTAGGTTATATTTTCTTGCCTGTAAAAAAAACAATTAGTTGTTTGACCCATTTGACGTTCAAGAGGACACTGGAGTGACAGTTCCCTGAATGTTAGAGTTAATATAACTAGGCTTCTAACTCGATGCCTCATTGAAATGTATAGTATCTGAGTCTGGTTAATTTTAGTATGTGAGTGGTTTTTTGTTTGTTTGTTTGTTTTATGGCTTTTGTTTTTTGTTTGCTTTTTGGTTTTTTTTCTGCAAGTCCTTCTAATAAAATTTTAATTTAAAATTATGAGTAGGAAGTAAAAAAAATTAAGAGGTCAGAAATACACTTTGAGGATATGATCACAAATGAGCAATACTTGTAAGTTCCGTTGTTCCACTGTGTACACTCCAAAGAACTATTGTTAATTTACTTCTCAGGTGAGAGACTACCCATTATATCATTTAATCAAAGCACAGTCACAAAAGAAGATGGGAGAAGTGGCAGAAGCAATTAAAACTCTGCACATGGCGATGAACCTGCCGGGAATGAGGAGAAGTAGAGCCTCCTCGAAATCAAAGCTCAAAACCGAGATTGATGCCAGCCACCGACTATCCATCTTTCTTGAGTTGGTGGAGGTTCACCGCTTAAATGGAGAACAGGTAAGTTAACTCAGATTGGAGCTTTGGAGAGTGTGCATGTGTGTGTATGTGTGTGCGTGAGTACAAATTTCCTACTCTTCTGTGTAATATGAAATATATAGGTACATATTTCTAGTTGAATCATTTTCTACTTATATGTATATAATATACATATAGAAATTTAAAATACTAAAATTAGTCCCTTGGCTAACTGTCAAAATTGAGCAACTTGGTTTTTTCATACTCTTTAGAAAACCTGTACATTCTGGAAGCGCCTGGAAGGTGTTTGTGAGTTGCTGCGGGATGACTTTCTCAGTGTGCCTATGTTGGCCGCCACGAAATGCTGTCGTCTGGGTTATGATTCTGTCCCAGAATATAGCAGGGACTCAATGACAATGCCTGTCATCCTACCTATAAAAACAAACAAACCAGCCACTTACCTAATATTTATGGCCTCCACTGGTTTTGGTCTCTTTAAATTTGTAGACGTTTCATTAAAATCTATCAGTTTATTTTGTAAATGCCATGAATGCACTGACATCTGTTAGTTGCTGTGTTTTGGTAGATAAGTGTCCTGTCTGGGGTAATTTGTTGTCTATTTTGAAGGAGTCGTTAATTTTTCTTTGCAGCACGAGGCAGCAAAGGTTTTACAAGACGCCATCCATGAGTTTTCTGGAACTTGTGAAGAATTACGTGTCACTATTGCTAATGCAGACCTGGCTCTGGCCCAAGGGGATACAGAGCGTGCGTTAAGCATGCTTCGAAATGTCACAACTGAGCAGCCTTATTTCACAGAGGCCAAAGAAAAAATGGCAGACATTTATCTGAAGCATAGAAAAGAGAAAATGTTATATATCACTTGTTACAGGTAAATAGTGACTTGCATCACACATTTTTGCCTTGGAACTAACACTCACACTTACTTTCTGTCTTTGTCACATATGTCACAGATTGTTTACAGATTTTTTTCCTGGGAGCCATCTTCTTTCTGCCCAGGAACACTCTCATGAGGGTGTTTACCCTGAAACAGAACTGTGGTTGCTTCAATGTGTGGTCTGGTAGTTTCTCAAATCTCCTCCAGAAATGTTCCATTTAGATCCGACTCTTTTGATTGGGAAAAGAAAAAGCAAGAGTTATATATACATTATACAGCAGCTATCCAGGGAACAGACAGGCATATTTATTACATGGCAGATCTATTGTAGAAGAGTAAAATTATAAGTTAATTTGCTCCAAACTCCAAGATGTGAAGTCACCTTTTCTTTTGTGAATGATCATTAACGTTTATAGCTTTGTCACATCAAGGCCCTAAAAGGTCCTGGGACACACATGAAAAGATGTTGCCCTTCTTCACCACAAACAAAACAGTAATCACACAAACACACTCCATGTGTGACTGGGGATGAGTAGACTAAGCCAGGCTTTGATTGTCAGTATCATCCACTGATCTAACCAAATTATTTTGCTTAAATTCTTGCCAAGTATTGAGAATTCAGAGAAACTAGCACCTTCTATGGTTGGTGGAGGAGCTTAAGTACACTAAGCAACCTGAGGCAGGAGGATTGCTGTGAGTTTGAGGTCATCCTGCCCTATGTAAGAGTTTCAGACCAGTGGGGCTCTATAGCTAGACTGTGTCTCCAAAAAGCAAAACAAGGGCCTTGATGGTGCACACCTTCAATCACAGCACTCTGGAGGCAGAAGCAGGCAGATCTCCAAGTTCAATGCCAGCCTGGTCTACAGAGTCAGTTCCAGGACACAGGGCTACATAGAGAAATCCTGTCTCAAAAACAAACAATCAAAAAAAGAGAGGGAGGAAAGGTTTATTTTCTTTTGAATGTGTTGTGATATAATAACAAAAAGCATGGTTTGGTTTCAGGCACATCTGGCATGTTAGCTATGAGCATGCAGTCTTACATTGTGTTGGAATAATAATTACCTTTGTCAGAGACGTTCTAAGCAGCTAGATTTTTTTAAAAGATTTATTTACTTATTATTATGTATACAGTGCTCTGCCTGCATGTACACCTGTGGGACGGAAGAAGGCATCAGATCACTTTATAGATGACAACTTGTGGTTGCTGGGAATTGAACTCAGGACCTCTGGAAGAGCAGTCAGTGCTCTTACCCTCTGAGCCATCTATCCAGCCCAGCAGCTAGATATGTTTAAAGCTTAGCAATAAGCAAGATATGGTGTTGCAAACTTGTAATTGTAGCACTTTGGAGGGGGAAGCAAGAAGAGTTTTAGTAATCTAATTGTTGGGGAGAAATAAGCTGCAGCTAGTGACGCAGAGGACGTGGTGTTTTTAAGGTACTTCATCACGTACTTCTTACCTGGAGATGAGGGCTCGAGTTGTATGTAGGACAATAAAGTGCTTTCCTCCTGCTAAGGAGTCCTGGACAGTGAGAGTTTGCATGTTCACTTTCTCCCTGTACTTTGTTCCATGCATGTCAGAATATGGCAAGAGTCAATAAAAAGTGATTCTTGATAAAGCATGAAGTGTATGGGTACATACACAATGTGTGGCTTTTAACAAGCTTATACTGCTGGCTACACTTTGTAGTTGAGGTAAATGAGCTGACATTTCATCTTAACTGGTTTGTAACTGTTACCTATATTCAATATACTAAGCAGAGTTGGTCTAATTCCAGAGAAATTGCTGAAAGAATGCCTAGTCCCCGATCTTTCCTGCTCCTTGGTGACGCATATATGAATATTCAGGAGGTAATATTGGCCTATTTTCAATCATCTATCTGGGATTGTTTACTTTTATGTTCTTCAATGTATGCTTTGTTAAAACGAAGTATTACAAGTTGGGAGAACTTAGTTATAGAAATGTTGCCTTTTAATGGATTCATTTAAATTGTTTGTTAAAGTTTGTCCTTTGTGTCTAACAATATCAGCCTGAAGAAGCCATAGTGGCCTATGAGCAAGCATTAAATCAGAACCCAAAAGATGGAACACTGGCAAGAAAAATTGGGAAAGCACTTGTCAAAACTCACAATTACTCAAAGGTAAGTGCTTCATAGTGTCAGATAATCTATTGGATCAAGGTGACTCAGACCTGTAGAGAAGCCAGCAACAGCTCTGCATCTTTGGTGATTTTAAGTTCCACATTTGTGTGAGCAACCCGGCATTTGTGTCATGTCAGATTTTCCCAGTGACTCACTTTCTTCGGTGCTACATTTTATGGAGATCGATCTAGCATTACTTTAAGCTTCTTACATCTCAGTCTTCACAGCCAAATAATGGCCATAAAGTCAGAAATATCGCATCTCCTTTGTTACATAATCTAGTATAAGCACTTTGCTTCCTTCTGTATCAGTTTGACCAAGCTATGTGCTTCAAGGTGGTTGTTTTTGTTGTTGTTATTGTTGTGGTTGCTGCTGCTGCTGCTCCTGCTACTGCAAGAAAACAAGGGTTTTCTTGACTAATGTATTCTTGTGCTGTTCCTGGTCATTGTTAAATATATGTGTATCAACTAGGAAAGCAGATACATTTGGGAAGGCTTGCTGATCTTAGAATAATCTCTGCAAAAATGTTTCTGCCAAGTACTGTTCATCATCCTTTATTTTAAAACAAAGCTAGTTGCGGTGGTGTGATCAATACTTCTCTCGGAAAAGCAGCACACTTCACTGGCAGCACTGATATATGCCTAAAAGTCTGTATATGTTATTTCTAGTTACAGCTGTGCTCTCCGCCTTGGGTGTATGAGATCTCTGTGCTTTTTAAAGACTAACTGAAATGGACTCTTGCAGGCAATCACCTACTACGAAGCTGCCCTGAAAAGTGGACAGCAGAATTACCTTTGCTACGATCTGGCCGAGCTCCTGCTGAGACTGAAGATGTATGAGAAGGCAGAGAAAGTCCTCCAGCATTCTCTAGCTCATGAACCTGGTATGCAAGTCTAGCTGATTGGGGGAAAAGTTTACTTGATAAATCTGATCTGTTTATTTTTATAATGCATAATTATATATCGCCTTGCTCAATATTTTTGTTTGTGGTTGATCATATGGATTCATGTGTATTTTTCTACTTTTAGAACTCAATTCTACCAAATGGTTGTGCTTAAATTTAATAACAGGTTTAACAAATGGTTTGTTGTATTATAAGAGAACTTAATTCCAAAATGATGTAAATAAGTTTTGTTTATACATACATACATAAATACATACATACATACATATCACAATTACTGGTATTTAAGCACATCAACACTTTTATACATTTTAACTTTTAAAAATAGTACATTTTTTAAAAGAATTCAAGCATCTTGAGAGGCTGCAAAGGCGGCTCCATTGGTAAAGTGTCTCCTTGAAGACCTGAATTTAGATTCCCAGCACTGATAGGAAACGTACTTTAAGAAGCCTATAATCTCAGAGATGATGAAGCAGAGACAGCACTCCTGTTTGCTACTGGCCAGACTCTGACCAAGCTGCTTAGCTCCAGGTTCAATGAGACCCTATCTCAAAGGTAGGGTGGGCCTGGCATTGACTATGGCCTCTATGTCACACACAGACAAAATTCAGTTATTATAAAAGTATGTATCAGTTATTTTCTCCATACACAATGTGAGGAAATGTATGTTGTTACCAGTACATTATACCATTTGATCAAATAGCATTAATGTTTTATAACTTGGTAATATTTTTAATTTTACTGGTATTATTGAACATTTGTTTTTGGGTATTGCTACCATAAACCACTTTACAACTAATATGCTTATATTTTAATCCTTGATGTACACTTTGTTTTAAAATGTTTTACATTCTCTACTTGTTGGGTTTATAACGTGTGTTGCAGGTGCACACACATGCCATTGCATAGTTGTTGAGGTCAGAGGACAATTTGGGGAAGTATGCCCAGGGGTTGAACTTGGTTTGTCAGGCTTGGCAGCATCTTTACCACTTAGCCATCTCCCCTCGTCATTGCTTATATTTCTTAAGAATAAAATACTGGGAAAGTGTTTGTGCATTTATACTTTTTCCAGTATTTTCACGTTGCCTTTTTATAAATGTACAGGGTTAATTTGTAAGGTTTTTATTTTTTTAGTAAAATATACCAGTTGCTCCTCTCAGAATTTAAAGATTGCTGAAGTAAGTGGAAGCCTTACTTTCTCCCATTTATCACGGAAAACTCCAATTTAATCAACTGCATCATTTCATAAGCCAGCCTACTGCTGTCTCTGCTGATACACATATGGTCACAGCTGATGCTCTGGAATCCACAGACCCAGCCAACCGTGGGTCATAAATATTTCAAAGAAAGCTGTTCCTGTTCTGACCACATTCTTCTTGTCATTGCTTCCTAGCTAGCATGGCAGAAGAGCTATTTGTGTGACATTGCCTTGTGTTGGGTATTATCAGTAATCTAGGGATGATTTAAGTGATACCAGATGACATGTGCATGTTGTGTGCAAATCCTGCATCACTTATGTAACAGATTTGGGTATTGGCTGAATGTGCTCAAAACCAGCCCCCCCCAGGATACTGAGGGATGACTATGCACACTAGGCCATGTATAAATGACTATACATATATGTATATATGTGTAATTCTGTAGTGTTGAGTTTTCATTGTATAATTTCTTCCCTTATTTGCAAATACAGCCCTCTGTTTCAGACATATGCATACTAGTCTGTCATACTAGTAATATCACAGGGTATTATATATGTCACTTACTGATTAGTATTTGAAGAAAAATAAGAAAAACTGAGATGATTTTGGTTCGTATACCTCTGTGTACTTACTAGAACTGAATATTGCTTTTTGTGTGTGTGTGTGTGTGTGTGTGTGTGTGTGTTGTTGTTGTTGTTGTTGTTGTTTTGTTTTGTGGGAAAGGTGACCTCACTCTAGGACCGGGCTGGGCTAGAATCTATGCCAGTCCTCCTGTTTCAACTGCGACCGTGCCTAAAAGATCATACCTTCTCAAGGGTGAAACTCCCAAGTGCTGTGCAGTATTCATTGTGAGAATAAGACATAACCCTGCTCTAATCCTCACCCCTTGATGGCTGGGGTTACGCTTAATGTTCACAGATCACAATCTGTTTTTAATATGTCACCTTTGCCATTAATCCTTTGCCTGGTTTTCTTGTAGATAGTCTTTCTGGGGCTGATATTTATTTATTATATCTGACCATATTCCTTCTCTGCTTTCTAAATTACTTTATTTGGAGAACCCTTTTTCTAATCAGTTTTATAAAAGTCTTTGGAAATGTTATCTAGCCTTCTTGTTTTTATTTTTTAATTATGAACTTTAAACTACATATAGTTTTTGTAGCATCTTCAAAATGGTTAGTCAATCTTGTTTTTTTTTCAAATGTTGCCTTTAGTTAATAATAAGTATCATATATATGACTCTAAAGGAAACTTAATTTCAGTCTATTGGTTTTCTTTTGCTAGCACCATGTACAATTCCATCTGTAAGAGGATTTTACCCTAAGCTTTCTAATACTCCCAAATGGTCTTAGTTCAACTTTAATGAACTTGACCCATAAATCCTCCCAATTAGGGATACATTTACTGTGTGATTTCTTCCTCATGCCGAACAGTGTGCATGAGTCTATCAGATCTCACTATTAAACACAAAGGGGCCTAAGGGTACAGGGGAAGCTACAGGTACATATTTTATATAAATTAGCTGTGTTGTGTTTGTGTAGGAAGTGCTTACTGAGTGCTTGCTGAACACAGCCTGGGACATACTCAGATACCTTCACACACATTTCATTTGCACTATTGTATTAATTAGCTTTTAACTGTCCCTGTTTTTTAAATCAGCATTCTACATCTCACTTTCCTTCATGTATACAGGTTTCCACGGGTGATAAATAGTAGTAACTGGCTTTTTACATACATCTTTATTATGTCTTGTCATTTAAGTGTATCTGGCTAAACCTGAGTTCCTAATGCACCTCTCCACTGTGTTCTGCATGGAACTCTCCTCACAGTCATGGCAATTTAACTCTCCTTTGTAGTTGGTAAGAGCCAATATCTTGGCTTCTGTCTTCTCGTTACATTTAAATAGCTGATGACCCACTTCTGATTCACACTGCTCCCACTACTCAGTTTCTGCTACTTTCTTTTCTCTTTGCCTTCCTTGGATTAGGATGCTAGCTGGCTGGTTTGCCTCCCTCATTTCACCGCTAACCCTGCTACAGCCTCTCTGAGTCCAGAAGTGATCTCACTCTTCTCAGTGTAAATCCAGATACATTACCTGGAGAGCCCCCTCTGTCCCTCTGATTGGGCCAGAGCAAAGCCTTGGCTTACATGGCCTTTCACACTGTCCCTGACTACTTGTTACTTATGCCCACTGCACAGTTTTTCTTACCTGCCCCTTTTAGGAAACTTATTCATGGTAGCCTGGGTTTTTGCTACCCAGATTTGTTAATTAAGCGAATTATAAAACAAAACACTACTTTGCAGGTTGAAATGTTAAAAAATGATTGAGCCAGCAAGATGGCTCAGCTGCCAAAGGTGCTAGATGCCAAGCCTGACGATCTCAGAGCACCAACTCCTTCACGTAGTGCTCTGACCTCCACGGGTGTAAGGTGCATATGAAAGTTTGTAGCAGAACATGGCCTAGATTGTACATTCCATAAATGTTGCAACAAACTAACTTTGTTTGCGGTTAGGGGTCTGACACAACCCTTAAGTCACAAAGTAGTCCATAGATCGCCACATGCCACTTTGTTTGGGTTATTTAGCACAAGCTGGCTTGCTTGAAATTCTACCTTCAACATGCTAAGCAGGTAGTATTATTCTATAAGTATAAGGGAGATTGCCTAGCTAGCTAGAGATGAGTCTAGACTAGAAACCTGATCTGTTGGCACTGCTATTTGTGCTCTTAATTATGGTAATTTATTAAGGTTTTAAAAAAGCAATTTCCTCCTTAATTGTATGTAGATACTATTCTATTTTAATGGCTTCAACAAACAGACATTTTTACAGACTTAAAAATGAAAATCACCGTCTTAATGAGATGACCTGATAATAAAACTGTTCAGGTCTCTATATTTTCTTCCTGTCAGTTACTATTCTAAACCGCCCCCCCTTTAAGGTTTAGCTACTACACTTTAACTATCTAAAATTTTAGGTTATTATTCACTGTCAAAATCTTTTTAAGGCCTTTTTTAAATGTAGAGAAATACAGACATTTATTTAAGATGACATTATCCTCTTTGCATTCTATTCTTAGTAAATGAATTGTCAGCTCTCATGGAGGATGGGCGTTCCCAAGTCCTTCTAGCAAAAGTTTACTCTAAAATGGAAAGACCGGGCGATGCGATCGCTGCCTTACAACAGGTACAGTGTATGTGACTGTGGCAGAGGGCTGGGAGACCGGCTGGAAATGCTCTCTGTTGACCCAGTAATTACAGAAGATTGATCAAAACAAATAATGATTCAGTGCATAAAGATGGGTAATGTTGGGAACACTTTAGTTTTAAACCATTGAAGCGTCAATACTTCCTTTATAGAAACTATTTTTTAATTCAACAACTTTAATGGATTTCCCACTGATTATTTTAAGTTTCCTTTTGTCAATTTAAAGGGTCATGTTTTAATTTATTTTAATTTTAATTTAATTATTTAATTATCTACTAAAATACATCTTCTGAATGCCTGTATCTACTATAAAAATGTATCTTTCATAGTCTTGATATCTTTGATTTTATTTGCCTTACTTTTTAATAATCATGCAGGGGCTTGTTCTTGTTAATAATATTAATGAATCTTCCCTTTCTTCTCTGGCTCCCTTGAATGTTTGATTTTTACCACATGATGGAACCTTATTAGGAATAAAAAAGTAGTTTTCTTCTTAATTGTAGGTACATATTTTTAATTATTTATTATAATTTATTCACATTACATCTCAATTGTTATTCCTCCCTCTTATCTTCCCATTCCCACCTTTCCTCCCTCTTCTGCCCTATTCCCCTCCCCTGGGCCTCTGACAGGGGTATGTACATATTTTTAGTGGCTTTAATAAACAGACGTTTTTACAGACCTATGAAAAACTGAAATGGCAATCACTGGGACTGTTAGGCTTGGGGACACTTTCCTAGCCTCTTGTGACTACCCAGTGCCAGTACCGTACGTTGAGTGGCTCGGTACTATGAGTGTTGTTGAAGTTTGCCTTATGTCTATATGATGATCAGTTGGGGAACTAGTTTCTGCACTGATCCGTGATATGTTTTTGGCACTGTGGAGTGCTTACCATGGAGCCACTGTGGCTTGTCAGCTGACGTGGTAGATGTGGCTTATGCCATGGCTGACATGGGACAGTCAGAGGGAAGATTGAGGAGCACGTTTTTTTTTTTTTTCTTTTACCTTAATGTGTGTCCAATGGATGGGATCAAATTCAGCCTGACAGAGTTGTTCGGCAAGCGCCTTTACCATGATCCCCACCTGACTCTGGCTTCCTCTTGGTTAGTGTTTTTAGAATGTTTTTACTTTCAACTTTTCATTCCTTTATAATGAGGATCTGATGGCCTATAATGAGTATTTTATCTGCTCTGATAATTTTGTTCTGTCAATCTGTTCATTAGAAGATTTATTTACTGCCAGGCCTAGTAATACAAGTTTGTAATCCCAGCTACTTGTGAGAATAGAGAAAGAAGAAAAGTCTAGTTCAAGGCCTGCTTGGGGTACGGAGTAAGATTAAGACCGGCCTGAACAACATACAGAGATGTTCTCTCAAAGTGGGAAATAAAAAAGGGGCTGAGTGCATGTAGTGCAGTCCCCAGTACAGTTTTTTTTTTAAGTGGTATTTCTGGGTGGTGGTAGCAGTGCACACCTTTAATCCCAGCACTCAGAGGCAGAGGCAGAGGCAGATGGATCTCTGTAAGTTGGGGGCCAGTTTTAGGACAGCCAGAGCTACATAGAGAAAACCTATCTTGAAAAATCAAAGTGACTATTTTAATTGCTTGCAAGCAGCGTAATTGTGGATTCTATTTGAACTTCTATCTGCCATCGTACAATTTGTATTCATTTTGAGCTTTTTAAAACTTCATGTTCTATTTTGACTTGTTTTTCTTTTTTTGTTTTGTTTTGTTTTAGTTTACTTTCAGTCCATTCCCCTCCCCCCCCCACCCCCGCCCATTGGTCTGTTATTCCTGCCTTGGTTTAGTATTCTGTGGGTGTTGTGTGGACCACAGTGCATGGTTTTGGCTCACCCTTCTCTTTGCTCCAGCTTTGCCTGTAGCATCTGGTTCTCATCCTTTCAAACCGGCTGCTTAAAATTTTACTTATAGTTCCAAGGGGTGGTGTCGCATGCCTTTAATCCCAGCTCTCGGGAGGCAGAGGCAGGTGGATCGCTGTGAGTTCGAGGCCAGCCTGGTCTACAAAGTGAGTCCAGGACAGCCAAGTCTAACACAGAGAGACCCTGTCTCAAAAAACCAAAAAAAAAAAAAAAAAGAAAAAATTACTTATAGTTAATACTACTGCATGATGCATTTCCCTATAATGCCAAATGAAGACCCCTTTGTACAATTAGGTAATTATATAATACCTCAGCAAGCTATGTAAACATTACTGTGCATATATGTCTTCTAGCACAGGTGTTTTATTTAGTATTTTGTAGTTTATTTCCTATTCTACCCCATCGTCCACTTCTCCCTCTAATTATGTCTTAGTTAATTGTTTTCTACTGTGTGCATGTGCATGCCTGCTTGTCTATACATGCACCATGAGCATGCAGGTTCCGGGCATTCCTGGAACTGGAGTCACATGATGTGTGTGCTCTGCAAGAGGAACAAGTGCTCTTAACCGTTGAGCCTTCTCTCCAGCCTCTGATTCCTAAGAATGTGTCTAAACACGTTCTTGACTATTACAGAATTATCCTAAGAAGAGGTTCAAATTCTGCAAAACCCATCATCGCTAGTCAACATTTCATTTGCTTATACGACCTGATAATATCCTAGCATAGAGAACACTGTGGCATGACTCAGCAATGTTAGCTTACCTACTGTAGCTACCTTATTTAGAATGTATCCATAGCCATGGAGTCTCAAAGCCTTAAGCTGTTAATTGGCACAGATCATTGAAGTATCATGACAAAGGTGTTCTGGGATACCAATTTAGGACTTTACAGTGATTAAGCAAATGGCGTCCTCCATGGTATGACCTCTGTTTCTGGCACTATACTGCATGCAAAATCAAGTGGCTAGAAAACTAGAGTCAAAACACAGCAAGGTGACTTAGCAAGTGAGTAAAGGTACTTCGCTGCCAAGACTCACCAACTGCCTCACCACTTTGATCCCCAGAGGCCACATGGTGGCGGAGAGAACTAACACCCCACGTGTGCACCCTTCCCACCCACAGAAAATGAGTCAGTAGCTCTAGTAAAGCAAACCTTAAGACAGATACCTGAGACTTAGCCATTTGTAAGATTTGCGACTTCTGTATGTCAGCCCAAAGATGTACACAGGGCATCTCTCGTTCCTAGTTTCTTCTTGCTTAGCTGCTGCCAGACTTCAGCAGCTATCTGTCCCTTTCTTCCCTTCCCTTCCCTGATACTTCCCACTGCCTTATGAGTCAACCATCATTCCTAAACTCTTAACACATCTGTATTTTCAGAGTATATAGGCTCAGTGGGTTCTTATTTAGCTGACTTTTGCCTCTCTACCCAGTATATGTTGTTTTTGTAGCTTAATTCTGGATGAGTTTTTTAATATGTGTAGATTATATTTGTTTATATTTCTTACATTCAACATTTATATTTCTCCAATGTGCATAGCTTCTCCACGTATATTTTTCTAAGGTATGTAGCTTTGTATTCAACATGTAAAAATTAATGTTATATTCAGTGTAATGGTGTATTTTATTTTGAAGCATTCATAAGCTATGCAACATAAAGCTACAAAAACAGAAAGGGAAAATTAAAAGCCATTGTTACATCCAAAATTGAACTAGTGTCCTATTTTCTGCTCCTGTAGAAACCATTGTGTAACTGAGTTGGTTGGTTGGTTGGACATATAGATTAAAGGCAATTATGTTTCTACTCTTAAATAAATACAAAATAATATAATACCATTTTTTAAAATGTATTGTTGGAGCTATAGAGTTGGCTCAGTGGTTAAGAGTACATGGTGCTCTTCCATAGCTCCCAAGTTTGGTTTGAAGCGCCCACATCAGGCAGCTTACAACCATCGGTAACTTCAGCCCTAGAGAATGTCTGGGTTCCTCTAACCTCCTCAGGACCTGTACTCATGTGCATTCACCAACATGAAGACACACACCCCTACACATAATTCGGGATAAATAAAAATAAGTCTTTAAAAGAAATGTGTATTGCTCATATAAGTTCTATACAAAATATTTCTTAATAATGATTGTACTTATTCTTAATAGCCACTTAACATTTTTATGTAATGTTTTAGATACAAAATGCAGAATTATTTTATGCAAGTATCTTCTAGTTGTTTATTCTTATAAAAATAGCAAGCTCTCTCTCTCTCTCTCTCTCTCTCTGATATGTCTTCTCCATCTCTATAACACACACACACACACACACACACACATACAACACACACACATACAACACACACACACACACACTTATAAATGTGTTTCTCTGGATAGCTAAGTAAATGAGATCCACACCAACATACTGTTTGCCTTTCTAGAAGTTTAGCTGATGCAAAGATAAAATTCAGATTATATAGATTATGAATCTTGTACAATTCTTTTAGTTCATAAAATTTATTATTCAAATCACAGTGCTTCTGAACAGGGAGCCACACTAAAGAGAATCAACAGCTGTATTTATATATTTTTGTGTTTATACATATATGCAACAATAATAGCAAAAGAAAAAGAAGCTACCAGTTTGAGAGGGATTGAGGAGGTTAGTACAGAGAAGGAGCTGGAGAGAGGAAAGGGAAGGGAAATGATGTAATCATTTTAATTTTAAACATTTTAATAAAAATATATTAAAATAGATATAAAAGATATATTCCCTAGTTACTTTACAATAAAGATGCAGGAATGACTACTAACTGTGCTGGGTTTTACAATTAATAAAAGAGAGCTAAAATAGTAATAGTATTTCCTGAGTCTGTCTATATACCCAGCTTTGAACTGACAGCTTTACATTCATAATCTCATTTAGCATGTTGGACCCCTGTGCGATGTGAAGTGGGTTTCACCAGTTACTCAGCTGACTTGCTGTGCTCACCACCTGTGTGTGTCTCCTTCTCTGTAATGTGCAGCAGTGGGCACTGCTGGAATGCTCAAAGGATCTCTAGCCATCTACAGGCATGGTTTCTGTTGGTATCAGTATCACCTGGGAATTTACAAATAAACATTTTCAGACCCCTGTAACTCCAGCAGTCAAGGAGACAGAGGCAGGTGGATCTCTGTGAGCTCAAGGCCAGCCTGGTCCTCAAAGTGAGTCTAGGATAGACAAGGCTACACAGAGAAACCCGGTCACAAAACCCCAAAATATAAAAAAATAAATAAATGAAAATAAACATATTCGCACTCAAACGGCAAACTCTTCAGATGGCATCAGAATTCTCATTTTCAAGCTCCCTCCTGGTAATTCTGATACTGAAGTTTTCACAGTATGTCCAAAGTAGAAGCTTCTAGTCAAGCACATGATACCCAAATCATAAACCAAAGCAATATTGCATCATTAGGTATTGGTGATCGGAATCATGGCCCAGAGACTTAAAACCTATGTTTATTTGGGAAAACTGCTATGGTTTTACCTGTATCTCTCAGAAAGTGTGTGTTTGGAATCTAATTCTCAGTAAACAGAGTTGGGAGTTCTACCTGCGAGTAGTGTTGAAAATATTCACCCTCATGAATGGATCAGTGTAGACTAATGGAGAAGTTAGAGTTTCATATCAACCTCCTGTTCTCTGACTCTCTCGCCCTCTGCCATAAGATGACACAGAGAGAGAAGGCTGTTGCTTGATGCTGCACCTTGATAGTGAGGTTCCCAGCCTCTGCAACACAGATGACTTTCTTTTTAACAAAATGGAGAAAGAGGGAAATGTTAATAGTAAGATTGGTAAGCAGCTGTAAACTGAGGCTGTCTCCAAGGTTCAAACCATTTCAGTTCTCTCTGTGATGGGTAAAGGACGAGGAGGCAGAGGCAGGTGATTCACTGTGAGTTTGAGGCCAATCTGGTCTCCAAAGCGAGTCCGGGACAGCTAAGGCTACAAAGAGAAACCCTGTCTCGAAGAAAAAGAAAGAAAGTAGGAGCTATTTTCAGGATGTTGCTTTGAACCTCTGTTGTACCATTTATAAGCAGAATACTGTTTATACTTCCTTTTCATTTTTGCTTTTTTTACTGTAGGCAAAATAAGGTAAGGCCAGAAAGATGCAATGTGCTTCGGGAAAGTAAAAAATAAATACACTGTGTGTGTGTGTGTGTGTGTGTGTGTGTGTGTGTGTGTGTGTGTGTGTGTGTGTG
>OU015750.1:39711939-39734962 GCA_907169655.1 Acomys percivali | reverse complement strand
GTGTGTGTGTGTGTGTGTGTGTGTGTGTGTGTGTGTGTGTGTGTGTGAACACATACATACCTAGGTGCATAACAAAAACAGCAACATACACATGCATGCATGCATATATACATATTTATGTAATCAAAATTAAAAGTTCATGAAAGAGAATTAATCTTTGCTGTATATGATGTCGATTTATGTTTTATCATTTCATTTCCAAAAGCCTGTTATAACTCTCTAAACTGGTGATCCTAAAATGAAATTTTTAAGATGTTGAAAGTCATATTCATCAAATATAAATTGTCAACCAACATCTTGGCAGGCGTCCTTGAATCGGTGCCCTGTGTGCAGCCTGATGTGTGAGGATGGCAGGTGCTCACTATTTTCCTGAATGTGTCACGGTGACTGATTGTCAACAACTCATGGTTAGATTCTATTGTTCAGTACAACAAAAGGCATTCTCACTAATGTCCTATAAACCAGAAGTGTGGATAAAACATGCCATTCCAGTCTGGCAATCTGTTTATATTCTTATGCAGAGCAGGATGTCGTTCTTGGGTGCCTGTGCACAGCATAGGTCCATGTTAATACATAGTGTTAGTCGACTACTATCACTAGAGCTTTAGGTTGCTTCAAGGGGTTTTTGGTTGTTGCTGTCATTTCTTTGTTAAATTTTGTATCTTACAATACCTATATTTCTTCTTTACAATGGATAACTAGCTGTCATGTTTTGTTTCCATCCCTTTCAAATAAATTGTTGATGCCATCCCAAGATTGGAAAAGCTAGGGTCAATACCCTGCTTGGGTTTCAGTATTCCTATGTTTTACAAAAATATTTGATAAATTCATAAGCTACAATATATAATGTACTTGCAATATGATTGTATTTTTGCATAACATTTAGCATTTATAGTTATGTATCGGTAACATCTAGTAATCTTGCTGATTATTCCATTGCTGCCTTTCCTTTGTTTTATTTTTTTCATTCATCCTTGTAACATAGAAAAAGACTCACTAGTACAGTACTTCGGTTGGACAGATACTGCCTGCTGGCTTATTTGCAAGTAGCTGCATGTTTGAGATCTTAATGCTGGGGGTGAGGGGATTAGTTTGTTTTATCACAGACCATCAATACCCATGTAAATTTCATAGTAAAGTTACAGTGTTATACAAACTTGAAAATTGCTTCTTTTCCTTTCCTGCTCCCTTCTCATTTTTTAATGCTTACTGTTTGTAGGCTCGAGAACTGCAGACTCGGATATTGAAGCGAGTTCAGATGGAGCAGCCAGATGCAGTTCCCTCACAGAAACACTTCGCAGCCGAAATTTGTGCAGAGATTGCAAAACACTCCACGGCTCAGCGAGACTATGAAAAAGCAATTATGTTTTATAGAGAGGCCCTGGTTCATTGTGAAACAGATAGTAAGGTCAGTACTGGCGTAACAATTGTAAGTACCATTCTAATTTACTCAGATGTAGAAGCCTTATTAGATTGTTAATAAAGGAGATTTGAAAATAAATGTAGCAAAAAGAAGTTTAAAAATATCAATACTGTTTCTGGAAAATGTTCAGCATGAATATGGGGCTAGGAGTGTAACACCACAGTATATTGCTTGTCCAGCGTGTGCCAAGCTCTGAGTTCAAACCCCAGTAATGCAAAATTAAGGGAAAAAACCTTGATGATGCCTTACATTGGAGAGACTGCAGAGTTGGCACAGTCGGTGAATAGTCATCACACAAGCATATGGACCCCAGTTTGACCTCCTGCACTCACCAAAAGGCTGTGTAAAAAGTCTCAGTGAAGCAACACACATTAGTCCTAGAACTGGTGAGTCACAGACAGGAAGATCACTGGGGATTGCTACACAGTCAGCCACTGAATTGGTGAGCTCCAGTTCAGTGAAAGACCCTGTCTCAAACCATGCAATTGGGAGTGACAGGGTAGTACACCTGATGTTGACCTCTTACCCCCATCCCTCCCACACACTCACAAACATACACACCTTGTAGTGGAATGAGTAATATAAACCAAATCTACAACTTCTTTATTTTAAATATCCATCTATGGTTTACTAGTCAGCCTAGAACTATGTTTTAGTCACAGTTACCTCAATGTAGGTGGTTGGAATCCATTAGATAAGCTGTGCTATGCACTTCAGCATCTGTATTTCAGTTGTTCCTCAATGCTGGGACTATGAAGGTGACTTTCATGGCTTTGGTCACTGATGGAATAGCCTTTGCTAAGGCATACAGAGGCAGGCACCTTTTCAGTGGTGCCTAAGAATAGGAGCAGCAGTTCTGCTCAGAAGCGTCTTAGCAACTGTGTACCTACTTGAACCTCTTTCACTTTACTAATGAGAAAATACGTCTAATGAGGTTTGCCCTGGGCCTTTCAGAGAAGTTTGTACTGAAACCCTGTATCCTGTATTTATCAAGTGAGTTATCACCTGCCTTTCTGTCTGTTCCTGGAGAGACAGAGATGAGCGCACGTATCATTTACCTTGTCTGTTGCACATGGCGTTTTTATGATAACTTTCAGACAAGTGATGTTTAATCTTATCAAACACTGCATTCATTTTATTTTTGAAACCAGTTTCTGGCTATTCTTGATTTTGCTGCCTAGATCATGTTGGAACTGGCACAGCTGTACCTGGCCCAAGAAGACCTTGATGCCTCCTTGCGGCACTGCGCACTGCTCCTCCAGAAGGACCAGGACAGTGAACCTGCCACCATGGTCAGTCTAGGGGCCTCTGCTGCTCAGCCCCCTGAGTGTTGTTATGTCCTATGAGGAATGTTCAGATTTTATCCACAGAACTGTTACTAGATGGTGCAGTGTAGAGGAATGTTAATTTAGGACATGGCTATTCTGGCAAGAGATCACATCCAAAGACCTTCTGGGTCTGTGTGATCCAGCTAGAGTACAAAAACGCCTTTAATCCAGGAGACAGAGGCCAACAGATCTGAGTTCAAGGCCAGCCTGGTATAGAGCAAGCATCAAGTAAAGAAAAGCTTAGGTCTAGGCATAATGGTACATGCCTCTAATCCCATGTTTGAAAGTGATGTCTAATTGAGTGGCAGAAAAGGTGACTAATCAGGAAAGATTTGATAGAATAGGATACGCCCAACTCTCACAGGAAGAGAAAGGAAACGGAAGCTACTTACGGGGCAGTTTTACTAGGACAGTAATAGAGAGATAGGTTGCAGAGAGAGAACTCAGGTAAAGATGGAATGAGCCAGAAAATGAGAAAAAGCCAGATTAGAGAAGATCACTGAGTTGTTTGAAGCCAAACAGCAATTCTAGGCTGAGAGAAGCTAGATTAACTAAGTCCTATGGGAGAGGAGTTTGAGCCAGAACAGCTGAGTTCAGCCATTCAGCCCAGAGCCCAGAAAGAACAAGTAAGGGTGAGCTCATTAAGCAGTAAGTCTCAGAGGATGAAAACATTCTAGGCCTAGGTTAGATTATACACAGGCTAGACGCTTCCAGGACTAGGCCTAGAATACCAGACAGAGACAGTAAGCCTCTGGGACAACAATTGAAACAGGCAAATAAAAGATGATTTTACAGTGCGGCATTGCTCTTATTTGCTTTTGGAAGAATAATGTATTTCTAAGATGGGCACATTTATCAGTGAAAAATCAAAGATTATTTATTAGCCATGCAGTTACAGGAGTGACAACAAATTAAAATTACTCTTTGCTTTCCCTCTTGAGCTGGGTAACTTCTATTTATGCCTAAGGGACATGTGAGACAGGTGTGGTTCTGTGGTCAACCGTCACATGGTTTGCTAAGCCCTGGCTTTGTCGTGCTTACACAGACATTCGGGACTAATGTAAGATAAAACTTTTTTTCATGTTTTAAATATACTGCATGGCTGACACTGAGGCTCGTTCAAGCTTACCATTATAACTAAACAGATTATATCTTGCTTTTAAACACATAGAAAATCTCTGCAGGTCTCGGAAGTTTTATACTTGAAATATGTGTGACTTAAGGTTTTTTTTTTTTTTTTTTTTTTAATCTTTTCATTGTCACTGTAATGCAGAGAGGCATGTTTCTATAGTAGCATAATGGAATATACTTAATAACTCTCAAATGGTTTTAAGGGTTTATGTGTATACTTTGTGTTTATATTGTAAAGGGAACAGGGGCATTCACCTACCTCAGTGCAGTGCCCTCAGAAGTCAGGGCTTCGGATCTCTCTCGAGCTGGACTTACGAGTCACTGTGAGCTGCCTGTGGTGGCGGCTAGGAATTGAACATGGGCCCTCTGCAGGACAGCACATGCTTATAAATACTGGGCATCTCTCCAGATCCTCCTATTTGTACTTATGCCACCACTTGAAACTCTTTTTTTTCTCTCTCTCTCTTTTGCTTAAAAAAAAAAAAAATATGTGAACAGAGCATCTGGTTTGCATGCTTGATTAATCTTTGTAAATCTCTGTCCCTCCTGTTTTTCCTAAATATTATTATAGTGCTAAATCTTCATTAAGAGAATATGCATTGTGAAAATATGTGGTACTATTTTTAGAACCAATTTATCTTTGCAGTTGATGGCTGACCTCATGTTCAGAAAGCAGGACTATGAACAAGCAGTGTTTCATTTGCAGCAGCTTTTAGAACGAAAACCAGGTAAATACACACTGACTGATTGTGTTCAAATGTAGTCATCTTCCTGTCTCTTTAGGTTTTGCTTGTTTATTTTGCTTTTTTAGCTTGTAAACTGTTGGGGAAGGGGTAGTTGGTTGACTTCTACTCTGCTAACCCCACACTTGGGTCTACATCGCTCAAGCGGCTATGTTTGCAGGTCTATGTATATTTACAGATCTCTGTACATTGCACACAACCTGGCTAGGCTGTCTTGCAGTCCCTCTGTGTCACTTTAAAGACTTCAGCACTGTAGGTGCTTCTTACACTTCGTTCTGTCTCCTCAAACTTCCTTCCAGCAGTCCTGCCACCCTCCTCCCCCTTGCCTCAAACCCCACCAGTACTAGAGAGAGAAAACACGAGGAGCTGAGAGAGAATTCCAGTCCCAGTCACCAGCACCTCACTCCAACCCTCAACCTTCCTAATTCCAATTGGCTGCCAGCTTTCCCCCGTGTGCAGTGCACACAGGCCCTCTGGCTACACAAGGGCTTAACTCTGTGGTTTCTTCTCTCTGTTATCATTTTCCCTAATCAGCACACAGCCCTGCAGGGATAACTCCCAGGCACAAATCACATCATATTCTCCATACTCACTTTGCCCAAACCTACCTTTATTTCCTGTAGGCTTCCATCATAGTTTTCCTACCCTTTCTCTTTCCCACTCAAATTCTGTTTTTATTCTACCTCAAGCTGTTCCCACTTCTTAGGAAGGAATTAGCTAACCTTATTTCTTTAAAATACAGACCATTTTTCTCCTCATGAATAGATTTAAGCTATTCTTGGCCACATCACCCTCATGCATTAGAGTTTCTTTCACAAGCTTTAGAGAAGCCCTCTTGTGTCACATTGGTTTCTATTACTCAACACTAGCATTTCTTGCAAACAGCTGAATGTTAATTGAGTAAGTCAGCTTGCTGCTTTGGAGCATTTGTAAACAAATACATTTTTTCTTTTTTACAAGTGGGTATTAATTGTACAAAGAAAGAGGTTTCATTATGAGACTTTTACATATGTATATAACATGAGTTCATCTTGTTCATTTATATTAACCTCTTCTGTTACTCTGATCCTCTTCCTCTCTCAAATAGTACCACTTGTATTTTCATGATTTAAATGTGTTTCGATGTTTTTTGTGTGAGAACGATGGGGATGGGGTGTAGTGAACACCAGACAACAACACTGAGATTTAGGCTCAATTAGCTGCCCATCTCTGTAGAGACGAGGTGTCTCGTTGGGCTAGAATTCATGCATCAGGCTAGACTGACAAGCCAATAAGGCCTAGGGATCCTCCTGTTTGTCTCCCTAGCACTGAGGTTGCAGGCCCATGCCATAACTTCTCGTATTTTTACATGAGTTTTAGAAATCAGAGATAACTCCCTGCCCCCTAATTTTGTGTTTTTAAAAAAAGAAAAAAGATTCATAACTTCAATATAATGACAGTGTACTCCAGCAGTACTGAAAGACCTGAACCCACAACCCTGAGGCCTTGTGTAGACTTACCCCCTCTTGCCTATAATACATTTTGTGTTCCTTCCTTCTCTTTCTCACTATGTATTCTAAAATATATCACCCTTGAGAGTGCATTGGGTGCCTTGATTTCTGCTTTGTCCAAGACATTGATCCAGAACATTCCATGCTAAAGGAAATTACAAGTCAAAATGGGATGAACTGATCACCCTAATCCATATCATACTATCAATAAATACCTCTTAGTTACATAAGAGTATTTCCTAATATCCATATGAATATATATTTTCTATACATTTGTCTTCTCTGTTAGAACATATGAGGTCAAGGTCAGCAATAATGTGCTCATCTTAAATCCTTGACAGACACTAGCCAGTCACATAGTACAAAGTCAGGGACTATTGATTGAATGGATCTGTGAATGACAGACTAGGAGTAGACAGCGAACAAAATTGTCTTCTGGTTGCTCGTATTTTCTTACTCAGGTAGCAGTGAGGTTTGTAGATCAGAATAGGGAATATTGAAGGGGTATTAGAGATTAGAAAAAATAGAAGAAAATTTGCAAAGTAGTTTGAATGAGTGAATTGACTACAGAACCATTGATTGTATCATTCATCTAGTAATCAATGAATGGGTCAGCTTCAGTACTTAAACTTACCAAGTTTAAATGAAAATTTTTGTCCACATGACCTTTTTCATAATATGTGCTTTATTCCTGATAGGACTTTGCCTACTTGTCTACAGATTTGTTCCCTGTGATTTCTCCTAAAACATACCCATGCACAGTGATTTTATATGTGCATTGTTGATCATGCCCAGTAGTATAACCTAACTTGTGGCTCTCTTTAGCTTTTTTTTTTAGAAATATACTGTCCAAGAGCTGGAACAATGGTGTAGTTGTTAAAGGCATTTGGTTCCTAGAACCCATGTTACATAGCTAACCACCTGCAGCTCTGGTTTCAAGGAACCTAATGTCTCTGGCCTGGAAGACATCTGCCTTACGTGTGTATACACACACACACACATACACACAGAGTTAAAAATAAAATCTTTTTTTTAAAAGAAGTATACTGTTCAATTTTGTTTCTAATTAAAATGACCAGTCATAGCTGCCACTCTGCTTCAACATAGTGTATCTTGTCTCATAATTTTCTAGTCATCTTGAGTTTTCTGCTTTTCCATTTTAATTAATTAACAGCACCCTAGTTCTGTCTGCTCAGTTGCTAAGCAACATAGTCAGCCAGTAGTGGTCTTCTGACCCACTTGCTGTCCTTAGTACCCTTGTCACCTCTCCTGTTCTTCCAGCCCTGGGCACTTGCTACTGCTGGACGTCATGTCCTCAGACCAATGCTCTAACTCCCAAGCTAGCCCTTCAGTCCAGTTTGCTTCGTGCTTCAGAGTAAAGCCCGAAGTTATAGCATGTTTTTAATGATATCATGGCCTAGGTTAGCCTTTTGCTTAGACTGCATTCCTCTTTCTGCTCTTCAGTAGCATCAAGATTGTCATACTCCCCAGGCTGTCCCCTGCTCTGTGTATGCAGGTGCCATCAGCTTCTGGGAATGCCTTTGTCAGCCTGGCAATCTCTGGCCCGATCCCTAGGGTTATTCAAAGGTCAGCTCTTTGAGAAAAGCACCTCTGACCTCTCTGGTGCTTTGTATTTCCACAGCACTATACTCCTGCACTCCACATCTCACTGTCATTTTGATATCTTTGTACTATCCAGCAATAAAAATATACCAGCTACTATTTTTATCTTATGATATATTGCCATTTTAAAAAATGAAAATACCTCACTCTCTCAAATGTCTTGGCTAATGGAAAGATAAGTCAATGTAATTTAGTCTCTCTGTGATCACTAATAATGAATATATCTCAGCAGTACTAGAAGGACAGAATTTTTCAATAAACTGGATTCCCAGTGTTGAATGTAGATATTTGCCAAATGTGCCTCACACATGTTAGCAATAACATACAAAAAGCTTAGCCAGCTATTTTAACATTTAGTCCTTGCTTAGTTCAATTCTACTTTTCCCCTCTTTGGTTTTATGGTGGATTGTGCCTCCTGTTCGCTAAAGACTTGTAAATGTAGCCAATCATGCTGGGAGCTTATAAGGTAAATCTCATTCATACCTTCATTTGATTTAACTTCTGCAGTGCTCTGAAGGTTGATATTACAGTTACTTTAAGAAAAATGAGTCATTTTAAGTACATTTCACACTGCTAAAAGAAAAGGCTGGATTTTGGATTCCAGTTTTCTGAATCCCTCTTCTTTGTAGTGATTCTAAAAGGCTAGATAAATAAAATCTATAGACTCAAAATTAGGCTTCAGAGCGGGCAAAGGATTTGGTTGTTTTCACAATGTAACTGAATAGATAAAAATCTTCCAAAGTTATTTTCTTAATTTTTTATTCTGATAAAAATGTGTAGCATAAAACATATCATCTTAACCATTTCTGAGCATGCGGTACAATGGCATTAAGTATGTTCATATGGTTGTGCAAGCCATGGTTATCAATTCCCAGAGCTTGTGTAATCTTTCTAAGCTGTAACCCTGTGCCCCAGTTCCCTCCCACCTCTTTCCTCACCTGACAATCTCCATTTTGCTTTGTGCTTCTATGATTCCTAGCAAGTCCAGGTGGCTGATGGGATGGATATGCAGCCTTGTCCATGTGTCTGGCTCGTTTCATCTAGTGTAGACTTTAGAGCTCATCCCTGTTGTCGTGTTTTATGTGTGCATGTATCACATTTATCTGTCATCTGTAATGGGCATACAGGTGGTTCCCCTTGCTGATTTTTGGAGGTTACGCTGATGTGCATATGTACACAAATATCTGGTTAAGGCCTTATCCATTGCTGTACTCACATCTTCATACGTGGACTGATGTATCATGTAATACATCTCTTTATTTTTAAAAATTAGAACCAAGGATACTTTGTTCTGAAAATTGGGGCTATGTTTGTTTGCTCATGAAGATACTTTAATCATATGAATTCTTGCTAAGAATGCCCTCCCAGTAGTGCGTATAGAGTTTTAACACATTCTCTAGGGTTCTAAGATACTTGATATACAAGAGCCCTAAGACCTAAAAATGGACTCCCAGAGAAATTAACTATTAATGTAATAGTATGTTAGTCATCTGTTAAAATCATAGCATTGAAGACTGTCTAATGACAGCTGGTAAATATTTATTGTTTGATATTCAATCAAAATCAAAACTTTATTTACAAGTAATTGGCGATTAGTCATGAATATGTGACTTTACTAATCACTGTGTTATGAGACTGGGTCATTTTTTTTCTTCTTCACACAATTTTATGTATTTTTTCTTCTTTTGGTTCATGAATCATGGTCAAGTCATTTTTTTTCCTCTTTTTTTTTTTTTATTAATTTATTCTTGTTACATCTCTATGGTTATCCCATCCCTTGTATCCTCCCATTCTCCCCTCCCTCCCATTTTCCCCTTATTCCCCTCCCCTATGACTGTTCCTGAGGGGGATTACCTCCCCCCTGTATATGCTCATAGGGTATCAAGTCTCTTCTCGGTGACCTGCTGTCCTTCCTCTGAGTGCCACTAGGTCTCCCCCTCCAGGGGACATAGTCAAGTGTGAAGCACCAGAGTACATGAGAAAGTCATATCCCTCTCTCCACTCAAGTGTGGAGACTGTCCTAATCATAATACATTACTAATAGGGGAAAACTCGAAGGAACTTCGTAGGAAATTACACTGTAAATCAGAGAACTAAATTAATTATTACGTGTAAGAAAATGTGAAAGAAGATTAAAATACTGGGACTAATGTAGGAAGGCTGCAATATAGTCAGCTGACTCTAGTCTTTAAATTCATGCACATTAAATAAATTCTGGAGGCCTGGAGAGATGGCTCAAGGCTTAAGAATCCTGACTACTTTTGCAGAGTTCCTGAGTCAATTCCCAGCAACTACATGGTGGTTCACAACCATCTATAATGTGATCTAATGTGCACTGTACACATAATAAATAAACAAATCTTTTTAAAAAATAAATTCTGCAATAAAACTTGTGATTGCCCAACTCAGTTACCATCATGCACTCTCTTCTCCACCCTCCATTCTACGTTGGAAAAGAGTCTCAGAAATACTTGCCAATCCATCTTCCTGGGTTTTAGAGTCTAGATGACCTGGATGAAGGGCATTTCTAGAAGGTTTGGCTCCAGGAAAATGGAAAAGTAGCAACAACCGAACCTTTTCTGGACATGCCTTGGCTCGCCTTCTTCCACAGTAGCTGGCCCAACGAAACAGGTATCATTCAAAACGTGATCCAGGCCACAGATCTCATTAGGAAGTAATTGCACATAAAGCAGTCCTTTGCTTGTATTTCTGTTGCATTTCATTTGAAGTATTGGACATTAATAAAGAATGATAATCATCAGAACAAATTTTTAACATGTTATCTATATCTAAAGTATTGCTTGTTTCTAGATAATTTTATGACTTTGTCTCGTTTAATTGATCTGCTGAGAAGATGTGGGAAACTTGAGGATGTTCCAAGATTTTTCTCAATGGCTGAGAAGCACAACTCCAGAACAAAATTGGAGCCAGGATATCAGTACTGTAAAGGATTACATTTTTGGTAAATTTATTGGCCAAATATCCTATATATCATAATGATTTGTTTCCCTTATTGTGCAGAAAAAAGAAAAGGCTTTTCTTCATATTAAAAATATCTGCACTTTGAAATGTTTTAATAAATTTATTTATGAAGCATAATATGATCTTGTATAAAATTTATAATGAGTGATTGAAATTGTTTTCAATCAATAAGGTATACTGGAGAACCAAATGATGCCCTTCGACATTTTAATAAAGCCCGGAAAGATAGTGATTGGGGCCAAAATGCACTTTATAATATGATAGAAATCTGCTTGAACCCAGACAATGAAACTATTGGAGGTGAAGTGTTTGAAAACCTGGATGGGGACCTAGGGTGAGTAGCATTTGATACATTTCCTTTGGAACAGTTTTTTAGAACATATGTGAGCGATAACAAGCGGGAGTGTAAGAGAAAACCAACTTCTACATAATACGTAGGAAAAGGCAATTAAATGTGTGTGTGTTTGTGTGTATGTGTATGAATATACATATTTAATATGCAGAGATGAAAATAATGATGCTTCATCTCAGTGCAGTAGTTTGAATGAGAATACACACACACACAGCCAAATACCCTGTGACACATGAATGTTGGCACTAACACATCATATACACGTATAATAGTAAGATTTAAAGTTAGCATGTCATACACTTATATTTTTAAATATTTGGTCCCCAGTTGGTAGATCTGTTTGGGAAGGATTAGGAGGTGTGTCACCACGGCTGGGCTTTGAGGTTCCAGGGGACTTTGGAGATTCCCAGTTCTTTCTCTGCTTTGTGATTGTAAATAAGATGTGAGCTCTTGGCTTTCCTTTGCTGTGCCATCATAGACTTTAACACTCTGAAAACATTAGCCAGGTTAAACAATTTATTTTTTAAGTTGTCCTGATCATAGTGTTTTATCACAACAACAACAAAAATAAATAAATGAAGCAATTAGTCAAGAAGTGCTTTCCATTTCCTAAGTCATGCTAGAAGGATTACAAAGGGATTCCCCTAATTACTCTATCACAAATAAAATAAAAACTGTCCACATAATAGTAGGAATGACTGGCACTGGGGAAATGCCTCACAAGTATGAGTACTTGAGTTCAAATCCCCAGACCCTACCTAAATACTCAGTGGGCTTAGTGGCTGGACTGTAACTCAGTCACTCCGTAGCCAGAGACAGAGCAAGGAGGCTAGCTAGATTGGCTGTACAGGCAAACTCTAGGTTGAGAGAGTCTACCTTAATAAGCACGGTAAAGAGTGACTAAAGAACATTCCTGATGTTAACCTCAGCCTTCCACATAAGCACATACAAAATGCACACACAAACCTATACACACTGCTAAGTCAATTCAAAGAAAAATAATAGTACCAACTTAACACACAGTAGCTTCATGCCAGCCCTGGGCTTTGTTCTTTATGTGCTCAATCTCACTGATTGTGTGCAACAGCATTGTGAAGTAAGTTCAGAGTCACTTATCTAAGGCAATGACCAGAAAAGACAGCACAAGGCACCGAGTGGTAGCTGACTCCACAGCATTGCAGTGTTCACTGTGCGTTACTGTTGAAATGGTGGCGTCTGCTCAAGCTCTGTCTGTTGTTTGTCTCTAGAGGGCGGGTGATGGACACAGAGGTAAAGGTTGTGTAACAGGTGGTTGCTGCCTTTGCCGCCTTTCATTGGCATGTAATCCATTTTTAATGCAAGACAATATCTGGGCATTCAGTGGACCACACCACACATAGTGAAATGAAAGGATGCTGGTGTTCAGTGCTGCAGGAGGGCATAGTCGTGCCGTGCAGAGCGGTCAGCAGATGGCGCATAGAGGAGTGGAGGAAATTAGAAGAAGGGAGGACAGATCTCAAGGTTGGATTAGAGGGACAGTAAAACTTCCGAGCAGACAAATGGCTTGTTTGTTTTGGGAAAGTTACGATAATGAATATGCTATTACAGAACTGTAGTCACCCAAGTGGAGACCCTTAAACACATGAAAATACAATATAGAATTCAGAGGAGGAGTTGCTAGTGTACGTAGAGGTTTGAGAGACAACCTGAGGGGTTGGATCTGTGTGAAGGACCATTTTGCAAACTGTTACAGATAGCCACAGGAGACAGACTAGAGCTGGGGCATGCTGAGGCTAGCAGTCTCAAGGTCAAAGACAAAAACCAAATTGTACAATTATAGGAGCTGTAGAGGAGATGGCAAGAACAGGAGGAGAGAGACGCAGTAAGAGTCAAGTCACCAGGGCCAGCCACGTGTGGTGGCGCATGCCTTTAATCCCAGCACTCGGGAGGCAGAGGCAGGCGGATCGTTGTGAGTTCGAGGCCAGCCTGGTCTACAAAGTGAGTCCAGGATAGCCAAGGCTACACAGAGAAACCCTGTCTCGAAAGAAAGAAAGAAAGAAAGAAAGAAAGAAAGAAAGAAAGAAAGAAAGAAAGAAAGAAAGAAAGAAAGAAAGAAAAGAAAAGAAAAAGAAAAAAATAACTAAGGCCTGTGCCCGAGAGATGAGCCAGTGGTTAGGAGCATGTATTGTTCTTGCAAAGGGTCTGAGTTTGGTTCATAGCACCCAAATTGGCAGCATCACATCTGCCTGTAACTTCAGCTCCATCGGGCATCTACTTCCTCTCCACTGTACTTGTATGCACACATGTGCACGTGCACACACACACACACACACACACACACACACACACACACGCACACACAGGTGGGGGGGAGAGGGAGAGCAAATACAGTAAAAGAATTAATAAAAAGCTTCAAGCATAAGGAAAAGGGTGAGTGGTTTTACTGATACACAAGAGAATGAGCGAGCGAGTGACCATGCATGCCTGCATGTGTGTATAGGGAGTTTGCTATCAAATGTTTACTATGCCTGGAATTTGCTACCTTTTCTTATATATGATTTCCTTTCTGAGTGTTTGGTAGGTAACAAGATGAGTGACTTTGTATGTTTGATAAACTTAAGACACTGGTGGAAGTTTTACCATTTGTGATCTTTGAGAAATTGTTCTACTCTCTGAGTCTCAGTTTCCCCAAATAGAAGATACATCCAGCATATACTGAAGGCACAGAGTTGAATGAAATCAGATAGTGTTTGGCCTTTTCCTCCTTTGCTCTTCTCATGTTCCATCTGAGTGTAGAACACCATTGGAAAATATTACGATTTTCCTTAGACCTTCTCTTGTTCTTTGAGGAGCTAGAGACTGAACCCAGGACATCACCTAAACTAGCCTATGAAGATTCAGTTTTTATTCTAATTAGATATTAGCTAAAATTAACATATTTACAATGTATAGATATTGTCTGATATATAGATATTATCTGACAATATATTGTCTGATTTTCATTTTAGAGTGACTTAAGATTTAATGTTGTCTTACTGAAAACATTAATTTTGGTTAAAATTCATTTATACTGCATTCCTTGGTATTAGAAGACAATGAATGATACTCTTAATCAGGAATTCTTAAGTACATGAATAAAGAGCAGCCAGTGCCTGGAGTTCTGATCTGTCAATTTTGAGTAACAGACATATGTGATTTATTCTTCATTTCCACAGTTCTTCAACTGAGAAGCAGGAATCTGTGCAGCTAGCAGTGAGGACAGCAGAAAAGCTCCTTAAAGAACTAAAGCCTCAGACCCACCAGGGCCGCTTGCAACTCCGCGTAATGGAAAACTGCTGCTTAATGGCCACCAAGCAGAAGTCCAGCGTGGAGCAGGCACTGAACACCTTCACCGAAATAGCAGGTTCTGAGGTCAGTGGTTCTCCTTCTTGGCTTTGTCTGCCTTGACTTGTAAGATAAAATGCTGTTTTGGATAGTTGATTGTTTCCTGAACATAGCCTAATAGCTCACTCTTAATACAAAGTAGGTACGTAGTTTTGTGTAGCCTTACTTGGCGTGTCTTCCACTTTCATATGTTGGTGTGTATTACTCTCTGAGGAAACATGAAATTAATTCTACAGAAAAGAAATTCTTGAGAAAAACATAAGATCGATAATTCTAAAGAGAAGAGCTTTATGTTCTGGAGGGGTCTCAGGCCATAGGTGTGGCTGTGACTGGCCTACTAAGTAAAAGCGGATGCCCAGCTGCCTAGATGACTCACCTTCTTGCTCAGGTGTACTTGGCATCTTTCCAGCTGGAGAACTAAATAGGATCAGTAATGACAGTGTGTAATTCAGTCATGCAGATAAGAGTTTCTCTTTAGCCCCACTTATGTGACCTCCTGGAATCCTTTTATCATTGTTACTTGCCTTTTCTTTTCCCGCCCTACTCAGCTCTAGTCCCTCTTGCTCACGCGGTTAGACTTTCCTGTGCACAGTATGACTAGGGGACAAGTAGTCCCAGTTAGTAATGCTGACTTCTGACCATCATTGCTGATCTGCTTGTCTACTGAGCAGTGCTCTAGGCCGTTGAAAACTCAAAATTATGTGCCTCTCAAAGGATACCAAAAGTTTTTCTGTTTTGTTTGTCTTGAGAATAACAGTGGTAGATAGGCTACCAAAACCCTCTTAGTGTGGTCCCATTGCCCACTTTCAGGAACCTGAAAGAATAAAATGTTACGGATTTGTGTAGAGATGCCTTAGATGGCAGCTTCAGCTTACCGTAAGCCACTGTGGGACAAAACAGCAAACTAGCCTCAACATCAGCACCACACAGAGCCGAGCCTTTCTGCAAACACTAAGATGATGTTCTCAAAAGTATCACCTCAAACTGCAGAATGGAATAGGAGAAAAATCAGATATGCCTTGCAGGACTGCCTCAGTTTCCTTCTCAGAGTAAGAATGTGATATTGTTAATGTCAGGCCTGGATTAAAATCCAAAAAAACACATTTGTGAAAACCAGATTTTTCTCACTAAAAATAAATTACAAAGCTAAAAATAGTCCAAAGACTTCCTGTGATGTGATGCTAAGTAATTCACTCGATGGAAGAGAGAAGTATCCTTTGGCAACATAAAGCATCTAGTGACAGTGAAGAAAGTACCAAGGACTATTTAGTCAATTTCTGTATTATCGGTCAGATCATAGTTTTTGAAGGGTATATTAATAAACATATCTTGCTGCAGAATTTATAAGACACTCTACAGTACTGCTTAATTTTCAGAACATGGCTCCTGGGAGGTGTTATGATTGTTATTCTTCTCCTAAAGATAAGAAGTCTAACTTCAAAATCTGCAATAAATTCACTGAGTCATGTTATATACCTTTTATAAAGAAATACATATTCAAACGCTGTTTCTGCGATGTTTTTTAAAAAGAAAGAAAAAAGTAGGACTCCCCTGAATTGGCATTCTGTAACAGATAGGTGTCAGCTACTAAAAAGGGGGGAAATGGAATGTTCATGTAAGACTAAAAAATTGTTAAAATACAATTTACAGCTAGGTGTCACAGCCACCAACTACTATAAGGTAGTAAGTATTGTATCACAAAATTCAGAGTTTATATCAAGTAATTCCATTATTCCTACTGTAAAATTTAAAAGAAATAAAACCAGGATGTAGTGAATGACATTGCAGCTCTCTGCTAGAAAGGCCAAGCAAGGTTTTCTGTGGAGATGCTTGTCTGTGCTGTGCAGGCATCGCCCTCAGTCTGTTTACTAACTGTATCAGCCAAGTGATGATGGGTGAGCTGAATTTCACGAACACTGTATTTGTGTTGCTTTTTTTTTTTTTCACTTAACTCATAGACTCATGAGTACATTCAATACCATGAATATTCATTAAACAGCCAGTAAATATTCATTATAGTGGGAATCAAGAACTAATGTATTCACTTTGGATAGTGAAGCACTAGAGTCTGGATCTGCTGGCCTGGGGAGACCCCAGGAAAATGGGTGGATCTGACCTCAGACTACCCTGCCAGTCCACAGAAGGCCCTGGGGGCCGTCGACCAAGCAGCACAGTATCCAAAGCCCAACACAGCCTGTTATGCCGGGCCGGGCCTGCACTCTTACTCTCTCCCTCTAAGACTGATCTGTGTGCTACAGAGAAACAGCTTCAGTGGCTGCTGGCCCAAGGGGAGCTGAGAGTATGGATCTAGAATAGATCTGACCTCAGATCATCCCTCCAGTCCACAGAGGGACCCACAGCCCACACGGGTGCCCAGGCAGCTGTGCACACGTTCTCCAGCTACAGCTCCATAGCCGTACTCTCTGGTTGACTGATCTAAGGTGGCACAGCCTAGATGGATCAGACAGAAACTGAGCGAGCCGCCTCAGCGGACTGTTCCCACACACTTGGGACAGAACTGAACCAGCCTGAAGGGATCGGGTGAAAGCCTGGCCAACCTCCATGAGCCAGAAGGCAGTATTTGCTCTCTCAGGCAGGACTGAGCCTAGGCCCCCAAAGCCCCAGTGCTCAAGGACAGGGTTTTCAAAGCCCAGCCAAAGGCAGGATGCCTACACTACCTTGAACCGATCCTTGGGCTGCAGAGCACCAGCATCAGCCTCTGCTAACCCAGTGAGGAGCCCCGGGTGTGGAGCAAGTCCCCTGGAGCTGAAACCAGGTCACCTGCCTGATCCAGGGAAGGGTTCCCTGATCTCCACAGGTGAGGGTTCTCAACCTATAGACACTCACCAACAAAGTGCTCTTAATGACCAGTGAAGGACACCAAAACCTACCTCCCAACATAAGAGACAGCAAAACGAGTAAAGGCCAGTGTAAAAACACAAACATCAAAAACCAAACCAATGTGGCATCCTCACATCCTAGCTATCCCAAAGAATTCAACCCTGAGAACTCAAACACAAATGAGGCACAAGAAAATACCTCAGATCCTTAGTAATGAAGATGATAATGGAGGAAACGAATAGAATCCATAGGCAAATGCAGGAAGATCCAGCTAAACAGATTGAGAACATTAAAGAGGCCTATAGAGAGGAAATGAAGAAATCACTGGAAGAAATTTAGGAAAATACAATCATATGAAGGAAATTAATTAAACAGTTCAGAATCTGAAGAAGAAAATGGAAACAATGATAAAAGCAAAGACAAAAGCAAGCAGGGAACAAGAGAACTTAGAGAAGAAAGCAGGAAATGTAGAGGTAAGCTTCTCTAACAGAATTCGAGAGATGAAAGGAATTTTTGTGGTAGAAGATACAATTGTAGAACTTGGTGCAACCATCAAAGAAAATGTTAAATCTGAATAATTCCTGACACAAAACATCCAAGAAATCAAGGACAACATGAAAAGACGAAATCTGAGGATAATAGAAATTGAGGAAAGAGAACAAGCCTGGCTCCAAGGCCCAGAAAACATTTTCAACAAAATCATAGAAGAAAATTTCCCCAATTTAAAGAAGGAGATGTCTATAAGCATACAAGAGGCCTACAGAACACCAACTAGAATAGACCAGAAAAGAAAATCCTCCTACCACATAATAATCACAAACACAAAATGTACAAAACAAAGAAAAAATATTAAAAGCTATAAAGGAAAAAGGCCAAGTCACATATAGTGGCAAACCTATCAGAATTACACCCAACTTCTCAGCAGAGACCATAAAATCCAGAAGGGCCTGGGCAGAGGTCCTGCAAACCCTAAGATGCCAGTCCAGACTACTATACTCAGCAAAACTTTCAATAACCATTGATGGAGAAAACAAGATACTCCATGACAAAAACAAATTCAAACAGTACCTATCCACAAAACCAGTCCTACAGAAGTTACTAGAAGGAAAACTCCACCCCAAAGAGATAAGTTACAACCAAAACTACACAGGAAATAGATAACTACATCATCGCAAAAACACAACCACACAAACTCTCTACTGTAACCAACGTAAAAAATTAAGAGACTTAGCAGTCACTGGTCATTAATATCTCTCAACATCAGTGGTCTCAATTCTCTGATAAAAAGGCACAGACTAACTATATGGATGCATAAACAAGAACCAACATTCGTCTGCATTCAAGAAACACATCTCGACTCAGTTCGGCTCAAAGAAGCTGTGCTCTTCCAGGAAAATGGCGACTCCTGCTCATGAGCCTGAGTCACCACCCGGCAGGGGAACCCTGCCCGCTATGCCAGCCACAGCCTGTGCACAATGTGCTTGCTGCCCACAGCTTCGATCCTCCAGCTCCTGAGGACTTGGGGCGCCAGAGTTAAGCGGAGCTGCGGGAGAGGTTGAGGCGCCAGGAGAGACCTTTGTTCAACAAAGAATTCGTTTGCAAATTGCTCGACAACGGTAAAAAGATCTCAGACACCATCACCAAACTGAAAGCTGGCATTGCAGAACGTGAAGAGGTTGGAGGGAGAAGTGAACTGTTTAACCCTGTTAGTGTAGACTGTAAGCTAAGGCAAAAAGTTGAAACAGACATAGACAAGGCCCAGAATTCTGACCTGATGCTTGATACTTCGTCATTAGTTCCTGAATGTTCCTCTGTAGATATTAAATCCTCTAAAGCAACCTCAGAAACCCCGGGACTTGCACATCTCACTCACGGAGGTAATGAGGAGACTTTGGAGGCTGCCTGTCCAGTGAGCACAGGCCCAGCTCCCAGCAGCAGAGCCAGGGCACCCTCATCTGAAATGAACCAACATCTTGTCCAGCGCCATTTCAAGTCAAGCAGAAGATACTTTCCATCAGCACAGACAGTCTATTTATCACTAAATTACAAAAGATCACAATCTCAGAGCAGACTGAACCCTCAGAAGATAACACCAGCGCTGACAACCTTCCAGGGCTCCAGAGCAAGACTCCTAAGAAGCCGCATTATAAGGAAGTGCTAGAAATGCGAGCCAGAAACCCAGTGCCCCCCCCCACAAGTTTAAGACCAATGTGTTACCCACACAACAGAGTGACTTACCAAGTCATTGTCAAAGGGGCGAGTCTCCTGCTTCCTCAGAAAAGCGGCGACGCAAGGCCAGGCAGCATCTTGATGACATCACAGCAGCGCGCCTCCTTAGCTCCACCACCTGCCTACACAGCTGCTCTCTATAGAAGAGTCGCTGGCCCTGCAGAAAGAGCAGAAGCAGAGTTACGAGGAGATGCAGGAAAAGCTCGCAGCACAGAAATTAGCCAAGAGACTAAATATTAAAATGCAGAGCTACAATCCAAAAGGGGAGTCTTCAGGGAGAGACTGAGAAGTGAGGGATGAAGATGATGCCCAGTTCAAATGAATGCTGAAGATGAGCGCCAGGAGACCTCCAAAGCTGACTGTTGAGCTGTTACTGTCTCCTGTCAAACTTCCTAACAAGCATCAAGTTCAGTGTCAGACTTTGCTGAGGGACAGTGTGTTTTAAAGTTACACAAAAGTAGCTACAGAATAAGAGCCTGGTTTGTCATTGAGAAGATGATCTTCATGTGCTTGAACAGTTGAATATTTGAACATTGTGTTTGACCGTATTGTATAACAGTTTGGCAGTATGTTGTGCATTGGTCTGATAGTTTAGTGTGCTAGAGCACACTTTTTCTTTACGCTAACTGCTTTTTCCTTATTCTTACTCTTATCAAATAGCATTGCTTATATCCCTTCTGGTGAAATACTTTGTTACCCCAGGCACCCACAGTGAATTAGGAAGACCTGGTTCCCTCTCTTAGATGAAGGGAACAGACTAAAGAGTGGTAGGCATGGGTGCGTGGAGTTCCTGAGGTGCTGGATGTGTGAAGTGCTGTGTAAGACACTCAGAAATGTTACAAAAGGGTATATTCGCTGCTCCTGTCCTGGGGTGGCGGCTGTCTTCCTGAAATGAGGATAGGGAGCCCTTTGAAGAGGTGCTGGATAGGAGGGTCTGTGCTGGTGTGGTGAGCTGCTCTTAGCTTCCGGTGTCTTGAGCTCCTTGCTGTCTTGGATGATAGGTCCCTGTACTGAACGCTTAGGTGTGGTAAGGAAACTGGTGTTTTTCTAAGAGTTACAGTTGAATTGTCAGTATACTGCTTTTTTTTCTATTTTAAACCCAAAGAGGTGTTTATAGGTTGCGGAAACCTCAGTCTCATGTATGTACACGTTTGTGTTGTTTAAAATGATTATATGATCATTTCCAGCAAAGATAACAATGTTATCAAAAAAGCCCTTTGTCTATTATGGGGAACTTGTAAAGGAGAAATAAAATACCAATCAAAGCAAAAAAAAAAAAAAAAGAAAGAAAGAAAGAAAGAAATAAAAGAAAAAAGAAAGAAAGTAAGAAACATATCTCAGCCACAAGGATATATATTACCTAAGGGTAAAAGACTGGAAAAAGGTATTCCAAGCAAACGGGCATAAGAAGCAAGCTGGTGTAGCCATTTTAATATCTATCTAATAAAATAGGCTTTCAACCAAAATTAATCAAAAGAGATGAGGGAAGGACACTTTATACTCATCGAAGGTAAGTTCAACCAAGATGACATGACAACTCTAAACATCTAGACCCCCAATACAAGGGCACCCACATTTGTAAAATAAATATTAACATCGATCCCCACATAGTAATAGTGAGAGACTTCAGCACCCCACTTTGATCAAAGGATAAGTCAACGAAACAGAAAGAAGTAACATATTTTTCTTTTTTTTTTTTTTTACACTTCCCATAGTATTAAAAAAAAATGAGATAAGCGTACTGAATATAATGATTATCTGAACTAAAGAAAATGCTTCATCTTCTCCCTTGGAGGTACTAAGGAAAGTGCTGTAGGTGATGGTGGACTTAGACCTGGGTGTGGTTAGTAAAGGTCCATGATAACCTCTGCACATGAGTGGTGCCAGAAAAACAAGTGGAACCGTGCAGCACGGGCCTAGCACAGCCACCATGTACCATTTTCTTTATGACTTCCTGTTGCATTTCTTTGAGAATAATTGCGAGACTTCTGAAAGAAGCAGTGATTCTAGAAACAGGTGTGATTCAAGATCTAGGGAAATAAGCATTTTTATAAACAGAAGTGGGCCAAGTGTCTCAGAGTGACAGGAAAAGTATAAATTTACTACAGCAGAGAAATGTGTCTAATTCAGAACGTGTCACTCAGGAGAATGAGACAGGAATTCATGGAGGAAATAGTACATGGTGGACTAGGCTGGTGTGCACTGCCCACTTGCTCTAATGGCACCACTTGAACCATGTATAGCGATTACAATGGCACTTTATTGGCATCACCTGAGTCTTCCTCTGTGGTAACTGAAAATAAAGAACTTTGCTTCATAGGCTATACCAGGAAAGTACAAAGTTTACACCAAAGGTCATAAGAAGGTCTGATTGTCTAGTGCTGAGATTTGAACTTGGTTTTCAGTTTCAGAACATTTTTCACTTGTGGAGATGGAGAGATAGATGGCTCTTATGGTAAAGTGAGGGTCAAACAAGCATAAGCTCAGATTCCCTAATACCCACATAAAACGTCAGAAGCAGAGGTGCGCCGCTATAGCCCCAATGCTTGGAAGGCCGAGGCAGGCAGATCCCTGAGGGTACTGGCCTGACAGCCTTAGCCAAATCATTGAGCTCCGTGTTCAATATGTGATCCTGACTCAGAAAATAAGATTCAGATTAGTAAAGTGACTGAAAGACATCAAACATCAGCCTCACACGCACACGGACACACACACACACACACACACACACACACACACACGGACTCGGACACGAATAAGAGAGAGAGAGAGATACTGATCACTTAGCTATGAAGAGCTGGTTCATTTTAATCAGAGTAAAGGCTGTAAAATCAAAGACTTATAAGTCTGTGCTATATGGACATTTTTGCTCCTGTTAATGGATGCTGGTCTCTTCTTAGGTCTTTTTAGAACCAGTTGACAGATCCATGATAGGCCCCCATTATCTGCCATCTCCTATCATAGTGGGTATACTGTAAATAGGGTGCAGTTTCATAACTTATAATGGTTCATTCATCTCCTCAAAAACTACTACTATTTGACTAGGATTGGTGATCAAATAAAACCCTTTTGCTATGCCTCATTTGGTTGAGCAAACTACGTTTTGTGGGCTGGAGAGATAGCACAGAGGTTATGAGCACTGCCTGCTCTTCCAAAGGTCCTGAGTTCAATTTCCAGCACTCACATGGTTACAACCATCTATAATGAGATCTGGTGCCCTCTTCTGGCATACAGTTGTACATGCATTTAAAACACTGTATACTTAATAAATAAATAAATCTTTTTTAAAAACTACATTTTGAAAATAAAATTAGAAGCTGGACACTGAGGGTACACACCTTTCTCTAGCTCTAGGGAAACTGGGGCAGGTGGATCTCTGAGTTTGAGACCAGCCTGGTCTACATAGTGAGTTCCAGGACAGCCAAGGCTATGTAGAGACCTTGTCTACAAAACAAAACAAAAACCAAACATATAAATAAATAAATAAATAAATAAATAAATAAATAAATAAATAAATA
>OU015750.1:39693376-39711929 GCA_907169655.1 Acomys percivali | reverse complement strand
ATAAATAAATAAATAAATAAATAAATAAATAAATAAATAAATAAATAAATAAATAAAAGAAAATAAAATTAAACAGGGGAAAGTATTATATCCCTGTTTCCATCAGGCCCTTCTCTTTTCTGACTTCCAACAAAGGCCGGTCTCAGGCACAAACAGATGATCATTTCATGCTCCATTTTGGATATTTGCCATTAGTTGCTCAAATCTGTAGCCTTACAGACAACCATTGTCATAGCCACAACATTGCAGTTTCTTACCACATTTCTAATTCAAGACATTAACCTGAGACCCTCCTCCGGAAACTGTCATGATCCCTCTGCCAAGCTTAGTTTGGGACTTGCACACTGTTGCTTAAGTCTACTTTCTGGATACATTCTTGTGGTTTCCATCATATGCCAGTTCTAACTAACTGCTTAGCTTTACAGAAGACTGATTTGGGAGCTTTAACTCTGTTGAAGGGAATATTGTGCTGCGTAGACCATATCAGGAGACTGCAGGCTTTATGTCTAAAAGTCTGCTTCAAACCACAAGTCCATTCCATGGACTGTGCAAGTGACTAAGGGACATTTCATTGGCTGAACTTCACTGAGAAAAAGAATTTCTTGGCTTTTGTGTTGGTGGTGGGTTTTGTTTTGTTTTGTTTTGTTTTTAATAAAAGTGAGGAGAAATAGCAGTAGGGTGAATTTGGAGGTGAATATGTCCCTCCGATTTGTCAGTTGAAAAGAACCAAGGAGGCAAAACTTTAAATCTGAAAGAAAAACTGCTCAGGAACCATTACAGTAAAGTCAGATTTCAATCTTTCTGCTTCTGTACAAAATCGAATCAGCCAGTCACTCTCACTACAAATTAAGTTGCACTAAGTGCTGGAACTGTGCTTTAGTGTCTGCATAGTTTGTGAATTCACACCCATTTACTGATTTCCTCGCCATGGCTTGGGATTACTTGCTGTGTTAAACAGTAATAGTCACATTTACCGAGCAAGGAGCTGGAGGGAAGGCACAGGTGAGTGCTCGCTGCTTCCCACGTGGTGCGTCTTGTGGCCTGAAGTTTCGTTTTTCCACAGAAGGATCATATCCCGGCTCTCTTGGGAATGGCAACAGCTTATATGATCTTGAAGCAGACGCCAAAAGCCAGAAACCAGCTGAAGCGCATTGCCAAGATGACTTGGAATCCCATTGAGGCCGAGGATCTGGAGAAGAGCTGGCTGCTGCTTGCTGATATTTATATTCAGTCAGCAAAATATGACATGGCGGAAGAATTACTGAAGCGTTGCCTGTGCCATAACCGGGTAGGTGACTAAGAAACAATGGTTAACTGTGTTGCATAAGCTTCCTGTAGTAGAGCCCTGGGTCCGTTTCTGATGTTTCTCCTTTGTGTCTTGAATTTTAAATGTGTATTCCTACTATAATCAGGAAATGAACATTAATGATTTCAAAAAGAAGCTGTGTTCCCTTGAAGGTAAAGGAAAGACAGATTTATGTACCTTCAAGTTTTAGCTGGAGATGCCCTGCTTGCAGAAAATGCTTTAGGAATACCAAGCTTTCGCCTTGATTACCCATCTCACCCCAGAACTAATGAGAAATTGCAGGGTATTCATTGTGACTGTCTGTCCCTCCCTTTAGGACGTGTTCATGATGAAGTTACTGCAGCTGTATGTCATTTCTAATTCAATTTAATAAAAGTCCTTATTTTCAGGTATAAATGCAATTCTTCAATGCTATACTGAGTAAGCCCTTTCTACTTACAATCTACTGTTCAGACACAGACACAGACACAGAAATAAGATATCTTATTATGAACTTTTTTTAAAGTTCAGGTGTGAATTAGTATTTGCTGAGAAATAATTCTGTTTAACTTAGAAAGTTGAGGCTACTTATATACATAGCTTCATACCAATTAGCTAAAAATGTTAATTACAGTAAATATGGTTTTTGTTCTCTTTAAGCATATTAAAATGAGTTATTTACTTTTTAATGAGGAGTTATGATTACCTAGTAGTAGTAGTAAGATCATTTCTTAGGCATTAAAAACCTAAAATGCACAACCTTTACCAATTGGTAGACTATGCAATGTTAGTTCACATTCAAAGATCTTCTAGGTCTGTGTGATCCAGCTGGAATACAAACACGCCTTTAATCCAAGAGACAGAGGCAAACAGATCAGAGTTCAAGGCCAGCCTGGTATAGAGCAAGTATCAGGTGAAGAAAAGCTTAGATCTAGGTGTGGTGATACATGCCTTTAATCCCAAACAAAGGTAAAGTTAGTCTGCAGAAGGAAGCGCCCATGTTTGAAAGTGATGTCTAATTGAGTGGCAGAAAAGGTGATGAATCAGAGAAGACTCGACAGAATAGGATACCCCCAACTCTCACAAGACGAGAGAGGAAAGGGAAGCTACTTAAGACACAATTTTACAGAGAGAGGAGGAAGTTTTACCAGGACAGTAATAGAGAGATGGGTTGCAGAGAAAGAACTCAGGTGAAGATGGAATGAGCCAGAAAATTAGGAGCCAGAATATTAGAGCAGAGTGCTGAGTTAGTTTGAAGCCAAGCAGAGCAATTCGGGCCAAGAGAAGCTAGATTAACTAAGTCAGCTGGGAGAAGAGTTTGAGCCAGAACAGCTGAGTTGAAGCAGCCAGCCCAGAGCTCAGTGACACAAGAAAGGGTGAGCTTATTAAGCAGTAAGTCTCAGAGGCTGAAAACGTTCTAGGCTTAGCTAGGTTAGATTGTACAGAGGCTAGAAGCTTCCACGACTAAATCTAGGTTCACAGAAGGAGGCAGTAAACCTCTGAGACAAAAATTGAACCAGGAGAATAAAAGTTACTTTTACAAGACCAGTTTCATTAATTTTATCTTATATTGGCCCCCAAAACGGAATCCTCACTGATAGGCTTTAAAATGTAAGCTGCTGTATAGATGAACACGGTGCGCCTGGGCTGAGATTAAGTGGCGCTGAGTAGGAAGTAAGGCTTTGACGTGAATAGAATCCCGGCTCCGGTCAGCCCTGACCAGAAGGCAGCGCCTGGTGTGACTGAATGTGCTTACTCCCGCAGAATCTCCATGCAGCCCTGTTGCTTTGGGATGAGGATTTGAAAGCAACAGACTCAGGAATCAAAGCCTAGGAACCTTGAATTACATAATCTTAAAATGAAAACCACTGATATTTGACCAAGAAAGCATAAAACAACACTAGGGCATTGTACCATACCAGATGGAAGGAAAGCTATCAGTGTTGGTAAGAGTCATGCCAGGCACTCAGGAGCCACAGTGAAGACAGTGCAGCAGTCAGAATTGGGACACCAGGTACCAAAAGGAATGAGAACTGCAATAGATTAAAACCCATCATATATGTCAAACAGATGACTACGTAAAAGTACAAAACAAAAAAAAAAACAAAAACAAAAAACAAAACCCAGAATCAGTCAACATTGCAGTGTGCTAATAAGCTGGCTGTTTCTGTCAGTTGATGGGAAATCCAGTACCTGTCCTGGGTTTTCTGTATAAACTGTACTGTTAAGTAGCCGAATCTTTGATAACACTTCTCAATGTAGAGATGTTTCCAGATAATTAATAAGCAATGACAAGTATCACTGTGTTTCAATATTGTTGGGTTTATGAATGGACAGACTATTACAAAAGGGGAGAAAATCAAACATCCTGTGTTTTATAATGGAAAAACAAAATGTCTATGACAGAGATGGAACTAGGATGAAAAACTACACAGTATCAAGATGAGTACAACAGTGCACTATATTTTCAATCATTTGAAATAAAAAATAAAATCTAAACATTTAAGACTGTACTGTGCTGAGCTATGAGGCTTTCTCAGGCTCACATTTTTGTCTGTGTTTTAATGAAAACTGATTGTAGTGAAAATAGTGATCAAATATCTTAGAATAAGCAAAAATGTTATAATACATTCTGTTGGCATATAAAAAACATTCGTACTGCGTCTCTAACACAGTGGTTCTCAACCTGTGGCTTGTGATTCTTTGGGGATCAAATGACACCTTCACAGGGGTCGCATATCAGATACACAGTGTATCGGGTATTTGCATCATTCATAACAGTAGCAAAATTGTGGTTATGAATAGCAATGAAAATAATTTTATGATTAGGGGTTCACCATAACACGAGGAATTATATCAAAGGGTTATAGCATTAGGAAGATTAAAAACCAATGCAAAAAGCAGGAAATATCAGTGATATCAGACTATATTATAGAAACAACACAAAGATGTGTTCAACTAAATCCATGTGAAGAAAAATGCTGTTGTTAAGATTCTTTTTATACTACTTTTAGTTAAGATAATAGAGACAGAAGAGAAATTCTCTAGATCAAAACCAACTTGAACTATTTCAAACCACTCACGAGCTATGATATGACATGGATTGGATTCTCAGTCTAACAAATTCTTAAAAATATATGCCTAATGTCTGAGTAGATGAGTGACTAAGGATTGGTACTTTATGTGTGGGTTATGTTTAATGAAGTCTTTATCTTTTAGAAAAGCATTCTGGCATATATATTATATATATGATTATATATATGATTAAAATTATGTAGTATCTGAGGATTTTCTTTTGGTGGTATGGAAGTGTAAGTATAGGGCAGAAAACAAGTCAGTGTTGATTTTTAAAGGAAAATCATGTGTCCATTGAGTTCATTATACTCTTAAACCTATGTGTTTAAATTAGTAACAATATAATGAGTATCTACCTGTATATGAGTAAAATCTGCATACTATTATGTGTGTTTCTTGTTCTGTGAAAAGGAATTGTACTTCTGACGGTTATGAGCTGGCTTTTGGAATAAGAATCATCTATTGCATCCTGCACATACTTTGGTGGAATACTCAAATGTGAAAACCATTTCTTTATACACCATTTAGATGGGTTAATATAACTGGAGTCCATGTTATGCACATCCATAGAATTGTATTGGTATGGAGTTTAATCTATTCATGTCTTCCATTGCCCCTAAGTCCTGCTGCAAAGCTTATGAATATATGGGATACATTATGGAGAAAGAGCAAGCTTATACAGATGCGGCCTTCAACTATGAGATGGCATGGAAACACAGTAACCAGACAAATCCTGCAGTGGGTGAGTTTGGCAAACTTGGCCCAGTGTGTTAACAAGAAATAGTATATTATTTTTAAATCTTTGAAATGCATTTTAGGACAATATATATACTAAATGCCACCTTCCACTATGGATGTTTTATATTCATAATAACTCTATTACCTGTAAATAGTTCAATATAATTTCTGGAAGATCCAGCTTGTCTTCAGTCTGGAAACTAGACTTATTCTGCCGTTTCTTCTCCCTTCACTCTGCTATTTGAAAAAAGTGTCCCGCTTTCAAATAAATTATGCAAGTGTTCCATTACATCATCACCTAAGTTTCTTTTGCTGTGGGTCTTCTAAAGCCTTTAGCACTCAAGTACAGTTGTTGGGGTGTTAACAAAGGGCTGTCAGTTGTGTGTGCAGACTCATATGTGGGGATTGTTAATCTCCAGTGTCTGAACAGTTGGGTGGCATAAATAGTGACTAACCTCAGCCTCCTGGTGATGGAGCTCCTCCCACTGAGCTGAGTCTGATTCCCTGGAGCTGTGAGAGGGCAGCCTTTCCATGGACACTTCCTCCTGAGGTAACCCTCAGGTACTTCCTGCTGTTCTGGAGAGAACTGTCATCTTCCCCTACTTGGCACTGTCCCACAAAATTGCTAAACATGGCCTAAACTCTCCCTCTAAACATTGGCAAGATTTTTATAGTTGAGATAAAGATGGAGCGTGTCCGTGGCCACAACACATGAAAAATTACTTTGTTTGCTGTGTCCCTCCTGAACTATTTCACTGCATGTGAATATGTTTGTAAATATGGCTTGCCTCATTGTGAGCATACAGGTGTTGATGTTTTTATTAGATTAGGCCATTCCAAGCTATGAACGTAGCCTAAGACAACACCAGTCTTTAGCAGCTGTGTCACAATGTTTGATTGCAGTCAGTCAGTACTCCTTACAATCACTGTCACATGTGCAGCTTGGCCCCTGACTTGTGCTTCTTTAGGATATGTTAAATTACTAGATTGGACAAAGTAAAGAAACTTATAATTGTTATATCATTCCCAGGAATTATACATCGTACGAAATAGTCACCTTATAAAATGGAAATTTCTTAAATACCCATAAAATATAAATAATTTTGACAATTTAGTCCTTCAGAGTAATATGTTTCAAAGTTATTTATATATTCTGTTCCTTGGAAAGCTTCAGAAAACACAGAGACTGCAACTCACCAGCTTTTCCCGTATTTTATTGTAGTCTACAATGATCTTGGCAGCTCTCCCAGTGTTCATTTCGTAGGTGTTTCTCTGACATTTTCAATTATTTAGTTTCTCCCTTAAGCTTGTCACTATATCCAGTACTCCAATCTGGCTGGCCAAATTAACAGTGTATTTCACTTTCACCTGTCAGGAAACCCTTTAAAATCCACATACTGTTTTCATAGAATTCTGAATAAGATGCTGTCATTGCAAATGGCACCAAGATAGATATGCCAATAATATGTATTATAAATATAGTTATATTCCTTATATAAATATGCCCAAGAACACATTTTAAATGAAAAACACTTTAAAATAGAAGAACACTGGGAACTGAGAGCCAGTGAGGGAAGAACCTACTTACACCTCCACTTAGGTTGCATGGCAGTCACTAGACTTCTTGCTTCACTTTCTCTTTTTCTACTGCTCGCCCTGTAATTGAGTGCATATGCTTTGGACAGATGTGGTGTGCCTGTCCTGTACTGTCCATGTTCCTTGTGCTCCCTAGCCCTTTATTGACTTACTTTGTTTTGTTCAAGATGACCTTATTGACTTCCAACAGTAAAGTTATGATTTTAATATAAGTTTTTTTAACCAGGAAAATTACTATTATGTATATGGTACTCCAAAGTTTTTAAAAAACATATCATAATAAGACTACTATTTTGATCATTAAAATTGTAGTAAGAGGGACTGGAGAGACGGCTCAGCAGTTAAGAGCACTGGCTGCACTTCCAGAGGACCCATGCTCCATTCCCAGTACCCACATGATGGTTCACAACCATCTGTAAATCCAGGTCCAGGGAATCTGATTTCCTCTTCCGGTCTCTACAAGTGGTGTGTGTGTGTGTGTGTGTGTGTGTGTGTGTGTGTGTGTGTCTGTGTGTCTGTGTTTCTGTGTATGCAAACAAATCACTCATAGACATAAATAAAAATATAAATATAATTATATAGTAAGAGGTAAGAATTGTTTCCCTAACAGTTAAGGAAACTGAAAACCAAAAATACAGATAGTGTCTTTATGGTTTCAAAGTTAATCAGCAAGCCAGAAACTCACAATTACACATTTGAAAGGTTTCAGTAGTTTGATGAGAAAAGTTACCAATTTTACCCAGCTGTGAAACCTGTGAGATACAATAATGACTTGCCTGGCAAGACATATCAGTTGGTGTGGTAGTGGCTGGCACAAATGGCTAGGAGTAACCACCCACTTTATAATTGGATTTAATTCTTGTTCCATGAGGTGAAACCCATACTTGGCACCATTGTTGGGCCAAGAACCTGTGGTTAGACATTACATAGACCCTAGAGGAGAATGTATTAGTATTGTCTGCTAAATGGACAAGTACTAAACTGACTCCTAATGGATGACTTATTGTTATCCCCATAGATTAGTGCGCATTGAACCATCATCAGAGAAGCTTCTGTTTGCAATAGATGCTGATTAACATAGACAACCACAAGGTGGCCAAGGTGCAGAGAATAAGAGCATGAAAATGCTCAGCTCTCAATTGGGCATCTACACTACACCTTCTCCTTCCAAAACTTGGGGTTCATTGTGGAAGAGGAGGTGGAAAGACTGTAATCTTTTCTTAGTCTTGGAGTAGTCTTATAGGAGAGCAATGGGCATTTTAATTGTCTTAAAACTTCTAATTGTCAGCACTAGAAGAATAACACTTCTGTATGCATAATTGTGACAATCTTGCTATTCTTTGATTTGGACATCTGATGACTAATGTACCCACCTATGCTGCTCTCTGATTTGCTGTCTCCTCAGCAAGTGGTTTGGTTTCTTACATGTCCTACCATTGGGTATGTTGTTTTCTGCCTCGTGAGTTTTTATTGTAACTTGAAATCAGGGAGACCTGTTTAGTAAGTTAAAGAAACCACACTTGTAGACTAGCAATTCTGACACCGACCAGTTATCCACTGTAGTCCTTTTAAACTCTGTTCTTTTCTGTTTGTTCTTCTTAATTTCACTTTGCTGTCTATTGTCATGTCAGTTTTCTCTGTACTAGTTTGGCCAACAGCCTCCCTTAAGGCTTCTCTAATAAGTCAACAAAAGAGGAAGAAAAAACATGTACCACTGTATCATATTTTTTTGTCTTAACAGGATACAAATTGGCATTTAATTACTTAAAAGCAAAACGATATGTGGATGCAATTGACGTATGTCACCAGGTAAATACTTAAATTACAATTTCTTAAAATAGTACAGACAGAGGTTGGAAAGATGTCTCAGCTCCTAAAGTCTAAGGCTCATAACCAAAAGTACAGATACACAATTTTCTTTTACTCCAAAGATGTCATTGGATAGAAAGAAATAAAAGATGCAGTTTTTTAGCTAACTAGTTTATTAAATAAATTATGAAGAAATTATCAATATTTAGTTAAAAATAAGAAAATAAATTTATTTAAAACAAGGATTGTCTTTTATTTAAAATTGGGGTTACAATGGTAAAAAATGTTTGTGTTAATTTAAAGACATAGGCTGGTAGGGAAAAGATGTTAAACAAAACCCAACTTGGAAGGTATTTGAAGGCCTGGGGAGATGGTTCAGCAGTTGGGAGCATCTGCTGCTTCTGCAGAGGACCCTGGAGTGGTTGCCAGCAGCAGTGTGCAGATCTGAATCATCTGTAACCCCTGTTCCAGGGACTCTCCCATCATCCTTTTCTGGCCTCTGCAGCCACCAGGGACACATTTGATGTCAGAGGTCATATTTTTAAGTGGAACTTTTTGTGAATATATCTAAATTCTATATATGTAAATAGAATAAATCTAAGTTAGAGACTTTTGATTTGCAAGTTATAAAATATATTCTATAATTTAGAAAGTATTTATGTATTTCATCTCATTAAAACCCTGAAATTAAAATGACATAGTTAAGTTTCTTCTAGAATTCCACAGCTCTTTGTGTCTGCCATGTTCCAGTAGTCCTCCAAGCCAGGCAATAGTTTGAGAATGAGTCCCTTACAGTTTTTCATGGTCCTTACCTCAGACAGTTATGTACCAACATTATGGTATAAACACCTGGCTAAGGGATTGCTGTTGGTTGCTTAATCCCATCAGGTAATGCTTCTCACTAAGATAAGGGTGAGCACAAAGAAGGCTTATGCGTTAGAATCACTTGTGGAGTTAGTTCTATCTTCTTAAATGAATAGCTCTTCACTCTTAGACTTGTATTCCTGGGAATTGGAACATTCCAAAATCAGCCCAGATAAATCTGATGTATATTCCCAGTTAGTATCACTCTACCAGAGTGTATCAGACACAGCAGGTACCTAAGTTACAATATTATAAGTTGTCTTCTGTATCATCTGTTAAGGAAGCTTATATGGGATGTTTCCATATGTGGTTCCATATTCTGACGTTCTTATCTCTGTCTAAATGAGTCACTACTTTACAGCTAAGATTCTCACCTTTGAAAAGTGTGAGAGTTACAATGTTAATATAGGGAACTCTTGGCCACAGTTCCCATTTATGGTAAGAGTCATAGCTCCCTTGTTCTCAACAGTTTATTACAAGTTGTTTTGGTTTTGTTTTCCCAGGTTCTTAAAGCACATCCAACTTACCCCAAAATCAGAAAGGATATACTCGATAAGGCCCGTGCCTCTTTAAGACCTTGAAAATGATTGTTTTAACTGAAGTATCCAGCAGAGAGATGACAGGGATCCCACAGCCTTTGTAGCCTTGCAGCAGGCGCTCCAGCTGACAGCGTCACAGAAGCATGTCCCGCCTTCTCCAGCAGAGGCTGCTGCTGTCCATGGACAAACAGTGGTCTGCGGTGTCACTGGTGGAGTGCTGGCTGAGATCTGATCTTTCTCTCTTCCACTAGGCGCAATCATGATTAAGGCTAGCACTTCCTCCAGAGGATGTTTTTGTTAAAGTCTTGGTGATAGATCTTTTCTGAAGACTATTAGATTTTTCAACAATCCTAGTTAAAGTCTACTGCTATCTGTTAATTTTTATTATAGTTTATGATATAATCTCATGTAATTTATGAAAAAAGAATAAATATTTTAAATGTATATTTTAATAAAGATTTTGTAAATGGCTGGTTTACATTATTCTTAGAATTCAAAAGATATGTTGTTTTGTAAAAATAAAGGTAAGCTCACAGGGTACTCTGCAGAGTTAGGTGATAATATTGAAGGAAATGACATTTATTAGAAAATCTTTCCTGGAAAAGTATAAAAAGTGTGTTTTGGCTCTCTTCATTATGTCTGTGCTTCCTCCTCAAAGCAACTGTGATCTTAAGAAAAGGTCATTTTCTGAAACCCATTTACATAGGTAAACCCCTTCAGCATTATCCAATCAGAAGCCACAGACTGAGTCTAACATATCCCAGACCCTGGTCTGGTGAAGAAATGTGAAAATTGCTTTCCAAGCATAGAGTGGGAGGTGGATGCCCTGGCACATGGCACTCTTCAACAGGGGGCCTCAGCCTTTTTCACACCAAATTACCCTAATCCTAACAAGCTGCCTCCTTTGCATTCTTTTCAGTGTCTTACAGCATCTTCTTAAGTTTGTTAAAAATAAAACCGTCTTCAGTTTTATTTTCACTTGCAATAAAATATTTTTAATAATTTGTTTTTCTTTAAACTAGATTACTTTGGGAGTCACATCTCCATGATTTTAGTGTCCTTTTATTTCCAATTATGTGCTATAAAATTCTAATCAGTCTTCAATCAAATTGCATTTATAGCATTTCATAAAGCTCTGATATTAACGTTAGGAACTATTTCATATCTAATAAAAAACACTTTTGCATTTCTTACTACATTTGTTCATCACAAGCTTAGGAAAATGTGTTCTTCCTGTTCAAAAGACTCCAAGCTGTCCCGCCTCTAGGTGAAGAGCCGTAGGCAATTAACAACTGCTAAGAGAGACAGACTTATTCTTCCTCAGTCATCAGACTCCTAATTAGTTATGCTGCACCTCCCCCACCCCACCCCTGCACCCCCAGCTTCCAGACCCTGCCTGCTCCTTCCATAACAAAGGATGAACATGTGTATGTGGTGATTTGAATAAGAAATGTCTGCACCACAGGCTCCTGTATTTGAGCGTGTTGGCCCAGTTGGTATTGCTGTTTGGGAACACTGAAACCCTGAGGAGGTGCGGCCGTCACTGAGAGTGGAATTGAGGTTTACAGTCCCTTGGGTGGTGTACTCCTCCCATTGAGGGTTTTTGTTATCACTTTAGAAAAGCCACTCATATCCAGGCTCTGTTTAACGTACCCACCCTACTATCCAAGCTCCTACCACCCTATTTAAGCTCTACAGCATTGACTGTCCCAAGGTTTTTTGTTTGTTTGTTTGGGTTTTTTTTTTTTTTCTTCACTGAGTTGATTGTTATGACATCTCTAAATCATAAATATGTGAAGTTTGGAGCTTATCAGACCATGCGGTTACAACTCCAAACTGCAGCTTAAACAACTGCAGCACACCGAGTGGAAGTCCACTCGTGCCTACCTTCAGGATGGAGAAGAGTCAAAACACCTGCTGCAAGCTGGAAGAAGCTCCCATGGAGCCTGGGTCTGATAAATGCCCCTGGTAGGGGAAGGGGGGAAGAAAGTGGTTGGAAGGTTAGTGTGCTTTGACTTTAAACACATCTAATGTGATAAGTGGGGGTACCCTGGAGGAAGTAGCTTTCTTTTCCCCAAATCAAGGAAACCCAGAGCAAAGCTGGGAAGAGCTTCCTGGAGGAGCAGGAGAGGAATTGAGGTTGGAACTTTGGGCTAGGGTTCAAGTCGATGGGAATCCTAGGTCCAACTAAGAAACTGAGAAGAGCCTTCCTACTTCGGGACCAAGGAAGAGAAGAGGAATTTTCAAACAGGGTCATGTGGCTCTGCTCATGCGGATTGAGCTCTGTATAAAATTTAAAAATGAATGCATGTTTAGGTAGGAATAAGGCGGTCCGAGTGAGAGGCTGTCACCTGACCAGCTGCCTTATTTAGAGAAGTACCATTGGGAAAACTCAAGACATGGGGAAGAGGAGCAGCATGGCTTTTTTTTTCCTTTTCTCCTTCTCCTTCTCCTCCTCCTTCTCCTCCTTCTTCTTCTCCTCCTCCTCCTCCCCCTCCTCCTCCTCCTCCTCCTTCTCCTCCTGGTGTCACTGAACTGAAATTGTCCACATTTTTTAAAAAGTAGTCAAATATATTCACATTTGTCTAATGATGGATTGCAGTGTAGCTATTATTTTCAAGCTCAGTAAATATTTTCCAAAGATACTTAATTGTCAAAATTGTAAAAACTAGAAATGCATAATTATTGAGGTTATATACGCATTTGCCAAAATTATAGACCTATATATAACAGTCACCATATACATGCAAAACTGAATATATATATATATATATATATATATATATATATATATAACATCATCATTAACAGCATAATTTTTTCTTTGCCATGATGAAAGTTAACTATAATAAACATTTTACATTAAAAATGAGACATGTAAGTTAGGCAGAATTCTGTCTGGCAGAAACGACATTTTGTCCAGTGGCTGGTTTGACACATTTGAAGCCATCTCCATAAGGAGGTTCTTTGATGCTCATCATCTTCTTTGAGGTAGCCTGGGTGTTGCCAGGAGTTAACTTGTCTTGTCAAAGAATCTTTAGAATAATAAAAAGCATCTTTAAATGCCATTATCTCTAGGTCTCTGAGGCTTTTGAAGACCTTATTTAACTATTTTACCTTATATATCTATAGAATTATATATATATATATATATATATATATATGTTAGACCTAGTATATATATTCTTGTAATAAAATTAGACTAGTATTTGCTATAACCATGATTTGTTCACCTAACAATTAGTTTCTATTACTTAATTACGTCTCATTTGCTATGCCATCCCATGCATCCTCCCATTCCTCCCCCCTTCCTGCTTTCACCCCATTCCCCTTCACTATGACTGTGACTGAGGGGGACCTCCTCCCCCTGAACATGATGCTAGGGTATCAAGTCTCTTCTTGGTAGTCTGCTATCCTTCCTCCAAGTGCCATCGGGCCTCTCCATCAAGGGGACATGGCCAAATATTGGGCACCAGAGTTCATGTGAAAGTCAGTCCCCAGTCTCCACTTAACTGTGGAGAATCTTCTGTCCCTTGGCTAGATCTGGGTAAGGGTTTGATGATGACTGCACATATTGCCCTTGGTTGGTGCAGTACCACTTTTAAGGTATTGGAAGTAAACCTTATAATTGAGTTGGAAGGGTATAATACCTCATATTAGAGTAGAAACATATATATATAATATATGTGAAGAATACTTTTAATTTGAATTCTATACCAATGTATCAGAATTACACTTATTTTGTATGAATATACAAAATTCTATACCAATGAATTAAAAAATAATCTTAGATACAGGCAGTCGAACTCTGCCAAGACAGGGTAAGCAAGTCCTCAATAGTTCCTGCCTTGCAAATAGTGTCTGTCAGATATATTAGGCTAAAAGGGTGAAGATGATGCTCCAAAATTATAGAGTATTGGGTGACTGTTCAGGCAGTAAACTGTCTCAGTCATTTCTTCATTTTGGAAGCTGCTAACCTGCACTTCCAGCTCACTCAGGTAATTAATTTTATTCCTTCTCAAGTCCCTGATGGGGTTGAAGACCAGACAGTTTACTTTTACAATAAAGCTTAGTTGGTTAGGGGTTAAGATGATTTTAGGTCAAGATAGATGTTTTAAGCAAATAGAGATGAGATATGATAGATACTGATTTTCATTCAGAAATTTAGACCCAACAAGATAGGAAAGATGTTTTCTTCAAGTTTGCCAAATATAAATAGCCAAATCACTATGAATATATAACATTTATATAATTCCTGATTGTCTCATGGTTCTTCTTGCTGTATGTAGTTTATGTGTAATAATATGAATGTATATGTTTAAGAAAGAAACATAATAAATAAACAAACAAATACATAAATGGGACATTTAAATTTTAACTTTTAGAGAGCAACCTTTACAAATTTCCTTTTCACTGCTTAAAGATCTTGGCAAAGATGAGTAGGAAAAAAAGCTGATGTTCAATTCTCTTTTTTAAAAGTATTTGTTTATTTATTTATTATGTATACAATGTTCTGTCTGCATGTGTGTCTGCCTACCAGAAGAGGGCACCCAATCTCATTATAGATGGCTGGGAATTGACCTGAGGAACTTCGGAAGAACAGCCTCTTAACCTCTGAGCTATTTCTCCAGCCCTGACACTCAGTTCTCAACTCAAATTTTTCTAATTGTTTCTACAAAATATATCCTAATTCCCTGTGATTGCCAGAGATCCGGAGTGAGAAGGTAGAGAAGAGACTTCCAGGAAATGGCATAAGGACAATAACAACTGAATAAGAGAACATAGGGGCCCTTGCAAAGCTACACAAAGAATGCCTCAGGTAAAGGGGCAGCATCTTAAGGAGCCCAGAAAGACCCAGGAGCAAGCCAGTTGGGGAAATACAAGCAGGAAAACAGTGTGAGTCTTGGAACTTTAGAAAAACGAATCTGAGGATTGCACATTTTTTGTAAAGGAAATGAAGAAAGAAAACTTCAGAAAGACAGTGCATACACAGGTGGCTAGAGGAGCCCCTATGCTAACGGGCTGCAGCTGCTTTATAACAAAATAGCCTTTGACCAAAGGTCAACCCCTTGTTCTGCATAAACACGGAGTTTTGCCTTTCTTTGGCTTGGATTGGAGGAATTTTTCACTTATTTCCATGTTCCTGGTTGTGGTTGCTGGAAGTTGTTGGCCTGCTAGGTTTGAGCTGGGGGGTGGAAGGGTGTGGCGCTGTGACATGATAAATCATATTTATGAGCAAGAATGTGCCTCCTACCTCCTAATCCTTTTCTCAAAGAAATGTTTCACTTTACAATTTGCCTTACCATGCACATCAGTAGACCTGGCACAGTGCCGGTGGATGCAATCCGAGCCCATCAGTGAGAAAAGCTGGATAATGAGAGGGTTCCTGAATCATCCTCCCAAGGGGATAACCTTCGGAGAGAAGGCAGTCGTTAAGGCAACCCGCTTTCAGATAGTTGCGCATTCTCCTGGCAATCTTAAAGAAGCTGTTTTTAAGAAAACAATATTTTGAGAAAGTAATTACTACTTCCGTTTCCGGCCTAGGCAGCCTAGTTTTATTTTTAGTGGGGGAAGTGATGTAAGAGCCTGAAAAAAACACTTTCAGCAGGACAGGTGCTAAGGCATAGGGAGGACACCACACTCAGCTGCAGCTCATGCTGAAAGGCTCATTAAGCTTATCTGCTTTCAACCAAAGGGTGAGCCAAAATACTGACCTGCAGAAGTGTTTTTTAATGCAGTTAAAGTGGGATTATTGAAACAAATCGATTCAATATATGAAAACTCCTGATAACTATTTACTGAAATTTTCTGTCCATTTCCTACCAGGACCAAAAATCACAAAATGTAGAAAATACTGGAGTGACAAAAGAATCACAGAGTACAGTAGAGGAAAGGGGGGAAAAAGTATATATAAGGCAGAGGCAGGTGGATCGATGTGAGTTCGAGGCCAGCCTGGTCTACAAAGCGAGTCCAGGACAGCCAAGGTACACAGAGAAACCATGTCTCGAAAAACTAAAAAACCAAAACAAAACCAAAACCAAAACAAAACAAAAAAATGTTGCAATATATATTGCAATTTCTTTGTTTTTGTTTTTGTTTTTGTTTTTTGTTTTTTTTTTTTTTTTGAGACAGGGTCTCTCTATGTAGCCCTAGCTGTCCTGAAATCACTTTGTAGACCAGGCTGGCCTTGAACTCACAGAAATCATCCTGCCTCTGCCTCCTGGGTGCTGGGTTTTAACATGTGTGTACCATGCTTGGCTCAAAATTATGCAAATTTTAAAAGACTGAACTCAGGCCACACAAGAGATAGGACACAGGTCTGTCTCCTGGTATCATTCTTCTGCAATCAAAACATAAATCTCATAGTTGCGTTGGATGTCAGCTATTTATATATTTCTCAGTTTCTCTCTGTCTCTTTGTTCCTGTGTGCGTGTGTGTGCACATGGGTGTTGGATATGTCTACATATGTATGCATGTCCATATGTGTGTTTAGGCACATAGAGTCAGGAGAAATACATTGGCTGCCATGCCTAGAGACCACCGGCATTGCTTCTTTGTTTGTTTGTTTGTTTGTTTGTTTGTTTTAGGCAGATTGTCTCATTGCAGTGGAACTTGCCAGGGTACTAAACTAGTTGACCAGCCCCACGAATTGATCTGTCTCCTCCTGCTCAGTACTGGGTAGCAAGCATGATATGGCTCCTCATTTTCTTTATGTGAATTCTAGGGGATCGAATTCAAGTTCTCATGCCTCATAAATACCATACTCACTGAGCTATCACCCCATCCCTTCATAGGTTTCTTTAAATGTTAAGCATCCATTTGCATTCCAGTATAATTTTTTCCATAAACAGATAAATTCATCTTTAATAAACATTTCATTTACAAATCAATTCAGAATTCCAGAAAGTTACATGGATGAAAGGACTTCAGTGGGTCCACATACCAAAACATATATTTACCCAGATACTTATTAAAGTAGCTCTAATATTTTATCTTTCCGCACAAATAAAAACTGTATACACACTTACAATTCATATATAAAAACAAGCACACTGCTTGGTTTTCCTGAGCATCCCAAGAACAGGTTGAGTAGCATGTGAGGTGCACACTTCTCTGTCCTTAGTTATTTCTGTGGTATTTCTTCCCTAAGAAGATAAGTCTGCTATGTGGTCAAACTGCTGTTACCAAAGTCAGGACATTCAGAATGGATCCAGTACCTCTAACCGCTTGCTGCTGAGTGATCCAATAGGGCCCTTCCCCTACCCCACCCCAGGGTTAAGATCCACCCTCTGGTCAGACACTGCATTTACTTCTCATATCTCTTTTCCTTGTTTAAATTTCAAAGTTTCTCTGTCTTTTATATCATGCACATAGTAGGCAACCACAGTCCTCCAGAGCACCCTAAACTTTTATACTATAATACTTATTTTGGGTTTGTCTGATGATTCCATTTGAGACCATAAGCATCCATGGCCATAACACAACATGACTGATATGTCCTCAGGGAATCACACCTCAAAACGTACATGTCCATTTGCCCTGCTGGCACATTAGCTTTCATTACTCCGAGTTCTCTGAATAGCTTTTTTTTTTAATGATTAATTTATTTATTTATCTCCATTAATTGCTAAATTGAGATAAAAATCTGAGTACATTTGAACACCATTTGTAAGTCAGATTTTTCTCACTTTACAAGAATTCACAAGTGTGCTAGCAAGTGCCAGGAAATAAGAGCTGATCAGAGATTACATGATTGGACCGAAATCATTTTGGTAGCAAATGCTTCGGCCTGGCCCCCTCCTCAGCATTCCTTCACACCAGGTGATCTCATATTTCCAGTCATCCCTGCTTTTTCAGGGATGCTTTCTTACATGCCTATAAACATGTAAAAACATGTTTTTAAGCACCTATGAGAGAGAACAAAACCAACCTTTTCTTAAGAGATCAGATAGATAAATGGATGGATAAATGATAAATAAGTAGATAGAAGATGGATGGATGGATGGATGGATGGATAGATATAGATGATAGATAGGTAGGTAGATAGATAGATAGATAGATAGATAGATAGATAGATAGATAGATAGATATTGATAGGTACTCACAAAGAGACAGGCAGGCTGGCAGGCAGGCAGGCAGACAGACAGGCAGAGGCCAATTACAGAGTTAGATTGAAACCAAAAATTTACTCTCTGAATAGCTTTATTTCTCCTTGCAACTATCATCTATGAAGAAATACTTTGAGATCACTTGGACATTCTGCTATTCTTCTAAAATCCCTGCTAGCTGTATTGAATCTTGCCTGGCCTTCCTTTCTTTATGATGCTCATAGAGGATAGTGTTCTTTCTACACTGGCTTTCTACAACAGTCAGTAACCAGCAGTTTACCATATGTAAAAATATTATTTCTATTTTAAATTTGTAAACTAACATGGGGGTTCATGGTTTTGGAGATCCTTCATAATTTGTTAATGTGTTTAATAATTCTGATGCTCAAGTGTCTTCAGGTTTGGCCAGTTGGAGACCCTTCAGCTGATTCCTGTGTCCTTGTGACATACTGCATCATTCATGGTGTGTGTGTGGGGGGGGTGTGGAGTGTTTATGTGGTGTGGGTGTGGGTGGTGTGTGGTATATGTGTGTGGTGTGT
>OU015750.1:39677840-39693366 GCA_907169655.1 Acomys percivali | reverse complement strand
AATGTCTAATTACCCTGCCTTGGCCTTGGACTCCAACCATTTCCATCCTGTGGCATTTAAACAAGACTGAACATTTCTAGCTCAATCCATTTATCCACGAATTTCGGGAATTCCTTGTTTTGAATAGCTGAGTAGTATTCCATAGTGTATATGTACCACAGTTTCTTTATCCATTCTTCTACTGAGGGACATTTAGGCTCTTTCCATGATCTGGCTATTATGAATAAGGCTGCTATGAACATGGTTGAGCAAATTTTCTTGTTGTGTGCTGGTGCATCTTCTGGGTATATTCCAAGGAGTGGAATAGCTGGGTCTTGAGGAAGCCCTATTCCCAGTTTTCTGAGATAGCACCAGATAGATTTCCAAAGTGGTTGTACTAGTTTGCATTCCCACCAGCAATGAAGGAGTGTTCCTCTCTCCCCACATCCTCTCCAGCATGTGGTGTCGCTTGAGTTTTTGATCTTAGCCATTCTGATGGGTGTAAGATGGAATCTCAGAGTTGTTTTGATTTGCATTTCCCTTATGACTAAGGAGGTTGAGCATTTCTTTAAGTGTTTCTCAGCCATTTGATATTCTTCTGTTGAGAATTCTCTGTTTAGTTCCAAGCCCCATTTCTCAATTGGGTTATTTGGTTTGGTGGTGTTTAATTTCTTGAGTTCTTTATAAATGGATTGAGCTAGAAATGATCATAATGAGTGAGTTAACCCAGAAGCAGAAAGACTCAAATGTTACATACTCACTTATATCTGCATACTAGCCCAAGGGGCATGTCCCATGAAAGCCTTTACTTACCAGGAAACTGGGACAGAGGGAAGGACATCCTATTGGGACTCTAGATGAGAGAACCATGTGAGAATAGCAAAGTAGAAGGATCCAGTGGGTCCTAGAAACCTACAAGTAGAACATTATGATAGGCAGATTTGGGCCCAGGGGTCCCGCTCAAACTAAGGCACCAGCCAAGGACAATACAGGCAGTAAACTTTAAACCCCTACCCAGATCTAGACAATGGTCAGAACAGTCTCCACACTTGAGTGGAAAGTGGGACATGACTTTCTCATGTACTCTGGTGCCTCACATTTGACTATGTGCCCTGGAGGGGGAGACCCAGTGGCACTCAGAGGAAGGACAGCAGGTCACCGAGAAGAGACTTGATACCCTATGAGCATATACAGGGGGAGGTAATCCCTCTCAGGAACAGTCATAGGGGAGGGGAATAAGGGGAAAATGGGAGGGAGGGAAGAATGGGAGGATACAAGGGATGGGATAACCATAGAGATGTAACAAGAATAAATTAATAAAATTTTTAAAAAAGATGGCTTTATTTAAAAAAATAAAAATAAAAATAAATAAATAAATAAACAAGACTGAAAAGACATGGTTCCCTTTACTGTAGTTGGTGTTCGAGATTAAAACCTCAGATAGGAGAAGAGAAAGCTAGCTCAGCAGCATAAAAGCATTCTCTACCAAACCTGATGGCCTAAGTTTGATCGTTAGAACCAACAGAACGGAGAAGAGACCCAATTCCCACAAGTCCTCCATTTTCCACACGCTCAGAGAGAATCCCTTGTACCACACATGCATATATAAAATAAATAAATGTGAAAATAATTGAAATTTGTGTATAAAAATATGTTCCTTAATTCCAGGGTATATTACTATGCCTTTCTCCACTTAGTAAACATGTGTACGTGCATGAATACACATATATGTGGATCACAGAGGTGCACTTCTGTGCAGGGATATGTGCATATTTTAAGAATCACAAAAATTCCAAATCATTCAATAGAGCTCCTACTTGCTACGTTCAGCATTATGTACACGAGTGTACACACTGAAATTCTGACCCTAACTCATTTATTTATCTTTAATTCAACTAACCTGTTTCAGAATTACCCCTCCCAAACATCCATCACAAACACAAACCCACGAAGCCCATGTGTTGCCTCCTTGCCCACCACACACAACCAACTTTGATGTTCAGTACTGACAAATGCAACCTGTCTTAAAATGTCCCCACATCCACATCCTAGTGGCATGAAGCACTTAAAAAGTCACACTGAAGAACTTCTGGCTGATAGGAATGCATGCTTTTCTCCATGGCACAGCTTTGCTGTTTCCTTCTAAATGTTTCTCCCCTGGCAAAAGGAATCCCATCTTTTCCCATGCCAGTAGTGTCATCTTAACAGTGTAGTGACAGAAAGGAGAGCAGGAGACTCTGGAGCTTTAAGCATTTTTGTTAGGGATGTGTAGAGAAATGGCATTATTCGAACCTGATTAATCTTTCCAGGGACCTTGAGTATTTTCAGAATCTGCTGTGATGCTCTACATGGCATCTATAAATAGCTACAAAAGAACACTGAGGAGAATATTATCTTCCTATATCATTAAAACTGAATTTCTGATTCATAGCAGCCAACACTACTTCCCCCTCAACTTTTTCCTTTCAGACTGCTACCTAGAGTTCATTGAGTGAATCTTGGTCTTTACTTGAAAAGGATTTATTTCCCCCATTCTTTGTTTTGTATTTACATTTTATATCTACTTTCTAGAGTCCTACAGACTCATAAAATGGTTTTGAATAGCATAGCTGCAGAGATGATGGGGAGGTCAGCTATGTTAATTTCAGAGCGCCCCAGACTTCGGTGTGAGGTTGCCTAGCAACCCATCTCTCAGGCCTCCTTTGTGGGGGAGAGAAGAGAAAGCAATTCCTTTGTATACTCTCAAGCTGAGATGGCTTTATAAAGTGAAAAAACCCCTTTGCAATAGGTCCGGCATAACCCCCGTTTCTCTTCTCCTGCCCACTTTGTGCACTTCACACATGACGAGAGAAAGACCCCAGTCTTTGATGCTTGAGATCTGATGATACAGGCATAAAATAGAACTAGTTGCAGCAATGGTCAAACAGAGCAAGTTATGACCTGTTTCCTTACGTTAGACTGAGACACATTAATTAAACTGCCCAGCTTCTCCTTTCTCTTATATGAAAGCACGCTTTCCCCCTCACGTTCTCAAAGCCAGTGGGTGTTAAATGAAACAGCAAAGGAGGCCTGCTGAGCATCGGTTGCCATAGCGACCCGAGTCAGGAGTGGTGCTTTTCTCCTTAGGCACGGGATGGCTGAAATATGTTCAACCAGGGGACCCAAGAGGCATGCTGACTGGAAATCAGCAACTGAGAATAACCTGCTCTGTTCCCTCTTATCCACACTAACCTGAAAAAATAAATAAATAAATAATGAACCCCTCTGCTAGTCCCTCAACAGCCGAGAACTGAACTTCAGTGGGTGGCACAAGTGCCCTACCGAAGGATACAGGGGAAAGATACAGACTAGCAGAACCCAAATCAATGGCTTAGACATCTAGGCAAGATATGCTGCCCTTTCAAGCAGCACTAAAAACGCAAAATGAAAGGGGACAGCTGGAGATCCATATTGTTAAAAATACCTATGTACATTTTTAAACCATTTATAATCCGTCCTCTATCGTTATTTTCTAAGCAGACAGCACAACAGAGGAGCACATTTTTGGTCCAGATCAATGTAACTTTAATAGACAGTCTTTCTGACTTAGAACAGTGTGAGACACATTGCTTTGTACTCGGCTGGCCTGCCTCTAATAGCGGACGAGAACAGAGAGACCACACAGCATCTTACTCTTTGGAATCAGACAACCAGGATTTTCATCCTCCGCCCCTTCTTAGCAGTGTGACTTGGGGCAAAAATTCTCTCTCTTGACTTTTGAAGTCTCTGTTTTGTGGCGTTTAAGATGGTACTTAAGAGTAGATTGTTGACATGCAAACAAGCCATAGCTGTGAAGCAGCTGGGTCAACACTGACCTGGTGTTAGGAATTTGGCTTGAGCAGGAAGTGCTCACACAGCAGGTGGTAAATGCCCTGCGCTGTGCTCACTATGGGAGTGATAATGCAATCCCAGCCAAAAGGACACACCTGCACAAGAACCTGACTCCAGATCACTCAGCTTTTCACGCCTTGGTTTCTTTTTTTTTTAATATATTTTATTAATTTATTCATATTACATCTCAATTGTTATCCCATCCCTTGTATCCTCCCATTCCTCCCTCCTTCCCATTTCCCCCTTACTTCCTTCCCCTATGACTGTGACTGAGGGGGGAGCCCTGTATATGCTCATAGGGTATCAAGTCTCTTCTCGTGACCTGCTGTCCTTCCTCTGAGTGCCACCAGGCCTCCCCATCCAAGGGACGCACCCCTTGGTTTCTATGCCATCTTTTGTGCGTACTGACATGGCACACTCCTTGAGGATCAGCCTCAAGGATCATTTCAAAGAAGAAGCTTCTCATATTTTACAGCTCAGTCTGTTTTTGTGCCCAAATGAGTGGTCCTAGCACAGCTGTCAATTTAGGATGCTGAATAACTTGCCTTTGTGGATGCAGGGGAAAGAATGGGCATCTGCATCCGAATGCAACTCACTAGTGGAGGGTCCAATGTTGCTGGCAGTGGGAGTATAAAATGCAACATGTATAAATTCCTCAAATATCTTTTCTAGGTACTTACTTTCAACAGCAGTGTGCTTTCTGGTGATTAGCAAATCAACATAATTTATGAAATGTGTATCCCTCTTAACATTTCAGATCACTGAACCCAGTCCTTTTGTTTTGGACATGAGCGGCGGAGCTCAGATTATGATTGATTTACCACATCCACTCACTGATGTGCATATATTTACATACGTATATTCATATAAACAATTTTATATAGCGTCACACACACACACACACACACTGCAAGGGCTCATGTGCTCAAGGCATGTTCTCTAGTGTGCTGGCATTACCAAGTAATAAAAAACTTGAAGATGTGAGACCTAGTAAAAAGTGATTGAGTCACCTAAACACTCCCCTCTGAAGAGATTATGCTTCTTTCAAGAAAACATTTAGCGCCTCTAAGACTATAGATTATTATTTTTTAAAAAGGAGTTTGCTTCCATGGCCTATGGCTTCCCATTTTACTCTATGATTTCTCCTTCCTTTATATACGTTATCCAACCATGAGACTGTCACTGAAGGGCAGATCAATGGGGCCGTCCTTCCAACACTGCATTCTGAATAAGCCTTACTTGTTCGTAAGGTATCCATCCTCAGATATTTCATTATAGAAACAGTAGATTAATGCACATATAAGTATGCATCTACATATACATTAAACACCCACTTCCAAGTAAACAGAAAATCAGGTTCACAGATGCATAAAATTTATCACTGTTATCTCAAAGCAGACTCAAAGGTACCCCAAACTAGGGGACAGGGCTACATTTTCCTTCATGCTTGTATTCATTCACCTATCTAGCTATTTAATAATTGATGTAAAGACCTCTTCCATGCTAAGCACTGTGCCAAGCAGAGAGCCCTTACACATGACAGACCCATCCTCTCCAGTGCTCACAGACACAGCATTGCTTTCTTTTTGCAAAGTTAACAACGATACCATATACAATCCATGGGTTTCCAGTAGACAGGATCAAAGGAAAGAATTTACCTAGGTCTATAGTAATAGATAAGAAAGTTTCCAGGTCCCAAAGTGTCCTATGGGTAGTATAGCTGATCACCTACATTTAAAAGCTGATTTTAATTATAGAAAATATTCAACTTTCATTGAAATAGCAATTTGAAATTGCTATGATAAATTGTTTATTTTGTAATTTTTTAAAAAGTGAGTTTTCCTTTTTTATTAATGTGCTTATTTTTATGTACATGGGTGTTTTGCCTGCACTTACCTCTGTGTACCGTGAGTGTGCCTATTGACCTCTGAAGCCAGAAGAAGACACTAGAGCCCTTGGATCTGAAGTTATCAATTGTTGTGTGCTGCCATATGGGTGCTGAGAATTGAACCTGGTTACACTGGAAGAGCAGCCACTGCTCTTAATTGTTGAACTATCTCTCTGGCCCTTTTTGTCCTCTTTCAAGACAGGGTACCATTAAATTGGCCAGGATGGCCTCAAGTGTGTGATGTTCTTGCCATAGGCCCCAAGCGAGCCAGCACACTTGCCTCAACATCACAATTCCATTTATTTTCTTTCTCCTAGATGTCTGGTGTAGTAGGATTATTGCAAGGCTTTCTTTCCACTCTCTACTTTCCAAACAGAGGACAGTCAGAAAGACATATGTGCATGCATTTTGGTATTGTGTTTATATAGAGCTAAGTGTTTTAATTTTATATTGCTCTTACTGTTATGAGTTTTATGTTTATACATTGTTTAATCACCCTGTAAAAATGCAACTTAACTACCTTCTCAACTGTTTTGAAAAATGAGGAGAAACTTGGAGAGGATCAAATCAGGTTTGCTCCCTTGAGCCCTAAGGATTCCCTTTATACCATTCACCAAGTGTGTATAATAGCACATCCATCTTCTTGGGATCATATGTCTGTCCTGGGGCAGTGCGCACTAGCATCAGTCAAACAAAGAAGCACAACTCATGGAAATGGATGAGCATCACTCCTTCAGGTCATCACAAACAAGATGCTATCTGGTGAAGTGAACTCATTTGGAGAGGCAGAAGCAAGTGAAGATGCTGAGCCCTTAGGGGGTAAGATGACCCTCTGGATGGATTCTAGAGCTCTGCCTGGCGATGGCTCCACTGTAGAACTGCACCTTGCTGGCACATGACGCTTAGGGCAAAAATATCATTGCAAGTCTATTCAACATCCTTCTATTTAACTATAAAACTATAACCACCATTGTTTTTGTCCCTCAGCTCATATACACGGGATACTATCCTTTGTCTTCACCTGTTTCCACAGAAGAATCCCTTACTTGATTGACGTGAAGTCAACTCTCTTTTGTTTATGTTTATGATATTTTATTAAGGCTCCAAATCTTCCTGTTGTGACTCTTAAGGAAATTCTATCATTTTTATAAAAAACCAATAAAGAAATTCTCCAATAGTCAGCATTTGTTTAATAAACCTTGATGTCCTTTAGACCCAAATGTGTAAAAATGTGAACCACAGCCAGTCTTTTTTTTGCCCAACTGCAAGAGAATCTGGAACCAGACTTTTTTCCAATGCAGCAAGGAACAAGAGAAAAACAGAACCGTTGGTTTCATATGAAAATAATAGGAATGTTTGTCTTCCACTACCGCACACTGAGTAGTTCTGAAGAATCAGCATTCTTAGTACTAGAAAAAATATTACAGAATCAGAAAAGTAAAAAAAAAAAAAAAAATGCCTGTAAAATATTACTTTAAAAAATCAGGATGGTAGTACTGAAGAATCAAGAAAAAATATTACTGAGAAATCAGAAAAGTAAAAAAGTGTCCTTGTCTAAAGAGTTCCTGGATCATGCTTGCCTTTCTATGTCAATCATCCTTCCGCCTCGTGTCCCGCCTCTCCTAGACTTCCATCTGTCGGAAGAACATGACCATCTGTACCGTTACTGATAATCAATCCTACATAGCCAAGCTCCTTTTGAAAACATCTAATATAGGACTACAGAGAAGGCTTCACTAACCGTGTCTCTGGTTTTTCTTATATGAGGGTACCCCTCAAATTAAGAAGCAAGTCGGAGTGACTTGAGGAGTCCTGATGCCAGAATGAAAAGCACTGCCAATAGGGGATCTGTGTAGGTGTCCTACTGCTGTTCTTAGGATAGAATTACTGGCTCCCAACAGCACAAATTTAGTTCCCTCTGTTTTAGGTCAGAAGTCTGAAGTGGGTCCTATATGGCTACAATCAGGGTGATGCCAAGCAGCCTCACTTTGGGCTCCAGGGAAGAGCTTGTTCTTTGAATTCCTTGGATTCTAGAATTCCCATTTTTTCCCTCATGGCCGCAACATTCAAACTCATTTCTGCCATTCTATCTGTCTTAACTTCTCTGTGCTCTTCTTTTCCTAGGTAGGACCCCTGCGGCTACAGTGGTTCCCTGTGGACACAGCGAGGTCTTGTCACTGATAAGCTATGGAATGCAGTCACAGCTGCAGTCTCTCTTCCTGTCAGGGAGCACACTCACTGCTCTAGAGACTGGGAGGCGGACATCTCTGGGAAAGAGAGTTTCTCTGCTTCTCACAAGGTTGAAAGCATCTCAGGCTTATAACTTGGAAATCACAGAGCCTCACTAAAAGTGCATTGGGATGCTGTGAGGATTGCTGAGTTCTTTACTTTTGATGTCTTGGACCATGTCCATTCTTCTAGTCCTAGGCTATAGGCCAGTATGATGACTTTAAATCAGGCAAACCTGGGTTCTCAGTGCATCCGGACTGTGGGAACTTGGACACTTTCTCAGACCCTTGGGGCTTCCATATCCATTTCTCTTGTCTGACACATCTAGGGGTAACAGACAGATGTTCACCTGAAGAAGCAACTTGGGAAATAACACTAATGAGAAAAAGAGGGGTGTTTCCTGCTGCTATGGTGGCCGTTCAAGGCTGGACTTTTGAAATCAAAGGAGGCAAGCCTTTGTCCCAGATGAGGCCAACCCAGTAGGGCAACGGTAAAGTGGGTGAATGAGGCACTTGCCTGGAGGCTAAATTTAGACCCACCCAAATACTCAGTAGCCAAAATAGTGAATGTCTTAACACATTATTGTGAAAAATTTAAAATATCAAGGTACAAGGTTTGTAAAAATATATTTTAAATGTAAAATCTGTAAATAAATGTGAGGTCACTGTTATGTGTAGACATCTTCAAGTTTCACGCAAGAAAGGAAAAACCAACCCATGTTGATGATCTTGGTATGTGGAACTGTGGTATTTTGATCATCACAGAACTTGACTTTCAACATTCAGCTGAGAAGGCCAGCTCCTCAGGTACCCTGTCCATACCCCACCCTGCCATACCCCGCCCCCATGCTCTTTACACATGTGACACACCGAGGACAATTCCTGGAGAGGTTTGGCTGTGAGGCATCAGCAGCCAACACTCATGGCATCTGGTGGAGGCTGGCCTTGATTCTGTCCTCTGGCCTGGTCAGGGAACACCACAGCATGCACCATGGGACGAAGCTCCCTTGCCAGAAGGATACCCTTATGCCATATAGTCATTTACTTTTTTCTTTCTTTCTTTTATTTTTCCTTTTCTTTCCAGGTTTTTAAAAGTAATTTATTCATATTACATCCCAATTGTTATCCCATCCCTTGTATCCTCCCATTCCTCCCTCCCTCCTGCTTTCATCCTATTCCCCTCCCCTATGTCTGTGACTGAGGACAACTTCCTCCCCCCCTATATGATCATTATCATAGGGTATCAAGTCTCTTCTTGATAGCCTGTTATCCTTCCTCTGAGTGTCACCGGGCCTCCCCATCAAGGGGACGTAGTCAAATATGGGGCACCTGAGTTCGTGTGTGAGGTAGGTGAAGCACTTGCAGACTCTGCGGCCCCCAAGGCTGGCTGACTGTCTCAGTGCTGGGTAATGCAGTCTCAGCCCAACAGGAACCTGACCTCGCCTTTCCCTTTTCCTGAGGCCTTCTTGAATGAAAGGTCCAGGTCACTGACTCAGACCTGAAGCTGCCATTAATATTGCTGAGGAAACACTGCTTTGATCATTCACTGACCACTCACTGGCTTTGGCTAGAATTTCTAAGCAAACAGTCCAAAGAGAAGCATCATTTCTATTCCCTCGCCTTTGAATCCCATTTTAGGGCAGGGATCACAACCACATTGCTTGATGGATGTAAACCCTTTATTGCTGTAAAGATGAAAAGAAGTTAGGTGTGAGCTCTGCTAGATGCTCATCCTCTTCTTTGTGCATTTCTCAATGCCTCTACACACACACAACATGTTCTAGACCGTCGGCATGAAGAAAAGCTGTAAAGTCTCTGTCTTCATTTGAAGATGAGGGAGTCCCAAAAGGGAGAGGGAGTTCATAACACTGAGAATATAAAGATGTTCAAAGGAGGGAGAGTTTTAACAGGCAGGGTGGAGGGGCACACATCAGACTCTCCAGAGAAAGATGCTCACCTAAGGTGTGTGTTGGGGGGCGGGTATTTAAACACTTTACATCCTCTCCTCTGAAAAGCATCCTGCTTACTGCTGCAGATCTTGTGACTGCTGGAAAAAAATAAAGCTGCATCAGATAAGCCCAGACATAAAAAGGGAAGGGACCTCTTTTGAGCAGGAGCAGATGCAATTAGTGCCCAAGAAACAGGAGAGCGAGCTGTTACACCAGTCACTGAAATGCAGGCAACTGTATTTTTGTTATGAGTCATCTTCAATCATAGCTATTGAATGGGATTTACTGTATATAATTTGTTGGGAAAAAAACTTACCCTTTTTCCGTAACACGTGGGATTTTTTTTTTTTCTTTCTTAAATGAACAGAAGAAAAAGGGTGGCACTTGATTATTTCACTGAGCCTCCTTGGAAGTGAGGCTGGTTGACACTGCTGTTCATTTCTTGGCTTGACATGCGACACCATCCACACTATGCCAGCCTCACATTGATTCCCATGAGAGAAGCTACAGACCCTCCGGGTGCTTTACTGTTTATATAACACATTTCCACATTGAATAGGTTTCCTTTTCTAACTTTCATCTCCTTTAGCACAATGTTCGAAGGTGGTAATGTAAATGCTTTCTCATCCACACCATTGTTTCTTTGTGTTTGGTTTGTTTGTTTGTTTGTTTGTTTTTCTTATTTCCCTTGGGGTGTTTTCTTTGTGGATGGACTTCTTTTGGGCCCATAGTATAATGCTATATGTATATAATTTAATTTCTCTTTGGCAGCTTTTTAAGATTCAACACTCATTACCCTTTCCTCGTGATTATAATTTCTTTGTAGTCTGAAAGCCTTCTCCCATGCTGCATCCTAGTTGGGTTTGTAATATCTGCATTGATGCACAGTCAACCGACATCCTTTTGGCTTGGCTGCTACGGCACAGTGACGAGCTTCAGCCAGGCCATGGACAGGACCTTGGGCTTTCTGCCTGGGCTTTTCTTTTTTTTTAAATTTACTCTTGTTACATTTCTATGGTTATCCCATCCCTTGTATCCTCCCATTCTCCCCTCCCTCCCATTTTTCCCTTATTCCCCTCCCCTATGACTGTTCCTCAGAGGGATTACCTCCCCCTGTATATGCTCATAGGGTATCAAGTCTCTTCTCAGTGACCTGCTGTCCTTCCTCTGAGTGCCACTAGGTCTCCCCCTCCAGGGGATATAGTCAAATGTGAGGCACCAGAGTACATGAGAAAGTCATATCCCTCTCTCCATTCAAGTGTGGAGACGGTTCTGACCATTGGCTAGATCTGGGTAGGGGTTTAAATTTTATCGCCTGTATTGTCCTTGGCTGGTGCCTTAGTTTGAGCAGGACCCATGGGCCCAAATACGCCTATCATAATGTTCTACTTGTAGGTTTCTAGGACCCACTGGATCCTTCTACATTGCTATTCTCACATGGTTCTCTCATCTAGAGTCCCAATAGGATGTCCTCCCCTCTGTCCCAGTTTCCTGGTAAGGGAAGGCTTTCGTGGGACATGCCCATTGAGCTAGTATGCAGATATAAGTGAGTATATACCATTTGAGTCTTTCTGCTTCTGGGTTAACTCACTCATTATGATCATTTCTAGCTCAATCCATTTATCCACAAATTTTGGGAATTCCTTGTTTTTAATAGCTGAGTAGTATTCAATAGTGTATATGTACCACAGTTTCTTTATCCATTCTTCTACTGAGGGACATTTAGGCTGTTTCCATGACCTGGCTATTATGAATAAGGCTGCTATAAACATGGTTGAGCAAATTTTCTTGTTGTGTGCTGGTGCATCTTCTGGGTATATTCCAAGGAGTGGAATAGCTGGGTCTTGAGGAAGGCCTATTCCCAGTTTTCTGAGATAGCACCAGATAGATTTCCAAAGTGGTTGTACTAGTTTGCATTCCCACCAGCAATGAAGGAGTGTTCCTCTCTCCCCACATCCTCGCCAGCATGTGGTGTTGCTTGAGTTTTTGATCTTAGCCATTCTGATGGGTGTAAGATGGAATCTCAGAGTTGTTTTGATTTGCATTTCCCTGATGACTAAGGAAGTTGAGCATTTCTTTAAGTGTTTCTCAGCCATTTGATATTCTTCTGTTGAGAATTCTCTGTTTAGTTCCAAGCCCCATTTCTCAATTGGGTTATTTGGTTTGGTGGTGTTTAATTTCTTCAGTTCTTTATATATTTTGCATATTAGACCTTTGTCAGATGTAGGGTTGGTGAAGATCTTTTCCCAGTCTGTAGGCTGTTGCTTTGTTCTCTTGACAGTGTCTCCAGCCTTACAGAAGCTTCTCAGCCTTATGAGGTCCCATTTATTAATTGTTTACATTACGGCCTGGGCTGTTGGTGTTCTGTTCAGGAAGTTTTCTCCTGTGCCAATATGTTCCAGGCTCTTCTCCACTTTTTCTTCTAACTGACTTAGTGTCTTTGGTTTTATGTTGAGGTCTTTAATCCACTTGGATTTGAGTTTTGTGCAAGGTGACAAATATGGGTCCAGTTGCATTTTTTTTCCATTGAATGGATTTGGCTTCTTTGTCAAAAATCAAGTGACCATATGTGTGTGGATTCATATCTGGGTCTTCAATTCGATTCCACTGATCAACCAGCCTGTTGCTGTGCCAGTACCATGCTGTTTTAATTACTATTGCTCTATAGTACAATTTGAGATCAGGTATGAAGATTCCTCCGGAGCACCTTTTATTGTACAAGATCGTTTTTGCTATTCTGGGTTTTTTGTTTTTCCACATGAAGTTCAGAATTGAACTTTCAATGTCTTTAAAAAAATGTGTAGGTATTTTGATAGGGATTGCATTGAATCTGTAGATTGCTTTTGGTACTGCTTGGGCTTTTAAACCACCCGATTTACCTCTTTATTACAAAGCTTGCTCCACAGCTGCACATCTAGTTGACAAGGCAGAGGTTACGAGTTAGAGTTACTCGTTGGAAGTGCCAACAGCTCCTCCCTTTCCCCTTCCTGAAGACAATACAGATGGAATGCCTGAACCACCTGATGACAGGAGAGAGGTTTGGCCTGCCTCCCCTCCAGCCCTTCCTATTCTAAGCTGAGAGAAAAAAACGTAGGGATTCCCACTCAGGTTTCACAGGGTATTGTGAAGAAGCATTTCTTCCCACACATCAAGAGGAAGAAAAGGCCCATATATTTAAAAGCCTGGGAAAGACCTTTTGTCCTTGGATGTTGAAGGGACATTGTAGATGAGAAAAGCATGGAAGTATGCTATCAAAGTGTGACAGATTGCCAAGGAATTGTGACATAGAGGAGCTGCAAACTGTGAAGGCAGAGAGTGTAACAATAATATATTTTAAATGCTTATTAATGCATATTAGCTATACAAAATAGTAGGCTTCTTTCTAACTTCACACATGCAAGTAACACAATTTCATCTTATTGTTTTTTAATTTCATGAATTTTGGGTGTTTTGATTACTGTAGCAAGTCTAAAACCACCTTTCCTATGGGTACTCAAATCAAATTTAAATTATATTAACTTTGAAGTTACATCACATTTACTGTGTATCTAGTAGGAGTTTTAATATTTCTGTTAGTACTTGTATCACTGAACATAAAAAAATCATCACATATTACATAAGGTATCAAGCCTGAACTATTTTATCTTGTTCACTGTTTGCGAACTGTTCCTATTATTTTCTGGATTTTCCTCATTAAAAATGTTTATCCCTTGGTGCCACATGCCGTCTCTCCACCCAGTCAGATTTCCCACATCCTTCTGCAAGGTCTAGCCTGGCAAATCTCCCTGACATTCCCCATCCCATGCACTTTTCTCAACCCACCAGCAGATGTAGTTACCCAGCCTCGTCTGGCCACCCTGCTTGTAAAGCAACACGTTTCTCAACTGCTGTCAAGACCCTTTCTACCTCTCCCCTGTGGCACAGGCCCCAAGCCACATAGAATCTTTTCAGCCAGCTAGAACTATCCTAACACTCCAGGCATGGACCAGGAGACACCTATACACCAACCCCGCCTCCTCTATCCATGTGACTTCTTTTGTTAATTCTAAGTCTGGTATGGACAGAGCAGGCTGGGTCAGAAAATACAATGTATGGCTAGGTTGGACTTAAAGAACAGAAATGGCGTGGGTGGAATGAAGTCACGTGCCTATATCTCATTGCAAAAATATCAATAACATGAAAGACCAAGTAGGTATCTTCTCTAGAAAACCTACTAGTCCTGTAGAAGTGTTTGCCAATAAGAATTACTTAGCTGAACACCAGGATACAGAACTTTAAAGAATAATCCTAAACCTCATCAAAGAACTCAAGAAGTTTAAAGAAGACACAAAGAAACAGCTCCATGAAATTATGGAAAAAGAACTTGAGAATAAATTCCTGAGTGATGCCCAAGAAACCACAAACATAAAGCTGATGGAAATTAAAAAGACAACCCAAGACTTGAGAATAGAATTCAAAAGGCAGATAGGAACACTGAAGAAAACAAGCTGAAATGAGGAAGGAATTTGAAAAATTCAGATCTCAGCTAGAAAACTCAGAGGAACAGCCTTACAACTCAAACCAATCAAGTATGCCAAGATGAAAGTGGGAAAGCACACAAGGCCTCAGCTACACACACACACACACACACACACACACACACACACACACACACACAACCTATAGGAAATTAAGGAATGATGACAACAGGAAAAATAGTCTTACCCAGAGAAGAGAACACAATTGGTTACCCAATACCAAATGGTGAGCCATAAAATCATACATACAAATAACATTATACAGAACAAGTAAGTTACACTTAGTAATATATACATTTAGTACATATGTATACATATACACCATGCATATATGTATGAATATGCATGTACCTATAATATACATATATGAATGAAGCCACAATTACAAAAACAGAAGCTGTGAATTTGAAAGAGAGCAAGGAAACATACATGGGAGAGTTTGGAGGGAGGGAGGGGAAGGGAGAAACGAGGTAATTGTATGAAAGCCTCAAAAATAAATGTAAAAATATTATTAAAAGATGTTTATCACTTGTTACTTATATTTTTACCTCACAGAAGTATACCTAAATGTTTTATCAATTGGTACATATAAGGGCATACACATGTTGGTGGGGCCATGAAAATGGAAGGTACTTACTTGTAAGTCAGAATATATTCTTAGATATTTGTCTTTTGTGGCCTTCTGTACTTATTTGAGAAACTCTTTCCCAGCTTGGAACTCTCCAAAGAGGCTAGGGTGACAGCCATGGAGTTCCAGGGATCTGCCTTCCTCTACATCCCCAGTGCTAGCACTATAGGCATGACATACCACACATTGTTTCTTAGGTAGGTCCTAGGGATTTTACTGTGGTCATCATTCTTGCTAGGAAAACTCTTTGTCCTCCCACCCAGTTTTGTCACTTTGTGAGGCTGCGGGGGGGGGAGGGGGGCGCGAGGACAAAGCATAAACATGTGAATTTATGCTTTGACAGTGTAATAAAGATACTAGATTTGCATCAAACACTTTATCAACATGACATCAAGATTTTAATTATATATAAATAAATAAATATATATATATATATATATATATATATATATATATATATATATATA
>OU015750.1:39656146-39677830 GCA_907169655.1 Acomys percivali | reverse complement strand
TATATATATATATATATATATATATATATATATATATATATATATATTGTGTGTGTGTGTGTGTGTGTGTGTATCAGAGGACAAGGACAACTATGTGGAGTTTGTTCTCTCCTTTCACACGTAAATGGTTTCTGCAGATTAAATTCAGCTTACCATGCTCCCTCAACAAGCACCATTTATTTAGTACTATCACAGAATGTAAGGAGGTCTGGGGAGATGGTTCAGTGTGTAAACTACTTACCACGCACACAGGAGGAACTGAGTTCAATCCCCAGCACCCACATAAAAGCTAGCCCGTTGACATCTCTCTGTGGCCCTCGTGCTGGCCAGGCAGAGAGCGCAGCATCCCTGGGACTTGCTGCTTAGCCGGCCAGCCCAAGTCATGAGCTCCAGGTTCAGTGAGAGACCCTGCTAACCAAGCTGAACTAGAAGCACTGAGGCAGCTCAGTGGGAAAGGTTCTTGCTGTTGGAGCCTGGCGACCTGAGTTCAATTTCTAGAAACCAAGCAAAAGAAGAACTAGAAAACCAAGTCCATAATGTTGTCATCTGACCCCACATGCACTGTAGTATTCTCAAACATACACACATCACACACACATACACACACACACACACACACACACATGAATACAATGAAAAATATACATGTTTTATACACACAGTAGAGAGAAGCTGAGAAAGATGTTGACCTCTGGCCTACAACACACAGACACATATATCCATGTATACCCATATACAGGTTTCTACCTCACACAAATGAACATGCACACATGCACACAAATACACACACATGCACATACACATGTGCACGCTCAAGCGTGCATGTGTGCATGTGCTCATGTGTGCATGCACTCACACACACATTAAAGAAACGTAAGTAAATATTAAAAGATCATTTTCAATTGTTTCTGGAAAATAATTAGAGACCTTTTGAAAAATTGTTTTCTATTAATGTTATTTTAAGAAAAGGCCCAGTCCTTTGTATTTGGTTGTAGGAATCTGCTTATTACAATTCAAAACCCAGCCCTTTAAGTCTTTCAAATATGGTTTCCATTGTGTACCAATAGTTGCACTGTATGTGTGTGTGTGTGTGTACACATATATATAACCTTTAGAATCGCTCCAGCAGTAACTGACTTGTCCTTTTGTTTGTCAATGGCCATTTGATTAAACTGGAAGCACATTAAATTCACGGTGAGGAACCCAGACCACCCAACCCGTCTTCAACAATTACACTTCTGCAAAAAAGAGCTGGTGTCTGATGCACAAGGGAAACTCAGAGGAAAGAATGCAGACTGATATGGGCACACTATTAAATGCCTTTGCTCCCAAACTTAGGTAGCAATCTGGGGAGTTGGACACATCTTTTTCCATTGTGTCCAGTGGACACATGTGGCTCTGATAATTTCATAGATTAATTAAAAGCAATCCACGGTTCCATCATTAAGGCAAGCCGTGTGTTTTGTGTTTGAAGGATTGATGCTTACAGGGCACACTTCAGGTACCAACAGTCATGCAAAGAGTCCAACGTCAAAGAATCCAGTGAAAATGTGATGGGGCTACAATTCCTATGGCTGAATATGTGGACACAGCTACAAGCATAGGGCGTTCTTACTCTGTCGGGAGGTTGGTGTGTGACTGTGAAGAAAAGGCTGAGAGTTTTCTTCTAACCTTTTGAGATTATGTAATGCTTATACCATCCAGTGCTAAAATTTGCTGTTGTTGTAACTAGAGACAAATAAAATTCATTTTTTTTTAAGCTTCTGACAAACTACAGTTAGCAGAAGAGAGAAAAGAAAAAAATTTTAACTCTGGTAAAATTCAAGAGTTGTGGCAGGTAAAATTCTACTCACGCTTTTGATTGGCCACCTTAAAAAATGAAATGAGCAAAGAACTCCAAATGGATCCACAAAGTGCTATTTGTGAACAGGAAATTAAAACTGTACAATGTAATATAAAATTAAAGTGAACGGGAAGCATCCCCTGTGCTGGGTACCACACAGCTCCCGATTTTCCCTTGGATACTTGAAGCAGGTACGCAGGCTCTGAAGGAAAGAGAAAACAGTTTGTCTACGTGCTTAGTAACAAACACATGAATTTTATTTTTTTCCTCATGGAAAGATGAATCTGTGGAAAGATATAGAAAGATGTAGCTATGAGGATTTCTGAGGAATGTTGTAACACCTAAAATCATAAAGACTGAGAAAGAAAACATACATGAAATACAACACGTAAATACACTATGCATATATGAACTTCTAAAAACAAACAAAAACACACAACCTTTGTGTGTAAGATGAAATCCTAGGGCTATTAATATAACCCTACACTCTCGTACCCCAAGGCCCTTGTAAGCATTTCTGGGTGGCATATGATAAAATCGCTAAGAAATCAAACATCCTGTGCCTAAAGGAATATGATTACTTTCTGCTTACTAAAAGCATAAGAAAATCCTACTAAATATGTTTCATTTTCTTAAAATGGTAGGTGAACTCACAAGAAAGCATCAAGTTAAATAGCTCATATATAAAACTAATCATTCTTAATAATCACAATTAGATGAGATACTTTCCTACTTAGCTTATTTTGACATTTTCCTTCATCTGATGATCATGGTGTTTGGGGCAAGGGCTTCCTGGTTTGTATTTTGCTATTCTTTCATCTGTCTGTTTATTATTTATTTTATCAACTACACATAACATCATAAGTGAACTCTAAAACTCTTCCATCCCTGAAAGTATGTTCTAGATCCCATGTCTAAAAATGTCAAATGCATATGATTTGGGAAAGCAAGAACTATAATAATCATCTTAGTAGTTTGTTAATTATCAAGTAACGTTGAACAGAATTTCTTAAAATATACTTTATTGGTGTGTTCATTGCTAAGTAAGGTGCTCATGATGACCTAGTGAAATATGTACGCTATGCCTTATGGAAAGTAGGCTAAAAAATGTATATCCTACATACATACACAGCAGCACTCTACCTCACATTGCTTACTCAGACTCAGATGCACTTGATTGGTCAAACAAACTCTCTTCCATTAAAATAAGACCAAAGCCTCGCCAAGACATCTTTGGTTACATGTTCCCAGGGTCAAATATGAGAAATTAGCCTTTTTTTATGTTATATAAAGAATACCCTGTGTTCCTATCATCATTTTAGTTTACAAGTGCATGGCAAGGTTCCTTCTCCCAGTGAAAAAAATCAGAGGACCTATTTTTAAAACTAAATCATCCTAAGTCAGCATAAGCTATTTAGCCAAGAACAATAGAACCTCCTTCCATGGCCCCTTGGGTTATCTTTGAGGTTCTAAGGTGCAGAGGAATGAACGACTCATCACACCACAGCTCACAGTGCACAGTCACAGAGTGCTGGTTAGCTCTTGTCAAGTTGACACAAACTAAAATCATCTGAAAGGAGAGAAGCTGGATTAAGAAAAGGACCCTATAAGATCAGGCCATAGACAAGCTTGTGGGGCATTTTTTAGTGATTGATGAGGAAGGGCTCCGCCCACTGTGGATGGTTACCATCCTTGGGCTGGTGGTCCTGGACTCTATAAGAAAGCAGGTTGAGAGAGCCATTGGGGAGCAAGCCAGTAAGCAGCACCCCTCCAGGGCCTCTGTATCTGCTCCTGCTTTCAGGTTCCTGCTTTGTTTGAGTTCCTGTCTTGACTTCCTCTGATGATGAACAGTGATATGGAAATGTAAGCCTAATAAACCATTACCTCCCAATTTGCTTTTGGTCATGGTGTTTCATCGCAGCAATAGAAAGTCTAACTGAGACACACAGGCTTCTGAAGCCTTATGTTCATGCCTTTATGCATGCACTTTTGGTTCTTTCGCTAAGTTATTCCTGAGCTCAGTTCCATTTCCCCTCCTCCACTTTAGATATTGTAGAACTTTCCGTACATGCCATTGAATATATAAATGCATTTCTCTTTGAAAAACTAAGTAAGCTCATTATGTGCACGGGCTTAATTTACATATGTAACAATACAGCCTGTACTCTGGCATACTTTGTATTCTCTCCGCCACACTATAGTTAGCATGGTGCTATATGCCCTAGCTCAATCCAGCTACCCACTGCATATTATTCCATTGTATGCATCCAGTATATTTTACTTATCCATTCTTTCCACATTAAATCTTATCTGTCACCACAAGGTAGATGTAGATGCCATTGCTAGATCTATGGTATACATATTAATTTTTTCTAAATATTGCAAACTGACTTTATTCTAGAAGGCCATCCAAATTTTAACAAATTTCTTATATCTCAATCTCATAGTCTTAACAGTACTTGGTATTTTGGAAGGTTATGATGTTTACAAACCCGTCGTCTATAAGGAGAAATCTCATTATAACTTGTGTTCTTGGTTACCAGAGAGGTTTAACACCACCATCTATGTATCAGCCATCTGGAATTCTCTTATACCAACTGCCTTTTCACAATACTGTTTTACTACACAACACATTCTCTGGTTTGTCATTGTTAATATAGAATGATTGGGGTTGGTTAGAAGAGAGGCCCATCAAGCTTCCCTGGGCTCATAATATGGCGTGAAATTAAGAATTACTGTTTGTTGAGATGGCCCAGTGGGAAAAGGTACTTCCTACACAAATTTGATCATCACATCTCACAGTATAAGAGAACCAGCTTCTTCAAGTTGTTTTCTGAACTCCACACTGGTGCCATGGCAACGGTGCTCCCATACACATGCATATGCACATACACTACGAACGAATTAAATACCTTTATAAGTTAGATTTTTCTAGTGGATTCCACATAGGAAGGATGTGAAGCATGAGTTTGAGTCATAATTGCTGAGAGGCATGGACCAAGTTATCCTTTGTGTGTGTGTCTCTGCTTGTGCATGTATGTAAAATTGGTGTAGCTTATCTTTAAAAATGTTACTACATGGACAGTTCCAGGCACTCTGAGGAAGTCTGTTTCCTTCTCTGCTGTCTGACATGTATGAATAATTCCATAGGATGCTCATATTATAATACTGATGTCCTCATCATTCTTATGATTAGGAGAATTTAGGCAATTTACTTGAACATGAACATAGACAATTTGTCTTCTTGATATCTTCTCCAGTCCTATATGGAGTCATAGAATTTACTCATAACTATTTGGCTAGACTTTAGTACTAATGGCTAGCCAGAAATCTTATATCATCTTTCAAACTTGATAAATACATGATTTTTGTCACTTACCTAAAACCCTCCCCTCTCTCTCTCCTCCTAGTCAGGTCCTATTCCCCACCCCCCCCACTCATGCACCCCATCCCCATCCATTCCTCCACCCTCTCATCTCTGCTACCATCCTCCCATCTTCCCTTTTCTTCTGAGCTTGACAAACAGCAAGGGCCACTACCTGCTAGGCCATCTCCCAAACTTGTAGTAGTGAACACACATGTTATGATAAAAGCAAACGAATGGCACGTGTCACGGTCTCAGCAGGCTCTAACAATTTTCCTTACATTACTCAAAAAGAGTATCTTAGCTTTACAGCTGATCAATGCAATGATCGGCCTACAGACATTAATAATTGACTAAAGCTAAGTAAACCCAGCAAAACAAAGAAGGCTATACCCAATTTTCATTAAGTTGATTGATCTAAGCAGCTCACTGGCAGTTGGCTAACACCCTGTACTAATTTAATGATGATGAGCAGCATTTCTACAGTGATTTTTTTTTTTTTTTTTGGCTCACAGATTAGAAAGCATGTTCACTTACAGCTGTCATTTGACTCTGACAGTGGCCTTTAAGACAATACATTTTCCTGGGTAATGGCAGTCATGTATTAAGCACCTGCATTTCCGTGTGCCAGAGACATCCGGAAGTGCTCTGCATATGCTAGCCTATTCTCAAAACAGTCTTACAGATTATACATGTGTCAGCTTCAGTAGCAATTTACAAAAATAAATATCAGGAAGCAATCAAAGAAAATGGAAACTGCTTTTCTCTCAGAGCCTGGGTAGGTTTTCTAGGACTTTTGGACTGACTCCATTCATGAGAAGCAGAGGCCTCTTCTCTCTCTCTCTCTCTCTCTCTCTCTCTCTCTCTCTCTCTCTCTCTGGTGCCCCATTCCCACTATACAGCTCACAGTGGCCACTCCAGCTCTACTCACACGCATGAACTATGGTCATCACCGAGGAAAGCACAGAATAAAATGCACCCTCCCTTCTGCTCTGCTCGAAGGCTACATCTCTGAAGTTTTAGACACATTTCCACGATTTACTCTGCTGACCAGAGATTGACTGCACAATGCACCTAAGCTGCAAAGGAGTCTAGGAAGGTGATCTCCTTCTGGCCAGCATCTGGACCTAGCTAATTTGGGGAAGTTTTTTTATTAATAAAGAGCAGGAAGAACATATTTAGGCTTAGACAAACAATTCTGTTTGCAATATTAAGGCTCCTGTTCTATGCATAAGAAGTTAATAAATATGTCTAATGTTACCAGTAAATAAAAGGGTTTGTTTGATTAAAACTCAGGTTCTTTCCATAATAATGCACTGTCTGGACTCTTAATAAATTTCCTAGGGCACTTGCCACTCAAGGAATCGTACATTAAGTGCTTTTAACCCAAAAGGCACTTAATAAAGATTTTATGTTGGCCTAAGCATTTTTTTCTTGTATTAACTATTCTACTTAACCTAAAGAAAACTAGTAATTAATTCATTTATATTTATGGTCAATGCATAGGTGAAAATGAAGGTTTTAATATTTTCAACTAATAGCTATAAAGTGGCATTCAATAGAGAATAATAAGAAAAGGCTGAGGGGCAGATGATGTGGTGACATTCATCCCCTGTACCCACCAAGGCTAGCTCTTACCTCAGTATTAGAAACTACGACATGGAAAATTACACTAAATCAGACACAGGAACAGAACAATACTACTCTAATGACACCTCAGAGAGCAAGGTCACACAGCCCACTGCTATATATTATGTGCTTAGTGGTATATGCTGTGATTGAAGTAGAGGAGACATGGCTACCTGTGTGCTGTCTACTGAGCAACCTGATATGTAGCCAGCCAACATGGAAATATGACAGAGGTATAAAATACATTGAAGATTTGAAAGATAATATGAAATTATCACTGTAAATGAACTCAAAATGAAATTTTGACTGAATTTAAATAATAATTTGGATATATTGGACTAAATAAAATATATCATTAGCTATATGTTCAGCAGTTCTGTTAGCCTTTAAATTTTAGACATTAGAAAGCATAAACTTGTGTAGGAATCAGATTATGTTTCCTTGGACAGCGATGATCCACACAAACAACAAGTGAAACAAAACAAAACCAAAACAAAGGAAGAGGAGTCTCTACTATTGCCTGAGGCAAAAAAAAAAAAAAAAAAGAAGTTATTTCTAGTCTCTGGCATCCCCCAATGAGTAAGGAAAAGAAGCTTCTTTGTAAGTATTTTCTAAAAAGTTGTTAAAACTCTCTGAACGCTGACAGCAGTGTTCTTAAAGGCCTCCACACCCCACAGGGCTCAGGGGACTCATTTCCCATTACTAATAGGGTCTCCTAGATCCTCTAGTACATGCCCTTGTCTAGGGGAAGGGACAAGGGGGTTGTAGCTATTGGGAAGAATATGCCCCCACTGGAAGTAAATCCATCGATCTTGAGTCAATTATAATGCATTTAGCTGCAAATAACAGAAAAACAGATTTAAGCAATAAAGCAGCATATTGTCTCAGCACTAAGTCCATCAACAACGCAAGCTTTTGCGTGACTCCGCAGGCTCATCATCATCAGGCTCCGCTTTCCCACATCTCGGCTTTACGTTCAGATGGTATTTAAATGCATAATGAATCAGTTCTTGCGTGTCTTTTTTTTTTAATCATCATGTTTAATTACCACCCTTTCCTCATTAAAATGTCCCCCACATAATCACATGAATTGTTTCACGAGCTTTTGCTGGCATCTCTCTAGTCACTCAAAAATACATTTATTGGCTACAGTGTGGTGTCAGATACAGGATGGTTTTCCGTTCTTTCTCCTACTGAGGATTTACTGTTTTCTCATGGTAGAGAAAACTGACATGTGTGTAGTGGTCACAACATTAAATCTGTCAAACTGGTGGGACTCTGCACCGGGCTTCAGAGTTTCCTATTCTCAAAACATGCCTTTAGGGTTTACATCCCTGAGAGTCCCCTGAGAGTCGAGGACTAAATGGATGAGGAAAAGCAAGTCTGGCCGGTGTTAGGCATTCCTGACACAACGCCTCGTGCAGCTGGTTTTCCTGTTTCTCAGTAATTTGGCTCCCAGCACAACTAAGACTCAGGATGTTTCCTATCAAATGTCCTTATCAAAGTGGCCTTTGATTCTCTGAAATTCTGTTTCCTTCTGCCCAGCAGACACATTAAGGGGGCTCTCTGGAGCATGGCCCCAGGAAGAAGACTGATTGTTTCCACTGAAACAGCACCATTTCTCACAACACATCTTACAGGCCTGAGGGGCCAGGTGTTCAGCAAATCAAATTCGCCTTTGAACTAATGAAAATTCTGTTCCTGGATGACAAACAGCACTTGGGTCCCTTGCACGCTGAACCAACAGGTCTCTGGTTCAAGCCCCTGCCTTAGGAAGCTGGAACACATCCTCTCAGGTGTGACGATCAGGGTCTTCATTGAAGTTACTTCTTTAATCTTCTGTGAAGTAGATTTTGTTTTCATTTTTTAAAATGTTCCCCTGAAACCTGAGAAAAAAGGAAGCTTGGAGAAGGGCTGACCACTTGACCTTTCAACTCTTAACAACCATGTGGAGCCCTGCATCCCGGAGCCCTAATTACTTCTTCCTGAAAACCAAGTGACCCAGGGTTTGTCCATCTAGCACACAATCACTGTCTATACCTTGGTTTGGGAATTCATAGAGTGAAGAGATGTGGGCTTCTTTTTCTGCTTTTCAGTCAATGGCATTGGGCTGTTATGTTCCTTTTATGTTTCAAGTTTCAGTAAGCCAGATAAGTGCTATACCATCTGGGCCTGCTATTAAACCCTGATGAAGTGATTTGTGAATGAATTAGTTCATTTTTTTTTCAGTTTTTCGAGAAAATGTTTCCCTATGTAGCCTTCCCTGTTCTGGACTCACTATGTAGACCAGGCTGGCCTCAAACTCACAGATATCCGCCTGCCTCTGCCTCCCGATTGCTGGGATAACAGGCATGTGCCACTGCGCCAGTCGGGTTGAAAATTTTTCATCCTGGACCTTGCTAAGATGTTCTCAGAATCTTCACAAACCAATCTCAGAAACAGTCGGACAACATCATGAAGGGATTTAATGTACAGTTACTTTTCATGGGCCACAGGCCATTGGTTCCAGAACCACCGTGATACCAGAATCTGTGGGTGCTGGCGATCCTTATATCTAATGGCTCAGAATCTGCATGCAACCTACAAATGTCCTTCTACATACTTTACATCTTCACAAGATTATTTTTCCAATACAATGGGCATCCATGAAGATATTTGTTACATTGTACTATTTAGGGAATAATAAAAAGAATATCCTCTTTTATGTATATGTCCAATTCATACACTTTTTTTCAAACATATTTTGGAACCTTGGTAGTTTGAATCTAGGGATGAAAACATTTTAAGTATGGAGGGACAATTTCCCTGGGTTTCATCCTGAACTCCTTATTATAATTTGTTTCTGTTACTCTGTAGGAGATACACTTATACGAAGATGAAGAGAACACAAAATGTCCTAAGTCTGGCTCAGTTTCACTACATTTTTAATAAAGACATAAGAAAGAAGACAAAAGGTAGCAAGAATAACTGGACCATCTTAATTGGTTCTCCTTAGGAAGAACCAAGGCATTTCCTGCATGTTGGAGACTGTGTAATTTTGGGCTTTTCATAGGTGAGTGAACAGTGGGGAATTATGAAAGGGTGTGTGGACATAGCTGAAGCTAATGAATCTTAGGTGCATGCTCAAATACTAGACTCCTACAACTGGATGTGGGTACGTTATTCAAGGCAGATCCTTTGTTAATCATAGAGGTTATGATTCTCTTGGCATGCCACAAGGTCACATGACTGCATTTCTTAGACTGTCCATATTTGTCCTTAATAACCTTAGTGGTGAATGTATAACCCACATATATATTTACTTGATGAGAGATGGTAGCACACACATGTACATGCATATACATGGAGGCTACATCCATCAATGATGTCACACCTTGGAACTTACAATAATCCACACTCACCAACTTATACAGAGAGATTTTTCTTTTCTCTAGCTCCTCTGCCAAACATCCTGTCATCCCATCCCTTCTATTTGCCCTGAAAAGGGGAAAACACAGTCTCTAACTAAGGATATTTTCCAGGAGCTGCTGAGATAGCTTAGGGGTTAAGAGCATTTGCCTGCTCTTCCAGAGGACCCAGGTTCAATTCCTAGCACTCATATAGCAGCTTGCCACTTGTAACTCCAGTTCTAGGGGATGTTAATCATTGTAAAATACAACTTGTTAAATTAAGATGTACTCATCTTTACTTCATGTGTATATACATGTTTTGCCGGCATGTGTGTCTGTGCACCACATGTTTGCAGTGGCCAAGAGGCCAGGAGGGAGTGTCTGATCCCCTAGAAGCTGCAAAAATTCCTTCAATGTGATATGTCAATTCTTAATGATGGGGTGGGGCAACTATGGACAGAAGCTGATGCTTAGATCTGACCCTTCTCACTTCTTACATTGAGGGAGGAGAATGCGTAGATTGCAAGGATGATGATACACGAGCTGCCTCAGTAGCACTGGTGATAGGTAGGGTTGCAATAGGCACTCTAAGTACGATGGGCTTTCCCCCTCCTTACTGAATGTTATAAGTAGTCCTAACACTGAGCTTTTGTTCTTCTGCTGTGGCTACTGAGAAATATATATAAGCACACACGCCACTTGGATTAGCACCTGCTAATGGAACTTCGTGGAAACTTCACTGATCTAAATCCTGTGACTTTCAGCCTAATTACTGCAATATGGATGGTATGAGGATTCCACAAGGAAGTTTTAGAAGGGAGATGCTGGTTTTCTTACATCAGCTTTACTACTTGGCCATATAAACTACAACTCTCAGGGTCATATTTTTCTGTTAAAAATTAATTTGAGGGGGCTAGAGAGTTAGCAAGTGGGTGAAGTTCTGTGAAGGATGAGGAGGACTCGACCCAAATTCCTGTCACCCATATACAAAGCTGGGTGTGGCACCTTGCGCAGCTCTACAACCCCAGCATCAGGGATTCAGAGAACAGTAGGTCCCAAGGCTTGCTGGCAAGCTGGGTGATCCAAACCCCAAGCTCCAGAAGGACTCTCTCTCTCTATTTTTTTTAATTGTAAAATTTTAAGGTGGATAAATGATTGAGGAAGATCTGACATTGGTCCCTGGCTTCCTCATATATGCTTGTATGGGAGAGCATTCTCTCTCTGTCTCTGTCTATCTCTCTCTAACACTTGCACAAAACACACACACACACAATTGATCTCACGACACCTGCCTTACAATACTGCACATTACATAAGGTAATGTGTATAGCTATTCAAAAGCAGACAGCACAACACTGATGATGATGACAGTTGTAATGTGGAATTAGTGTAGCTAAAGGCATGGAAATGCAAGCACTTTGGCCTCTTTGCAGAGTAAGCAGGTCAAAGGCAACCCATTGTTTCACCTGTCCTGTGTGCTCTGTGAGCTTCTCCACTCCCTCCTGGGGACTGTTTTAGTTGGTGCTCTCTTTTGTAAGCTCATATTTATCTATGATTTCCCCCTTGTCAGCTCGCAGTGATTCCTTGCTCTGAGCCCACAGACATTTCTGCCAACTGGTTGTCTCCCATCTGGGAGTCTTTTCTCAACCAATCATAATTGCCTTCAGATCTGGGTTCAGGAATGAGCCATCTAGACACAACCTCTTCAGATGTAGCAAGGGACCCCTCATGAGCTCCTGCCATATCACACTGCACAACGCACATTTTTTATGTGACTGCTGTGTCACATATATTTCATATATATTTAGCAAATAGAGAATGGTCCTTCCATCCTTCCTGTTTATATTCACACCATATGTTCTGCTTTTATATTGGGTATGCCTCACAAAATCTAATTTACTTATCAGTTTTAATACATCTTTAGAGTTTCACTTATCCTATGCTTTTTTCTCTAAAGGAATTAACTATTCTGTAGTAGAGCAAACACGTTATTACAGTTTATATATTTTACCATTTGTACTAACACCTTGAAATATGATCTCTTTGTAAAAGAAACCTTATTTTCTCAAATATTAGGACTTCTAATTTCAAGGATAAAATAATCTATTTAATTCTCAAAAGATGATGTACAAAAGTCAAGTCAAAGGTCGTCTTGATTAAGCAATTATCCTTTCCAGGCACCAGCTTCCTCTGCTGTCAATATTAGTTATTGTATCAGGTACAGGTTCCAATTCTGATTGTTTAGCAAAGTGCACAGAGTGAGGAGTTCTCAGGTCTATGGATAGATGCCAGGCAGTGGACATCCACCCAGTGACCTTGGAGGACAAACTTGAAGCCCTGCAGCACTCTCAGACTTGTAGAGCTACCATCTTGGTTTGTCCTAGATTCCTTGACATGGGAAATTGCACACCTGTGCAAGGAAGAATGCTTCTCACCCTATTCCTAATCTCGTTAAAGTATCGGTGCTTCCTAATTATAGGGGGACTCATATTTATCCAACAGTTTTGTCAAAGTGGAGGATATGATGTGAGTAGGGTGCTTAACAGTGACTTCACCGTGAAAGCCATTGTTACTGAGCTTTCCCCAACCTAGCGTTAGCCTGTAGTATCTCTAAGTGAGCTCAAACTAACCTTTCTCTTCTCTTATTTTTTTTTTATAAAAACACCTGTAAACTCTCAAAGAATGCCATTGATTCCTTTCAAAATTGCCAATTTTGCTGTATCTGTAATAACTACCCGATGAATGTTATTTGGTAACACTTAGCATTTGTGGATCCAAAATGAATAGAATAGTTGTGTTTCGGTGACCTTGAAAGGTGGTCCCTCAGCCAATAGTATCAGCAACACACAAGCCCTTTCCTGAAATGTAAATTCTCAGTCTCTAACCCAGATTTTACTGACTCAAAACCTGGTGGAGGCCGGACATGTGCATCTCTTCCTCTTCTCCAGGTAATTCTGATATGTGGGGAAGGGTCAAGGACCACAGGTCTCTTTGTGGCTTCCCTACCACATGGTCCACAGTCAAGGTCCTCTTCACATAGAGCTGAGCCAATGAAGAAGCAGCTATATTAGTATGGAGACAGAATACCAATTTTAAGGTATGAATCACTTTTATTGAGTAAATTTTATACGGTGGTTAGACTTCCTTCATCGTCCCTTCCTTAAACACAGCTGTTAACTGCTGATGTATTAGTTTCACCTGTGAATAGTTGCTGATAGTAGATTCACTAAATAATCAATAACTATCTCCCATGCAACTTACATGGTACTTCCTCATGTTCATTATGACTTAACATAATTAAACAGGCAAACATTTTCCCTGATAACCTACTGCAATAGTCATCTTAAACTAGGAGTTTTGAAACATGTCAGGCAAATACAGAATAAAATTGCCAGTGAATACAGCTGAAACTGCCAGGTACATTGTGAACGGCTCTGTACATGTCCCAATTTAGATGCTTGACTACTTGTCCCCTGTTTGAGCCCCTTGCCTGATCTGCTTTTTTTTTTTTCCTTTCCTCAAACCAGTGACTTCTGTGAGGATTAATTTCATTTCCAGGGGTGGAAATAAAGCTAGCAATGAACTGTAAACAGTGTCTGTTGACTTGAAATAAATATATCTTAGACACAATGTCTCTGTCAAGATGTTCAAAGTCTAAAATTATCCCTCCCAGTGTGAGCATTATGCTCTAGTTTAAACATGTAGGCCTTTAGCAATCATGCTGGATGTCATTAATGTTGAATCATCTGCTCCCAAAGCCAAGCCCTAGCGAGGATCGACCTCTCTGTTCGTTGGATAAGGAATACTGTGAAGCACACTCTCCTGGAGACGACAAGACACAAAACATGAGAATTCACATCAGGGGGAGTTACCTGCACACGATCAAGCCAGCTTAAATTCTGGCTCAGATGGGGTAGATGATGGCCAGACCTTATCCTTATCACGGAGCCATTGGTAGTTAATAGCTGCTGGAGTAGGGAGATTTACTCCTTTTTGTGCCTGTGGCCACTTGTAGAATTCTCATGCACCAGTGGATGACCACACATTCATGAGCATTAGGCAACTCCAAATCGAGTTGGGTTACTTAAACAAACAAAACAAAACAAAACAAAACAAAAACACCACATGGTTGGGAAGGGGAACATGCTGAGAGGAATATGGGAAGAGTGGGAGGGGAAAGTGGAAGGCTATATACACATATGGATTTTTTTGTTGTTGTTCCTTTGGTTTTTCTGAGGCAGTTTCTCTGTGTAGCCCTGGCTGTCCTGGACTCACTTAATAGTTCAGGCTGTCCTTGTACTCACAGACATCCACCTGCCTTTGCCTCCCCAAGTACTGGAATTGCAGATGTGTACCACCATGCCTAGCTGAAATTCTTAAGAATAAAGAAATCTTTGTTTTAAAAGGATTACTTAGTATATAAGAAGCCCTCTTTGCAACTCTCATTCATTCCTTTGCTCTTAAAGTACTCTTTTGAGTTTATAAGATTGTGTCTTTCGTGAAATTATAAAATAGGAGTCCAACCTGTCCTGACAGCATCCAATCAGCTTTAAAGTCCTTATTCTTTAATAGGAGTACAGAACTGAAGATCGCCAGTATCTAGTATTAAAAAGATACAGCCTGAAATTAACAAAGAACTGACAGGAAGTGCATACAGTGGGACCATCTTTCCAGGTAGTATTCTCAGAGCGTGGTACACACAATTTTCTCATATATATCCCAATATCCTATGCAGTGAACACCCCTGTTCCATTTCACTGAGAAAAACGGAGGTCAGACCACTTGCCCAAAGTCAAGACACTGCTGCTGCTGGCTCCTGAATGGTCTGCAGAGTCTGCACTCTTGGCATTACCTCAGACACTAGGATCCCTTCAGAGAGCAACACAGCAGGCACCTAGAAACAATGAGTGCACATGCAAAAAGTAGAGAATGCACCCATGAAAAGCAACAGTATGCACTATGAAAAGAACACTCATTAAGACCAAGGTCTTTAAATTGAGAGAAAGAGAGAGAGAGAGAGACAGAGAGACAGAGAGACAGAGAGACAGAGACAGAGACACAGAGAGACACACAGAGAGAGACAGAGAGGGGGGGGGGGGGATGAGAAGGAGGAAGAAGAGGAGGAGGAGGAGGAGGAGGAGAAGGAGACAATAGCACTAAGAACAACAGAAGAATTAAAATATAAGATTTGAGAAAACTTTCAGATAAATAGAATTAAAAATAGCAATGTAAAATATGGAAAGAACGGACTTCGTGTGTCTAAGACAGTCTGTAAGGCTGTTAAGATGGATCCGACCTGGGACTTGAAAGATCCAATTAGCTGTTCAGAGACTAGACATCATCGGATCCTTTTAGTAATAGTTGCACGAGGAAGAGATAAATGCATTATTCAAGAAAAAGAGAAATTTTAAGATAGAACCAAAGGACACATTTACAAATCAGAAGGGCTGATGAGCCCCAGCGTATGAAAGAACACCCAGAGTGAGTCATCATGAGAAAGCTAGAGATAAAAGAACAATTTTTAAAAGTTATCTTTGGAATCGGGATCAGATTTCACTAAACTTCTTCAAGAGCAACCCCATGACATTCCTGCTAGCGCACTGCCTTCAAGATTCGGAGGGAATGCCACTTCCAATGCAGAAATTCTGGTCCTGCCAAACCACCGCCAAGCTTGAAGGGGAACTGCAGGTGCTTTTTTTTTGGTTCCTCAAACATGTTTGCCTCTTACAGGCCCACAGTAAGAGGCTGCTCAACACTTTGTTTCTTCAAAATGATAAAGTGAATGAACACACACATCCACAGACACACACACAGATCCTCACACCCAAACATAGGCATATGCGCCTGTGTGTGCACGCGCGCGCGTGCGCGCGCGCGCACACCCACACTCACACAAGCAATATCAATTACAAGACAGTTTGGTTCAGATGTAAGTGACAACAGAGGTAAAAATTAAATTTTGACTTAACCCCAAAGTGTGATATAAAAAATGAGAAAGTCAAGACTCTTGTATGTGTGCACGGCAGGAAGAGTGCAGCAGACCCCTTGATAAAAATTGTTGTTGTTATAAATGAAGGTCAACCATTCCTAATGATGTCCCAAATTGGAGAAATCAACAGAATAAGCAGGTGGTGTAGGCATCTTGGGCTCCATATGTATAAATCAAGGGTTGAAAATCTTGCCTTTGACTTGGGAGGCTGGAGCCGGGAAGTGAATTTCTTAAGAGTTTGCATGAACTGCTTTAGATTTTGAAAGCTTAGATGGATGCATTGCTCTCACAAAGCAAAAGAAAACATCGTCACATGGAAGCTGCTCAAGAGTATTCATCACTGTATCCAGCAGCATGGTTGCGAGCAGAAGGCAAGCCTTGCTTTACTTATGGGTTTAACTGAAGTCACCTCGCCAGGCCTCCCTTTTGTTGAGCTGACCTGCCTGAGTTCTGTCTGATCCTTGGGCCCTGGCCTAGAAGTTCTGCCTGCAGGTGTATACAAAGACTGGAGAAAAGGCCCCAGGGTCACATATTGTCCTCCAGGAAGATGGGTCCCTGGGAAGGAGTGAATAGTGCTCGGAAACAGTAACCACGGGGCTACATTTTTTTATTCACATGTTGACGAGGGCCTTATTTTGGAAAACTGTTGAGTCACCTCTGTGATTTTAGCCATTGAACAAACACCTCTGGATTTAAATATGTGTAGACGGTAAGAATTACCGTTTAATTGTCTTTGGAAAGATTTCAAGGTTCTATTTCAAAAAGTGTGTTTGGTTTGAAAAGATGCTGGTCAACTAGGTCAGCAGGTCCTGATCTAAATAAAGGAACGTGAGAGAGAGAGAGAAAGAAAGAGAAAGAAGATAAGGTATTGTTTAAACTATGGTAAGAAGGGGGGCTTTTATTTTCTGCCTACTGAGAAATCAGTACTATTTGAAAATAGATTTAGGCATGATCTCGTGCTGCCTCATCGTAATTGTACAGGTCCACTCACTCACACGAAAACTTGTGGGTTTTTTTTTTTCTCCTAAAGGCAAACACACTCAAGGCTGTTATCTCAGCAATGTTTTTGACTTCATGCAGCACACCCCTTTCTCATTGTTCTACTTCTTAATTTCTGCGGTCTTGCTGTATTTTTAACTGCTCATATCTTTAAGTAGATCTAGCATCATGCTCAAGTCTCCTCGCCACTTCTTGCACCTAAAATCTCTGAGTAACTTCTGTGTAATATATGAACTGCTCTTTCATGATACTAACATTTTAAAGTTGAGAATACATTGAAGAAAGCTTAAATATCTATAGCAAGCAACATATAGAAATAAAACCTGAAAAAGTGATTGGGGAAAAATGTGCTCAGATATTTGCGGTAATGTTGCTGAGGAACAGAATCAGAATTATGTAAGTGTTCGTCTATGGTAGACGGTATAAGTGGTGAAGTGGAAATCAGGGACCAGTCTCTTTCTTTGACTGGTACATAATTAATAGGAGAGTGGTCCTGTAGTGTGGGCTAAGGTTCCAGGAACAGTAAATTATAGAGAGGTGTTAAGACACACAGGAGAAACAGGGCTATAGTAGTGGATTTAAACAAAAGCCACTGCAGCCTCTGGTAGTTAGGACTTCTCATCATCAAAATGATGTAGCCTATTTTTCAGTAGAAAGGAATGCCAGAAGCCTCTCTCTATCCTTGCTGTTTTTCAAATGATCTCACCTCAAAATAATCAATTGCAACAAAGGACAGCATGTCCCAAACTCTGGAGAACTCTGTTTATCTTTAACTGTATCTGTGAGTCCCTGAGGGCTGTCATACCGATGTCTGTATGAACACACAGGGACATTCTAATCATAGTTTTCTTTGGGGACTTAGGAATACAGATATGATATCAATTTTTAGTTAAATGCATATAAAATATATATTATAGCAAATTTTATATTGATTGAAGTTCCTTATACATTTTCTTATACAATTATTTCTTCAGTGTATCTGTATATCAGAAAAAAAAATTGGAGAGAACAGCTAAGCAAATTTTGAATTACAAAACAATGATCCCAATTATATTTTAAGCAGGATAGTAGCTAAAACCAGATATAGTGATCTTACCGCTTAAGAAGCTAAAACAGAAGGATTACTACAAGACAGCCTGGCCTCCATAGTGATTTCCAGGGTAGCCTGGGATATTAAGTGAGGATTGATACCTTTTGTCAGCTGCCCCCTGGACAGTGGTAATAATTATGCTAAATGCTTTTATGCATATTCTATAGGAATAATTCAGGGGCAGTGTTGTAAGTGGATTGAAGAGGTCCACCACGAATCTTAACGAGAACATTAATGCTCTTTAAAAGAGGACAAATTTCCAAAATTTGTGGACAAATGGACTGAACTAGAAATGATCATAATGAGTGAGCTAACCCAGAAGCAGAGAGAATCAAATAGTATATACTCACTTATAACTGTACACTAGCCCAAGGGGCAGGTCCCATGAAAGTCTTCACTTACCAGATAAGGGGGACAGAGGGGAGGACATCCTATTGAGATGCTAGGTGAGAAAAATATAGGAGATAGGGAAATAGATGGATCCAGAGGGTCCTAGAAACCTACAAGAAGAACACAACACTATGATGGGTGGATCTGGGCCCAGGGGTTCTGCTTGATCTAAGGCACCAACCAAGGACAATACGTGCAGTCATCATCAAACCCCTACTCAGATCTAACCAAGGGACAGAACATTCTCCACAGTTAAGTGGAGAGTAGGGTTGTGACTTTCACATGAACTCTGGTGCCCCATATTTGGCCATGTCCCCTTGTTGGGGAGGCCTAATGATACTCGGAGGAAGGATAGCAGACTACCAAAAAGAAACTTGATACACTAGCATAATATTCAGGGGGAGGAGGTCCCCCTCAGCCACAGTCATAGTGAAGGGGAATGGGGTGAAAGTAGGAGGGAGGGAGGAATGGAAGGATGCATGGGATGGGATAGCAAATGAGATGTAATATGAATTATTTTATTTTTCAATAAAAATGTATTATAAAAAAAAAAAAGAGGACAGTGCTTGAGAGGGGAATCACCCTGGAGTTTTGCACCATGTGCACCACGGAAGAGAAAAGCTCACTGCTCCGTGCATCAATGTAAACTAGTGAGCGATCTGTGTGAGTTTTAAGTTGCTTCATCACAGAGAGCCCTGTGCAGAACCCATGCCTGCACCGCAGTGCTCGCTGCTCATTAGCAGAAGGCAGTATAGCCTAAAAAGGAAGACCATTTCCCACAGCAAGATAGAAATATCTAGAACGTGAAGGAAGAGTTCACTGAACTGAGAGACTTAAACTCCCCAAAATGGGACTGCGACAGGCCTCAGGTCTCTGTGAATCCTGCATCAGCTTCTAGTTTTAAGGTTAGCTCGCTTTCCAGCAGCTCCTAGGAATACCTCTACAAACTGTGGGATATTTTTTTTGTAACATGTTGGAGTAGTCGTTGCTGATTATTAATAAGAACAAGTAGCTCGGTTTAGGACCAATCTAAGCTCTGTGGAAACTAGTTTGGTTTCCTTGCAGAAGAATCCAACAAAAATAACTGGCTCCATTCATTTATTAGTGCAGATAGACAAAGCCAGTTTTATTCTAGGCATAATGCTTATCTGTGTGCTTGACCTGAACTGAAGCAGAGGGGAAGACAGGCAGAGACCATGAAAGGCAGAAACTGAAAATGTTGGCCCATTGCCCCCGCAGCGAGCTGTGCCGCAGAGCAAAGAGAAACATGACCCTAGTGAGCTGCACTGATGAGCAGGGGGCTCCCTGGGCTTTGGGCCTTTGAATATAGGGAAATTAAAGTAATTATACTGTGCTATACAAGACCAGTAGGGTTTTTTTTTTTTTTTTAGAGTTTCTATTTAGTCCCTCTCTTTCTCCAAAGTGAAGGAAACATGCTTCCTTTGAAAACTAAGTTATCAGTTAAAATGTTTTCTTGTTTTTGCAATATTAGCAAATGGCCTTTTAATACAACCAGTTTTGAGAAATAGTGCTTTATTAATATGAACATTGTGTCAAAGTTTCTTTTCTTTAGTCTCCTACTGGCCACTGTGGAATTGACCCCAAAATGGCTTTTCTCCATTTGTTATGTCCTTGCTTTAATTAAATAAACATTTTAATAAAAAGGCATTAGCATGGTAAAAGTTGCAGAACTATAAGGCAATGGAGCTGCCTTAGCCATGTGTGTGCCCACCCACAAGGAAACGATTGTGTATACTTCCTTCCTATCACCTCAGGTGTTGCCCAGGCTAGCACGCCCTTTAAGTGTAATGAATAAACACATGAAATGCACAAACATAAGTACATATTTGTCTCACAAACAAGGATTCTCCAACTTTATTTCTTTCATGTAGTTTTGACAATTTGAATCTGTCCAAGCTATTGTTTGAAATAAAACTACTCAAAGCAAAACGGTTTGCTCTACTAATTACACTGTAATTGTCTGTGTAGGTATGCCATAATTTATTACATTCGCTCTGCACTGAAGAGGAGTTGGGCATTTCTCTGGCTCTGTTGCTTCAATAGCAACTCTTCAACTAGTAGTACACATGGTGGCATATGTCTGCACACGCATCTGAGTATGTGTATAGGGTAAAGTTCTATGAATGAAACAAGTTAAACTCTCCACAGCTAGTAGGTTAGACAAAACTTCTTTCTCTGAGTAATTTTATAATAAAAACGTGAAAGGTCAGGAGTTGACTATGTCAAGTGATAGTAAAGATGAGCATTGATTTAAGGTGAATAGGATATACATTCTTTTTATTTTTGCAGTTCATTAAGAATTATGCTTTCTCATCACACACACAAAAAAACTTCACAACATGCAATTTACAGTATCTGGAAGAATTTTCCCGCATCATGGTAGTCTCTAGAGCACTGAAGTTCTCCAGGCACGCAGTGCACTCCTGCATTTATTGCTGACTATGTTTCACCATGCTTACATGACTTAAAGCAGAAGGAACTCTGTGCTACCGAAGGCTGGGGGGTGAGAAAAGACACCAGCACAGACACTGTGTTTAATGAAGCATCCACTTAGAGCCCAATTATAGTGTAAGAAATCTTGACCATGTCTTCTCACATGACAAAGTTATATCATGTGAGATGTGAAATGGAAGAATTTTTCTTACATCACTTTTCTCACAACAAATGATGTAAGTAAAGGTTCATTTCTCTAGAGCATTGTAGCTAATAATAATTAGAGTTTCCAGGAAGAAAGGAGAGAAGAAAGATAGAGGAAGCGAGCAGTAAAAGACATTACAAATGAGTCTTTAGCAAGCATCACCTAACAAGATTCCTTTCATGTCTTATTCATCATTGAATCTCCATCTGTCATGTGGTAGCCATGAGAAGGATTCTTATGAGCCAGCTATCTTGAATGAGTCACTTTCTTTGCCACTCTGTCCCTACACACACACACACACACACACACACACACACACACACACACACACA
>OU015750.1:39603761-39652090 GCA_907169655.1 Acomys percivali | reverse complement strand
TCTCTCTCTCTCTCTCTCTCTCTCTCTCTCTCTCTCTCTCTCTCTCTGTGTGTGTGTGTGTGTGTCTCAATATCTCCCTCCCTTCCTCCTTCTTCTACCTGACCCCCACCCCATCTCATCTGTAGGCAATACAGATGGCCCTAGCCTTTGCCTTTTCTCTTGAACAGCTGAACTTCCAGTAACAGGAACTTCCTCCTTCTACCCCTCCTCCTATGCCTAGACAAAGTCCTTGTGTATGATGCATAGCAGAAAAGATTATATCCTGCGTGCGTGGCACATGTTTAGTCAACATTTATGCAATGGAGCACACTGGTATGCTAGAATGTCAGAGGATGGGGACGGGTGGAGCCATGGGTGCCACACGTATACTTGCTCATACCGCTAAAAGACTAGAGGATTGGAGCTGCGTGAGGTCTCCTAGTCAGTTCTCCAGTCCATGTCAAGTCCTGAGCATAGGCATGAGACTAACACATTCCACAGCTCCCAGTTAGGGGAAAAAATCCAGATAGAGGTAAAAGACTGTAACATTCCCAAGTCAGTGCAAAAAAATACCTTCCCTAAGCAATGCTGGACTAGGAGGGATTAAGACTCCCACAGCTTCTAAATGTAAAAAGAAATTCAATAGTCACCTATCCACTACCCTTCCAAAAAATACTCTTTAAGAAGAAAAGAAAGTTTAAATAAAAAACAAAGGCAAAGAAGTTCTGTGAAATTGCCATTTTTCCATTTATGATAAGAAAAACAATTAAGCGCTGGGACAGTGGCTCAGCAGGTCAAAGTTCTTGCTGCCCAAACCTGACATCCTGAGTTTGATCCCTGGGATCAATAGTGGCAGGAGAGAATTGATTCCTGAAAGTTGTCCTCTGATTTCCTCATTCATGCACAGAGAAAATAATAACAAGGAAAAAAATATAATCAAAATTAAAAGTCCCATTTCTTTAACAATGTCTGCAGGAGCTTTCCCTGTCTGTGGTGCCCTAAGCATACACTTAGTGTCTCACATGGATATTGTGTCCTGCCCCTAAGAAGAAAGAGAACTGGGATGCAGGAGCTGACCTAAACATGAGAGGGAACTTACATCTTTATATTTCCCCTGGTGTTACACAGTGACCTGGACATAGCTTGTTTGTCTGATAGCTTCTCTCACTCAGTTCTTCACATACATGCATTTCTGTGTCTATGGGGGGTAGGGGGTGCATGTGTATGAAAAAACAACCCACCTTCATGTCTGTCACCCATCTCATCATCACCCTAAGTAAATACTCAAGGAAACAATCCTAATTAGCTGCAACACAAAAAAATATTCTATGACATTTCCCATTACAGACCCTTTGGTAGTAATATCACAACACACTGTCTATGATAAAAGATCAAAATGGAAAAAAGGATACATGGAACAAATGAAAAATGAAAAAGAGTTGCAGAAATGAGGAAGTTAGTTAGATAAGATACAAATAATTTAATGTTTTTTTTTTTCTGCCACACTATAGAACTTGTGTTTGATTAAAGACAGTATGATTGCAGTGGGTTATTCTCTAGACTGTTTTTTTTTTTTTAACTAGGCACAGGCATAAAATCTTAGGCATGAGAGGCGATAAGTACAGGGAGACTAGCAGGATCATAAAGGAAGTATTTTCCAAGAGAAACATCAGCATAGATTTGTATTACCTCATTGCACAGCCCTTGGTATTCCTCCTTTTGTTACCTCTCACACAATTTTCCCACATGTTGCTCCTCTTGATCAAAAGACACAGCCTGAAAACAAGGCCCCGAGAAAACACGGTCTAGGGAAAGATTTCCTAATTACTCATGTTTCCTCAGTACTGCCTGGTCATCTCTTTATACCTAGTACAATCTGCTATAGGTACTATTGCTAAATTAAATTTTTTCAAATGAGGACATGGAAGCAGAGGCAGTTAAAAATCACTTGACCAAGGCTGCACAGCCATGGTATAGTTAATATCCTCAGTGACAAAACAAACAAAGAATAAACAAACAAACAAAGTTTAAAAGCTTGAGAAAAAACAATGAGTGAGTGAGGAGTTTTGGTCTTGGAATGAAACAGTCCAGACACAAGGTTCAACTTCTCTGTTTTTATTTATTAATTTCCTTAGGCTAGTTATGGGTATCATGGTTCATCTTGGCCCCCAATGAGTATATCTTTTTTTTTTTTCCCAATGAGTAATCTTGAACCATCTAAGAGACATGCCTCTGCCTGGGTCTGTGAGGGTATTTCTGGGCAGGGTTAAGTGGGAGAGTATAATTTTTCCTCAGAGTGCTCAGCACTTAGGGGCAGTGGCTGGATAACCAGAAGTACAAGAGAAAAGCTGTGCTGGTCCATTTTCCTTTCTTGAGTGTGAATGGGTCCATCCCATTGTTCTTGCTGTCATGTCTTGTTGTCAACAGAAGCCAGCTTTCTCAGCCTTCCAATGTGGACTCAAGACCAGGCACTCTACCAGAACAGGCCAGGCCTTCAGTATGAGATTAGTACTGCTAAGAAATCCAGTTTTTTGGGCAGTACAGCAACTGCAGGGTTCTCTGCTTCTCCAGCATGAGATAGTCAGGGTTGACTGCTGTGGTAGTGGGGATACAAATGACCCCCACCCCCCGTAGGTATATAGGAAGTGGCCCTATTGGGAGGTGTGGCCTTGTGGGAGAAAGTGTGTCACTGGGAGTGGACTTTGGGTTTCAGAGCCCAAGCCAGGCACAATGGCACTCTATCCTTCTGCTGCCTGCTGATGCAGATATAAAAATCAAAGCTACGTCTCCAGCGCTATCTATGACTTCCTGCATGCTGCCATGATTCCTGACATGACAATCATGGACTAAACTTTTGAACTGCAAGCCAGCCCCATTTAAATGCTTCCCTTTCTAGAAGTTGCTGTGGTCATGGCATTGCTTCATAGCAACAGAAACTCTAAGACGAAGTTGGTATCAGGACCTGGGGTATTGTTATATTTGAACAATTTAAGTGGGGCTTAATGGGCTATACAAGTAGGATCATGGAAGACAGCGGTGCTGAGGGAAAATTGACTGTCGGGGCCCAGCTCAAGAGCTTGCAAAGGAGAAGAATTTTAGTATGTGGCCTAGAGACCCTTCTTCTGATATTTTGGTGAAGAATGTGGCTGCTTTCTGCTCTTGTCAAAAAAAAAAAAAATCTGCCCAAGGCAAAATGGAAGAGTTATGGATTGACAGCTTTGGCAGAAGAGATTCTAGCATTGGCCCTGCCAGGTGGTTAGTAGTGGGCACTCTTATGCAGATCTCTAATGAAAAGCAGCAAGCTGAGCAAGAAAAACTAGAAAATGTACAGTTGGAAGGGAGAGGGGGCATCAGAAAGTTTAACGGAGCTAAATCCTGTGTTCCAGGACATAGAAAGATTAGAGGAAAGCCTGTTGCTGGGTAGGATGAAGGGAGTGGTGACCTTGGGGCAAAACCCCATCCAGCTAAGCTTACAATTTAAGAAAAGAAATCAAAGAAAAGCTTAGGCCACATGTCATTAATCTCAGCTCTCAGGAAGCAGAGGCAGGTAGATGTCAGAATTCAAGGTCAGCCTTACCTAAAGAGTGAGTTCCAGGACAGCCAAACCTAGGCAATGAAGGAAGCCATTAAAAATATAAAGCCCCAGCAAGGAGCAGAACTTGACAACTTCAGCCAAGTGGTTCTGGCTTTAGAGTTAAAGATACAAGAAAGGGGTCATGGAATCTGCCCCTGCAACTAAAGAAAGCCACTGAGGCCAGGCATGTGTCAGGGGTATCTCTGTATGAGACCTAGAAAAGCCACTGAATGAAGCTGTGAAGGTGAATCCTAGATTGTCTTGGAGACCCCAAGATGGTGGAGATGCCAGGATCATGAGACATCTGCCTAGAAAAGCTGCTAACAGGGAGTGGAACCTGCCCAAGAGAAAGAAGAGTGTGACAGTCAACAAAGCTGAAATGAGTTGGAGATTTGTTATTAGACAAGGAGATACAGAATTTGGAGTTTGCCTAGCTGGCTTTTGGTCTTGCTTTGGTCCATTATTTATTTACTATGCTGCTTTTCCTCCCGTTTTGGAATGGTAATGTATATCTTGTGCCATTGTATATGATCTGCTTTTTTATTTTGATTATATAGGGGATTACAGTTTCGAGATTGCCAAGAGTCTCAGAAGAGACTTTGAACTTTTAAACAGGTTGAGACTGATACACTATGGGGAGTTCTGAAGTTGGACAGAATGGTTTTTGTACTATGATATGGCTGTAAACCTATGGGGGCCAGGGAGTGGAATGTGTTAGTTTGAATGAAAACGGCTGTCATAGGTTCATAGAGAGCGGCACTATTGGAAGTGTGGCCTTGGAGAAAGTATGTCACCAGGGAATGACTTTTGGGTTTCAGAATCCCAAACCAGGCCCAGTAGCCTTCTCTCCCCCTGTGGCCTACTAATCCAGATGTAGAATGCTAAGCTATTTCTCCAGCACCATGTCTGCTTGTGTGCCACCACACTTCCCGACACCAATGACAATATTCAACTAAATCTCTGAACTGTAAGCTTTCCCGGGTTAATTTTTTTTTTTTGTTTTCTTTATAAGAGTTGCCATGGTCATGGTGTCTCTTCACAGCAATAAAACCCTAACTAAGACACATACCCAGCCCATGCTCTAATAAGCCAGTATAATAAATCTCCCTTTGTAATATTTATTTGTTCTATCAATTCTGTTCCTCTGGGGGAACTCTAATGAATACAATGGGTTATCGTGAAATTAAGACAGCCTTTACTCCTGTATATGTACACAAATTGCATAAACGTAGTGTAATACAGCCTTATAGAAGACACAGGAAAGGTAGAGAGTTAGAGCAGTCCCATCAAAGAATAAAAATAGAGGGAATCCAGGCTTCACATGAGAGAAGAAAGATTGCTATGTGCTAAGGTATTCTGGCATCTGTGAAGGAAAAGCAGACAAAGGAGGAAATATCTAATATGCCTTTTAGGAAGACTAAAGAAGAAAGACTAGATGGCAGATGGGTGCTTGGCATAGCGTGGGAATGTATGGATAAGGGGAAGAAAAAGAGGAGGAGGGAAAACTAGATAGGGAGGAGCAGGGAGCAGAGGAAGAGGAGAGGAAAACTCAGAGGAGACAATTGGAGCCAACTCAAAACTAGAGCAGCATCAGGGACGTGGAGAAATGGATTTGCTTTGGCCACCAGATTGTCCATCTTCTCAGTTGTGGATGGTGAAAACAAAGGCCGATCCACTAAAGAATGGACAGCTACATCCTAATTCTTCAGACTGCTTATTTTCAGAGCTTGGAAAATACTTTTACTTTCCACTGTCTTTCCTTGAGGGGAAGCTCATGAAGTCAAATTTGAGGGTTTATCTGTTTATTTATTGATTAATGAACTATCTTAGGCCATTGGTCTTCAAGTTTAAGATCAGAATCCCTAGGATTTGGTCCACCAGATTTAGCAATTAAAAACACAGCACTTGTTTATGGCTAAATGTTAAATAGACAACTAATAATTTCTCACTTTGTTCAAATATAGCATGGGACATACTAAATATCATTCGTTGTTGTTTATCTAAAATTCAAATTAATCTGAAAGCCTTCCGTTTCATCTGACATTCCCATCTGGGGAGCTTGTTAGAATGCATGGTCAGCTTAGCTGCTCATCCATTGTTGAACAGATAAGAATGTGACTTACACATAGTAGGGCTTCATTTACTACAAGAATGAAATTATGTCCTTGGCAGGAAAATCGAGAGAACGGAAAACACCATGGTGAGTGAAATAAGTTCATTTCACGAGTATGTCACATGTTTTCCATCACATTTGGAACGAGCGAAGGAACTAGGAGAATGAAATTAAAGGTATAGAGGCTAGATAGTAGAAGGGGAAGAGAGTGGGAAAGGAAGGAATAGCAAGTAGATGGAGAGTTAACAGGATCAAAGTAAGTGTTTGAAAGTATTATAATGAAACCCCTTACTCCATACAGCTCCACATTTTGATACTGTTCTTGGTCTGAAATGGGGGGAGGCAGGTGTAAAGGACCTCTGGCTGAATATAGTAGAGCTTGTTGTCAGAAAATACTGGGAGAGAGATGCAGGGTAAGCTTGGATAATGCTGCTAACAATGAGATTTCAGGACAGAAGGATACCTGGAGAAGGAAGTCTGCATGTCTGTCATGAGCTTAAAGGAGTACACTAGAGGTTGATGCTCAGGCAAAAGTGAAGGGAACTCTAAATCCTAGACCCTACACAGATCCAGAAAACAAACCTCCTGCTGCGTCCCATTGTCATTTCGTCCTCTTAATAGGGACCAGATGAAGACAACTCTTAGGTCGGCCTCCTTAGGTAGGGAAATTATTACTATTACTCTTATTATAAATTGAGATCAGGCTCTCTATCTCTTTTTACCTCTCTCTACTTCTCTATCTAACTCTTCTGTACCTTTCACTATCTCTTTCTCTTTCTCTCTCTCTCTCTCTCTCTCTCTCTCTCTCTCTCTCTCTCTCTCTCCATGTGTGTTTCTAGAGATGGTTCCTGTATCTCCCTATTAAACCTCTTAAGTGGAAAAATAAATAAATAAATTGAGATCAGGTACAGTATGGAAAACCCACCAACATCATTCTCCTCGCTAAGCATTCTTTTGGTTGTCTGGGGTCTTTTTGCTTCCATATAAATTTTAGGAGTATTTCCTGATTTCTGTGAAGAATGTCACTGAGACTTTGATTGCGATTGCTCTGAATCTGTATATTGCCTCTGGAAAGATGGTTAGTTTCACATTATTAACTCTTCCGATCCATGAGATTGGACGTCTTCCTCAATATCTTTCTTCAGAGATTTAAAGTTTACATCACAGAAGGCGCTTGCCTCTCTGGTTAAAGTGATTTCTCAATTTTTTTGTTGTTATTGTCTTATTTTATTTTCATCTATTGTGAGTGAGATAGTGCCCTGATTTCTTTCTCAGTGTGTTTGTTATTGGTATATAGAAATTAAAGCACACAGATTAATAAGCTTGCCTGAGGTAACATAGGTGCCACTTAGAGGAATTATGGTTTGAGATAATACCAATCACTTTCAAAACCCACATTCTCAGCTAGTGTTATTTCAAAGGAAAGTTGAAATTTCTTCTTTTTTCATTACATCTCAATTGTTATCCCCTCACTTGTATCCTCCTGTTCCTACTCCCTCCCAGAGAAAGGATAAGCAGGCGACCAGGATGAGACCTGATAAGCTGTGACCATATTGTGGGGGAGGAGGTCCCCTTCTGTCACAGACCTAGGGGAAGGGAATAGGGTGAAAGTTGAAATTTCTTTAATAAGTTTTTTCCTTTATGTTGACAACTGACTGAAAACCGTCAGGGATCTGACGTAGGCACTTTAAAAGTTTTCAAAGACCAATAACTTCTGATGTATGCAATGACAGGCAAGGAGCCTGTGGGATCGTGAGCAGCATGACCATATGAGGTGCTGGGAAAGCAGGTGACATAGTAGGGAACATATTATTTAAGGAAAGCCTGTTAGTCTAGAAGTCTGGTCCCAGCAAAAAGCCATCACCCTAAAATGACTGTGTTAAGAGATACCCTCTTTTGGAGAACAAACCTGTCTTGTCACCATATGGAGATTTAAAACAACTGTAAAGAATGTGAGGTGACACCACAAACTACAGAGAATAGGTCTATAGAGGAAGGAAAACCTCTTAGGCTAGAGAAGAGAAACCATGGCTGCTGAGATTTCATAATATTTGCAGAGTTTGTAAGAAGAAGAGGCGATAAGTAGAGACCATAGGTCTATATATCCACTGAATATAGTGAGGTAAGGGCTTTGACTCAATAAAGATGATGAAGATGATGCTATTCAAGGTATCCTTGGTCTTTCCCTAGGTTGCCCTGACTCCTTGCCTACCCTTCCTAGTAAGAGGATTTCATGTGACTTGTGCTGGCATTCAGGAAGATGGAAACTTGAATGTCCAGAACATGCTTTCTACATTACCTGACCTGCAACTGAGTGGTCACTAGGAAAGGACTCTCTAAACGTTAGAGTTGTACAGGGATGGAGAAAAGTCCAAACTAGAACGAGAAAACCAATTAGGGTCATGAGTATTTTTGTTCTTCTCTGTTTTAAGCCTGGAATAAAGATGTATTGAAATCTTGGGTGCAAGTTTGAACTTTAAACTTTTCTTTTTTTTCCCCGTATCAGAGATTCTATGACATGTTAGTAGTACATGCAAGTAGATACAAAATAAAGGCAATGTTGGACAGCTATACTTTAGAAACACTACAAGAGGAATAAGACGGTGAAATTATGATAGATTCATCTCAGCCTAGTGTGCAAACTGAGAGTGTTAACGCAACACTTATTTGAAAACAGGCTTCTGAAACATAACTCAGAGTTAACTATTTATAGGGTTTGAGACGAACAACCGAAGGTCTTCAGGGAATGGTCTGAACACAAGGATAGCTGAGAAAAGTAATGTAGCCACTGCAGTACCTCCCCAGGACTCTGCTAACTGTTGATAGACCACGCTAACCCACTTACTTGGCTAGAGACCAAAGATGGCAGGGTCACAGCACAGGATGATACTGTGCCAAAGGGTTAAGGGTACTGGAGAAACGCTTCAGGATCCCCCCTTCTTGTCTTTTCTGTCTCTTAGTTCCATAGTCTTTACTGCCCCCCTTTTTTTCTACCCTTTTATCTCATAGCCATGCCTCTTCATAACCTTACATTGATGTTAGCAGCACTTCGACCCCAGAGCCAACATAACAAAAACCAGAACAAACGAACAAAGCGTATCTGATCTCTCAAGAATCCGGTCTCGCTTATTCTTCCTAGTTATCAGTCACCAGTGAGAAATCTAGGAATAAAGTGGGGGATGGGAGTGAAAACGAAGCAGAGCTGTAAAATGAGGGAAGCTTTATTTTTGGCCCCTCGCACCCCTGCAAACTGGATCAGTGGCCCTGTAGGAGTATGTGCTATGTGTGCAAACATGATGCACATTGAATACGGAAGAGCTCTAATGCAAACCGGGGTTCTATGTCTGGTTTTGTTTTTTTTTTTTTTTTTTTTTTGCCTTTATCTCCCTCTAGCTCAGGCTGGCTTGAACCTCACCACGTAATTCATATTGGCCAGGAACTGTGGCAATCCTGCCTTGGCCTCATAGTGCTGAGGCTCAGATTTCAGCTTTCCTATTCATAGATAAGGTGCATAACTGGCTCAGTTGTGGGGGAAACTCAAAAAAGTGGGTCATGTGGTCATCGAGCAACAGACATTGGATAAAAGACTAACAGCACGCCGCTTGTATAAAACTCCAGCACCTCTTGGTTTGTAGCTATAAATTCTTCATCTCTTCTGAAATTGCACTAAAGTGAGAACCACTTTCTGTTGTTATTTTTCCTACAGAATCTACAGCTTTGTTGCACACAGGAAGAATAAGACATGGAACCCAAATGCGCTCATGTATTTCCATAGTATTTTTTAGATATACTATACATTATGGACTATGGGTGTAAGTCTCTGGGAATTGATAAAGTTTAAGTTAAGAAATGAGAATGGAAGTCCCATTATAGGGTTCTTTATAGAATGAGGAAGAGACACCAGAGTGCATTATTTGCTTTGTGTAAAACGGCAGGAAGGATGCTACAAATCCAGACCCATCAAAGGGAACCTATCAAAACCAGAATCTGCTTCTGAAAGTCCTGCTGTTCAAGTTATCCTGGCTGTAATGTTTCCTACAGCATGCTATGCTGATGAGTAAGAAAGAATATATGGATATCTATCTATCTATCTATCTATCTATCTATCTATCTATCTATCTATCTATCACCATATGGTTACCTTCTAGATTTGTATAGAACTTCTCACAGTTGTACAACTGGGTAAAATTTGGGGATACATGCCTGGTATGACTTCAGTCCTGAATATACAGAAGGTAATCCATGCAATCCTAATCTTTAAATTCTTTACACCCAGGATGCAGGAAGATCTCTGAGTTCGAGGCCAGCTTGACCTATGCAGTGAATTCCAGGACAGCCAGAGCTACACAGAGAAATGCTATCTTTATTTTTTTTTAAAGCTTTTTATTTTCAATTGCTTTTTGAGTTCAGTTAGTGCATAAAGTAATAAATAGGTTTCATCATACCATTGTCATACTTGTGTCATTATGCTCTGTCTTCACTCCTTTCTCTCCCCATTCATACCCTCCCCTGTGTATCCTTTCCTCTCCATCTGGTTCTTTTCTATCCCCAGTCTGTCCCATCTACTCTTTTTCCACTAGCTGATCGCCCCATAATCCCACTTATAGTCTTGCCACACATACATGTATATATTTAAACTTAGGTTCTGCATATGAGAAAAAAAACATGTCTTTTCTTTCTGAGTCATGTTTATTTATTTTAACATGCGGCTTTGTGTTGCACTTATTTTCCTGAAAATGCCATGATTTAATATTTCTTTAAGACTGCAGACGTTTTTATTGTGTGTGTGTGTATCGTGTCTATTCACATATCAGCTGATGGGCATGCAAGCTGGAGAAATGTGTTTCTTGCTTCCCTAGGCTCCTCTGAAGTTTGTGCTGGTCTCAGCATAAGGATATCATTGAGGAAAAGTGGGAGGTGTCTTTTATATATGGAATTAAAAGGCAGATGCAACTACCAGCCTGCCTACGCCACTTCCCGTTGCGTGACAGTTAAGTATTGCTGCCGGCATTTTGTATGTCTGATGTGACAACCAGGGGCCAGAGATGTGGTTCAGCAGTAAAACAGTTACGGGACATGCAAAAAAGCCTTGTTCAGTCCTCAGCATGGGGAGTGAAGAAGAAGAATTGTCATTCTGTATGACAACCATTTGGTGGGAGAGCCAGCACCCTTAATACAAAGAAGTGGAAACTCAGAAAAAGAAGCAGTCTACAGATCAGACGGACACTTTCTGGTAACGGATGGAAGTGATGGCAGAAGCTACACATTTCAGATTTGCCACGTGAGGAAACAGACCTCTATTCATGTCAATATTTGTGGTTGTTTTTTTTCAGGGTGCAATCCAGCACATTCCTAACTAACATGGGGTAACTGGGTCGCCAAAGCAGTGAAAATTCAGGACAAAAAGACACAGGATATAGACCATCACTGACACAGACACCATACAAAAGAGAACGTTTCTCTCGGAAGATTTTTTTTCTGGTTAAAAAAACAACAACACTAGTTTATCACATAAATCTTCACAAAGACAGAGCTGTTTACATTGTTTATAGGACAGAATCTTAACCGTCATGAATCTTCTTTTTGAGACAAGGTGTTAACTACGTAGACCACAGACATCTACCTGCTTCTGCTGCTGAAATTAATCGTGTGCTACCCCTCTACCTAGCTCAAAAGTACCTATATTAGGGAACAAAAAGTCCAGTATTTTACATCAGAAAGGAGACACATTAAAAAAAATGTAAAGTGATAGTTTTGTGTGGCTATCTAATAAAACTCAAGTTATTTTGGGGAACTTTAACAGGAAATGCTGGTTCTGTGATGCAGGCGATGAGTGGGTACATCCTACCAGATGTCTCCACATCTTTCAGTACCATGCGTTGAGCCACTGAACTAAAGTACGCACTAGTCCATCCCAGTTATTTTTTTAATTGGCTGTCACCTGATGTTTTTAAATTTCTGACTAATTACTTTTCTTCCTGTAAGCCGTCTCCAGGCCAAGTGGATTGTTTTAAAGCGCTTCCCTTACTGTTAACCTCTACTGAGACAATAGTATTCTCAGAAACAATAACTCAGCCATAATGTTTTATATTTCCAAGCCTATGGGGGACCGTTAAAGCAATCTTATCAGTTCATATTTTTAATCTGGCAGGAGTTGTGCAGTTCATTTTGAGCTTATTGCCCTTTGAATTCCTTTCAGACTGGACTTCTACATTTCTAAGATTTATTATTTGCTCATTAGAAAAATTTCTAATTCAACTACCATTTTAATTTGTTATATTTGGGGATACCAGAGCCAAATCCAAATGTACCAAATACATCTCTCAACATGTATGTCTACTTAGTCACAGCAGAGGTTTGGACTGTGAAACTAAATGTGTAAAACTGTTTGTCTTTCCAAAATTTGACTGACAAGAATTCCGATATAGACTCGTGTTTTAATGGTCAAAGAATAATTATATTGAATTGATTCATTTGATAATTACTTTTACCTCATAGAGAATGTCGATTATTAAGGAAAATGGGGAGGCACCTCTTGAGAGTGGGAGGAGCCCCAAGTGATAAATGCTGTCATTAATGTTTTTAGTGCTGAGGTTTGAACCTGGAGCCTCATATATGCCAAGCATATACTCTGCCAGCGACCTCAAGCTCAAACCCCAAAGAGCAATTCTAACTGAAACTGAGATACATTTTCTAGACCATCCTTATCAGAGAGCACTGTCAAAACTGTTGTGGATGTTGTAAACATGACTAAGTTCAGATTCATTATAACATGCTCTTGAATGAAAAGTAAGTTTAAGATAGTAAAAGAATCTAAAGCTATTCTAAAACAAAACATGCTTACGGTCACTTTTTAGATTATAATTACAACATTTGCCCCTTCTTTTTCCCCCTCCAAACCCTCCCACTTAGTCTCTTTTGAATTCATGGCTTTTTTTTTTTCATTAATTGCTATTATATACGTACTTATGTGTATATGCACATGCATTCCTAAACATAACCTGCTCAGTCTGTGTACTGTTACTTGTGTATGTTTTCAGGTTTGGCCATTTGGTACTGGACAACCCACTGGTGTGCTCTTCCCCGGGAAAGATGAATTCTCCTCTCAGTGTTCCTTTGTTGCTATAGCTCTTTGTGTAGGGTTGAACCTTCATAGGTTTTTCCATATCCACCTTGGCATGTTCATTGATCTCATCTTTAAGTACTTAGTTTTTAAATGAGGTTTATTTAAGAATCATTAAGCAATGCACCAAGTGTTTTTCTAATTTGGGTTTTGCACTTGGTTGATACATAGCCATCACTTTCTCAGTAAGAGAAAATCTGGCTTCTTCTATCATCAGCCTATACTAGTTACAGGAGGAAACAGAACAGACCGGCCTTGTTTCCTCCGGTTCCGCCATTTATCACAGTACCTGGCACGTGACAGCCACCATGTAAATATTTGCTAAAGGAATGATATTGCTGTTTTCAAACCTCTACTAATTCCTTACCCTCTAATATTTAGCACAGATTCTTACCTCTTACCCCTATACAAACCCTCTCCTAGCCCAACCAGAACTATAAGAAAGGGTCATACCCATGACATAGAGCCCTTCCCCTCTTCTTAAATGAAAGACAAGCTTGCTATAAAATCCTGACAATCACATCCCTGTCTTTATGAAGATTCATCCCTTTAGCCATTGGAAAATTTGTCCTTTGTACACTGATTTAGTGTGTCCTCTATGGCACTTGTTACATTTTGCTTTTGATTACATGTATTTGCATTTGTGTACTGTCCCTTAATCTGCACTATAAGCTCCTTGGGGAGAGGGATAGTGAATGGCTTCATGGCACAGTGCATACAGTAGGCTTTTTTATTGTGGTTCGAGAGTGTATATGTCGAGTGCTTAGTGTCTTGGCCATGAGAGGCAGACACTAATGCAAGGTGTATCTTATTAAAGTCACAGGGTGTGATTATGGATACAGTTTTCTGCAATAGTCTGCACAGGCTGGATTCTCACTCATCTGTTCATTAGCTTTGCATCCTTGAGTAGGTTGTATCATTATCTAAGGCCCATCTATAACATGGTCCATTAATACCTACCTTCAAGGTCTTTAGGCAAAAATAAGGAATAATATATATAAACTTCTTAGTACCCATGAAAAGCATTCCTTAATATTCACTCAATGTCATTATTATTTGAGTTTAAGATGTTTGAAGCTTTAATGGCTGATACCTTTACTTTGCAACACTGGATTACAGAAACCATCTCTGCTTTGAGTAGCTCTCCAACAACAAATTACAAACAACCACCAAATAATTTAGCATCCAACATCATCCGCTTTGAAAATCCAGAAATTTTCTATGATTCTCCATTTAATTATCAGTAGAGGTCTGTGGTATATTTCCAACTGTATTATTGAATACTCAATAAACAGTTCACTAGGTTAATAGCAATGATTGTTCGGAAATATTTCTGGTTACTTATTTTCTACTTATAATGCACATTAGTGAATGTGCTGCCCTGTTGAACTGAGCATATGATGAAATACCTGCTCCTAGTGCAGTAGACCATAAAAGGCACAGACATTAATCAGAGGAGCATTAGAGCTGGTACGAAGCACTCAACAATTTTCAAGCTATTAGTATTTGCTTGATTCTAATTAAATAATTTGGAGTTTTATAACATTGGGAAACTTTGGAAAATAGTATGTTTACCCAAAGGGAACATAATAGGAGCCCCTCCCCCATTTTGCATTTTGCTAAATATTCTTTTTTAACGAGTAACACTTTTCTTATGATTTTGTACTGATTACAGAAACCTAGTTAGCTATAAATGAGAATCATGCACTTCTGGTGGTACTGTACCCAGAGGACTTTAGTTACATAAAGTCTAAAGCTTTAGGATATTTGAAATATAACCAATAGTGCAGTTAGTGGGTCTCTATGCACTTAAAGTGTGTAATTATTATAGCAGAAAGAAAATCTGCCAAAAAAGTTATGGTTAAAATAAAAATATATTAAGCTATCTTCCAGGGTTCCAATTCTGATGTTTTTCAGGAGTTATGGCTGAAGAAAAACAATCCATTCCTGAAACCGGTTTCTTGTTTAACACATGAATTTGAATGTCTCTAACCAGCCTTTGGATCTTTAAAAGACCAAGAACCAGGATTGAAGAAGGAGCAAATGTCTAGTCTAGCTTCTGAAACAAAGACATTGCAGTGTTATGGGAGGCAAGTGAAAGATAAATGCATTTGTTTTTCCATCTGTTAAGATATAACGAAAACATTCTTCCCATTTTTTCCTTTAATATTTTGTTCCCTGGCAACCAATGACAAAAATTCCCAATCAACCACAGCTTTCACAATGTTCGGTTACTTTAAAAGGCTGCTCTGGTGCTATTCTTTAGATTTCTGAAATATAAAACCCTTTTATACAAGAAGATGTATTTCTCATAGACATATATGGCTATATATGTATACCATCTATGTAACAAATTGGTAAAGAGTATACAGTTAAGACTGTAAAGATATATACTATGTGACCATATAGAAAAACAATCGGGCATCATCTGATAAGTCAGTAATGACTCAGCAATTTTAATCGGAGGTATTTGTTCAAGAGGGATCTTTCACATGCTTTGTAACCAGAAGACAAGTATAGGTATGTTCTTAGTCTCTTTCTTATAAACACATATTGCAAAATTTTTAAATATTCATCAAAATCAAAATGATGCAGAACACAAGAAATGGCAGAAGTTTAATTTGTCACAGCTACATGCAACAGCATGTGTAAATCTTTTATATACTGAGGGGAAAATATTACATGTACAGTGTGAGGTGACTAATACACTAAGTTTAAAACTTCATGAAATTAACCCACATAGGTTAAATACAAATGTGGCCGAATTCTGTGGGAAGGCAATGAGAAATGGGTAACACAGAGCTCAGAACTGGGAGTGATCACAGGAGAGAGCAAAGCTCTTTGTCTAAACCAATCACACCCCTTTGTTCTTCTAGGATTCTTCATATAGCACACCCGTGTAACGAATGATCATTACAAAATGTTCCATATTTAATAAAAGTATAAAAAGGATATAAAGAAACCATTGTCACTCTTATATATAAGAAAAATGCTATTAAAGTAATATAGCCTTTAAATTCCTGGAGCTTGAGAACTGGCTCAGCGGTTAAGAGCACTGGCTGCTCTTCCAGAGGACCTGGGTTCAATTCCCAGCACCTACATTGGCAGCTCACAATCACTTGTAACTTCAGATCCAGGGAATCTGAGAGCCTCACACAGATATACACACAGGCAAAACACCAATGCATATGAAATAAAAGTAAGTAAAATTTTGAAAACTTACCTAAGCCAGCATTTCATGACTTCTATGAGGTGACAGAGATGTTTAATTACTATAAGAGAAAGCGAAAAGTCAGACGAAAACTAGTAAATCCTGTTCGCTGTGGTTTGCAATACTGTAAGAGGTTACATTCCACAAATTAAATGGGGCAAGTTGCCACAAGTCTTCAGTATCTGACAATCTTTAGACACCAAATAGTATTTTGGAAGCTTACAAAGTACCATAGTCCACATCTATTTAGTCCATGTCATCATTTTTCTACTATATGTTTGGGGAATCATTCTGCAAATGCAATCCAGCCTCTGAAATTCTAGTGTTTTCGTATGTGTTATAATATAATTAACTTCTAAAGCTCACAATTTCATTTTTATATCATGCATTTTATCATCTCAACTTGGTTTGGCTGCTGTCAAGAGTACTTTGTCTAAGAGTTGTTCTTTTTCAACTACAGCTTATATATTAGTTAACATAAAGACTATTATACATCACAATATGAGTTTTAAATTTGTATGTATATATTTTGATCACGACTAAATGGCCCAAATCATGCTATTAAACATTATAAATCACTATTTTGTAACATTTGTAACATTCTTAAAAACATTACATATTGCCTTTCCAAACAATTATAAAAAGTACATATTTAAGTTCTCATTACTTTACATAGGTATACAGATATATATTTACATGTAAATACAAATAGATAACTATTGATAATATATGTTTATATATGTGTACGCATGTATGTATATGTGTGTATGGGTACCATGTTAAATCCAGGTCCTTGTATATTCTAAGGAAGTAGTTCACTAAGTTACATTTCTTTTTTTTTTTTTTTTTTAAACATTTATTTATTATTATGTACACAGTGCTCTGCCTCCATGTACACCTGAAGGCCAGAAGAGGGCACCAGATCTCATTACAGATGGTTGTGAGCCACCATGTGGTTTGCTGGGAACTGAACTCAGGACCTCTGGAACAGCAGCCAGTGCTCTTAACCTCTGAGCCATCTCTCCAGCCCCTAAGTTACATTTCTAGCCCTTCAGATATACTTAATGTACCAAAAGAAACAAACTTTCAAAAGGAGTATTGTATTGACATACTTTTAACTTCTTTTACATCTTTGAATCCTACAGTCTTTAATACTTTCAGTGTAGAAATCAGTGTATTTTTTTGGGTATGATACTATGTTCCATTATATCTTATGCCTAAAGGAAAAACTACATGACAAAATTAATAATTTTGGTTTAATATGCATGAATGTATTGTAAAATGTGTATGTGAAATTTAATATATATGGTTTAACTTTCCCCATATACTCTTACTGAATGAATAAAACAGAAATCGGGGAAACAGAAACTTCAATGAGTGTTGTGACGACTATTCCTGGTTGTCAACTTGACACACCTATGAAGCGGGAACCAAATGAAGATTTGCCTCCATTAGACTGGCTTGTAGGCGTGTTGTGGAGTATTAGTTGATGCGTACCTAATGGAGGAGTGCCTAGCCTACTGTGGGCAGTGCCATCCCTGAGACAGTAGTGTGGGAGTGTGTAAGAAAGCAGACTCTGACATGAACTCTGGTGACCCATATCTGACCACCTCCCCTTGATCGGGAGGGCTGGTGACACTCAAAGAAAAAATAAGCAGGCTACCAAGATGAGAGTTGATAGCCTATGACTATAAGTGGGGGAGTAGGTCTCCCTTGGTCATAGACCTAGGGGAGGAGAACAGGGTGAAAGAGGGAGGGAGGGAGGAACAGGAGGATACAAGTGATGGGAAAATAATTGAGTTGTAATCTGAATAAATTAGTTAAATAAAAATAAAAATTAAAAAAAAAAGGAAGAAAGCCAGCTGTAGCTTAACTGTCGTCTGAGAGGGTTTACCCAGCAACTGATGAAAACAGAAGTGGAGACCCACAGCTAAACATAGACAGAGCTTGGGGAAGCCTGTGGAAGAGGGATTGAAGGAGCCAGAGGGAGAAAGGACGCCAGAAGAAAACCCAGAGCATCAAGTAACCTGGGCCCAGAGGGCTCCCAGAAACTGAACTGCCAACCAGATGGCATGGATGGGAAAGACCTAGGCTCCTCTGTACATATGTAACAGCTGTGCACCTTGGTGTTCATGCGGGGACTCCTAACAGCAGGAGCAGGGGTGGCCCTGCCTAGCCTCAGTAGATGAAGATGTGCTTAGTCTTTGATATGCCAAGGTGGACTGATAGCCATGGGAGGCCTCTCCTTTTCTGAGGAGAAAGGAAGACGGGGTGGATGGGAGGAAGGACAGGAAAGAGAGAAGGACAGGGAGAGGAAGCTGTCATCAGGATATAAAGTAAATAAATAATTAGTTAATCAAAAGAAAAAGAAAGCAGGCTGAACAAACTATGAAAAGTAAGCCAGTAACAGTATTCCTCTGTGGTTCCTGCTTCAAGCTCCTGTCTTGCTTTTCCTTAATAATGGACTATGTATCTGGTTAGATTAAATAAACCCTTTCTTTCCCAAGATGCTTTTGATCAGTGTTTCATCATGGCTACAGAAAGCACGCTCGGACAGTAATCTAAGGATTCACTAAAGATACCAGTACGTTCACACAGCACCTACTTTCCCACACTATTAGCTCTATGTCTCCAACATTGACCCTGTACCTTTTCACCTGAAAAATTACACATAATAATTGCAAGAACAATATAAGACAGAGAAGAGATAATTCCTGGCATAGTGTCCATTTTCAGCAAACATTCTTCTTTCTCCCACACCCTAATCCAAAATAAGTAAAATTTTCTTGGACTATAAGGTTATGGAAAAATATTATACATCACTTCTTTATCCTCTAAGGCACTTAACAGTGTTAGTTTAAGCAATAAACCACAGACATCAAGATCCTTGCTCTACTGTCTTTTCCCGTGCAGCGGTCTCTCTTACCCTTGGCATTTGGGAAACGAGAAAGGAAATAATTGCATCAAGAAAGAATGGTAGTACACAAGTAAGTTATCACCACCAGTGTCAGAACATCAGTGGCAAAAGCTCATGCGCCTGAGCTGAGCCTACCATCCTATCTTTGTGAAATGCCAACGCTCTCCTGCAGTATGGAGATTACATATTCAACATGCGTTTCTTTTGCATCAATTTTTTCTTTCTCACCATTAAAGTCAGCAGGAGCACATGAGTCTAAAGAAAGAACTAAATACAGGAAACTTCATGTAACATTATTTTTGTGTCTGCTTTTGTATGTGTGTGCACACATGCCCATGTGTTCTGTGTGTGAATATGCATGTACATATGCATGTGGAAGACAGAGGTTGATGTTGTGTATGTCTCAGTTGCTCTCCATCTTCTATTCTGAGACAGAGTCTCATTCAGTGATTCAGCAAGCCCCAGAGATCTTCGGGTCTCTACCTCTCCAATAGCAGAATTATAAGTGTAAACAGAAGCCCCAGCTTTATTGTTGGGAATCTGCTCAAGAGGCCTCATGCTTGTACGGCACAGCAAGCACTTTGGTTGAGCCATCTCTAAAACTGTCTATGACTATTCTTGAGGGCTATTTTTTTCTCATATCCTTCCCTACTACACCATGTGGTAATCAAATCTCAGCACCTACATTTCATAAATCCTCCCCCCCCCAACCCCCAGTGTGAGTGATGGGGACTTTAAGCCATCAGAGGCATTCAGAATGTCTTGTTTTTACTTTGGTCTCAGTGTGGCTTTGGCCATGTCTATGCAGTTTATTTCATCTTATGTTATCACACAAGATGCATGTTTTCTCAGTTTCCTGTACTTCTTCTAAACCAAAGATTTCTCAAGGCACAGAGAATGCTGTAGACTTTGCAGATCATGTGGTCTCTGTCACAATTGCATAAAACTTCCACTGTAACATCAAAGCAGCTGTAGACAACAGAAAAAAGAATGGACAGGCCTCTCTTTCAATAAAGCATAATTTACAAAAATAATTTTTCCTGCAACTGGATACATGTGGGGAGCTCGGTTGGTCTTTCTGGGGGCACATTACATTGTTCCCGCTATGTGAGATGCTTTCTGTTCTTAATCAGCATTAGGCAATATGTAACATTAGGGGCTCACTTCTTGCCATGGTAGGGTCAAGGAAGCCAACTTCTCTGCTTTGTCTCTTTCAGCATCCTCTTGCCAGTCCAGTTTCAAAGGTTAGATTAATTTTACTCATCATCTTGGTCTATCCTAGGTAGCTGAGCAATGGCACTGTAAAACTGTGAGATATTACAGGAGCATGGCTCCTGACTCTTCTCTCATTTTGGTGAGGGGGCTATTTTTTGAGACAGGTTTTCTCTGTGTAGCCTTGGCTGTCCAGGATTCGCTTTGTAGACCAGGCTGCCCTGGAACTCACAGCAATCTACCTGCCTCTGCCTCCCCGAGTGCTGGGATTACAGGCATGTGCCACCACGCCCAGCACCCTCCCCTCCTTCTAATAAATCTAATATTTTGCCTCTTATGAGCCCTTCTGTTTGTGTCTGTTGAGATATCAAACTTAAATACTTAAAATGAACTGCAAAATGGCTGGCTTAAAACAGCAACAAATTAATCTTTCTCATGGCTTTCTAAGCTGGTCAAATGGTTCCTAAGTAATTATCTAGGGTTATTCAACAGGTTGTACTCAGCTGGCACTTGGCAGGTGCCTGTGATCAATAGAGGAGGATAGAGGGGGGTCTCATTTCCCCATCTCCTGTTCGCTCCATGTCCTTCTCTACATCTTTAATCTCCACCGCCCCAAACACACATACTCTTTCCCTCCACACTGATTTGTGGCATGGCGAACTCAGAAGTACATTCCAAGGAACATAAAGGAAAAGGTAAAAATGTTTCTCTTATGTTTTGCAATTCATAAAATTACTTCCACTGTATTTTATTGTTTGAAGTAAATTATACAGATACTAAAAGGTCGGTATTGAAGAAAATGAATTACATCTCTTGGTGGGAGGACCAGCAAAGTTCAAGTATGAAAACTGCTACATAGTAGAGCAGGAATAATTTCTATCCAATTTGCAATCTTGCTCACATCAAAGGCAACATTTTAAGTTACTTTTTATCTCAGTGGTCATCTGAAGAGAGTTGACTATGGAAGGAATAAAGGAATGAAGGAAACACCTAATGGGACAGGATATTATAGTCTATGGGGAGAAAGTGTCTTATAAGAGGAAGAAGCGTAGCATAGCTGTCCTCTGAGAGGCTCTACCCAGCAACTGATAGAAACAGATGCTGAGACTCAGAGCCAAACATTGGGCAAAATGTAGGCAGTCTTGTGGAAATGTGTGTGTGTGTGCGTGTGCGTGTGTCTGTCTGTCTGTTGTGGGGAAGGATAGAAGGACCTGGAGGTGACAGGAGATCCACAAGAAAACCAACAGAGCCAGAGTTTATTTTGGCTTACAGTTTTAGGGAACACAGTACACTCTGGCAAGGACAGTACAGCTGCAGAAATGGGAAGAAAAGAGAGCTGAGGAATGATGAATACTGTCCTTTGGCTCCACTTCTTTTTCATAACCGTCCAGGAGTCCAGCCCATAGAATGTCACTGCTTACATTTAGGGTGGGCATTTCTTTCTCAATCAATCCAATCTAGAACAGCCCTTCATTTACATTCCCAAAGAACTTGTTTCCATGGTTACTGTAGATTCCATCAGATTGGCAAAGTAAGCCACCAAAGCCACACAGGCCTTGTTGGATACTGTATTAGTCGTTGTTTGATTACTGTGAGGAGATATCATGACCATGGCAACACTTATATAAAAGAAATCATTTAACTGGAGTTTGCTTACAGTTTCAGTGGCTTAGTCCATTGTCATCATGGTAGCATGCAGGCAGACCTGCTGCTAGAGAAACAGCTGGACTTTCTACTTGCAGATTCCCAGGCAGCAGAAAGAGAGAGGCTCTGGGCTTGGAAGAGGGTTTTCTGAAACCTCAAAGTCCACTCTCACTGACACACTTCCTTCAACAAGACCACGCCTACTAATACCTTTAAATAGTGTCACTCCCTGAGCAAGTATTCATATCTATGAGCCTATGGGGCCCATTCTCTTTCAAAAGACCAGCGATACTGAAAGGCCTGAAAAACAAGGCCAAGCTGACCCCTGCCCTAGTTCCAAGAAACCACCACCTGCAACCTTACAAAAAAAAAAACACCCCGTGCAGAAAGCCCCCACATGGCCTGCTCTCTGACGCCCGGTTAACCCGGCCCAAGCCAATCATCCTGCTCACTTACCTTAGATACAGCAGCTCAGCCAATCAGTTTAAAGGTCAACTCCTCCCCCCATGGCTTGCGGTTTTAGTCTTTATAAGCAGTCTGTAACAGCTACTGGGGGTCCCTTGACCTCTCGAGTGCTGAGGTACCCTGACGCGTCAGCAATAAACCTTTGCTTTTTGCATTGGCGCTGTGGTGTTCGTGTGGTCTCTCGCGACGACCCCCCTTCCCGAAGTGGACTCTAGGGTCCAACAATACCATATTTCCATGAACCAAAAACATCAGATTCCAATGAAGCCTGTGGGGAACTGCAGCTGTGCTGGTACTGCCCATCACTTGTTTTTGTCTGCAGTTGAAACTTGAATTGTTTTTGTCTGCAATTGAAACATTGTGCTCCACTGGTTGCCTTCATTTTCTTGTTTTGAGTCTCATGATTTGGCCCTTGGTTTGTTTCCTCTAGGGGACTTTCCACAGTGCTGTTCCATTGATGGTTCCTCCCCTATATAAGCAGCTCTGTATTGACCAGCTAGCTACCTTAGTAAAAATAAAGAAAATCATTATTAAGGTTACAAGAGATGAAAGTTGTGGTTGTTCCAGAACTGTCTGAAATAGCAAGGTTTGGAAGCAATCTTCACCGTCCAACAATAACTAACAAATAGATGGAACCAGACAAGGAGATACCAGACATCCACTTGAAATAATACTGAAATGAATTTATTTGACATGCTGTTTTCTATATTCATTGTTCTACTTTCACAATGTCTTTAGTAATAAAATATCTGGAAGTAAATTTAATAGAAAATGTTTGAAGAGACATGAGTGGAGTTAAGTGGCAGAGAGGTTGTTGCCTGGTATTTTGAAAAGGTCCTGAATTTAATATCCAGCACACGCGTGCACACACACACACGAACTGATGCATCTTGCTATGATCAATTTTCTGTATTTTTTAAAGTGGTTTTCTTAGCTTAAAAGACCCTTTCAGTAGTGAGTATGGATTCTTTTGCAATGAAAAAAAAAAAAAAGGTCAGTGTAGAAAGAGTATACGCTAAGGTACCTGGAATAGATCTGAGAGGTCAACATCATGCAAGACCATTATCATATTTTTCTATGAAATATCCTTTTGCGCCTCCATCAGAGTTCAGAGCTAGTTAGATTGAATATTAGTCTGACTCAGCACGGCATTTCATTTTGCTTTTATGCTAATGCTTAAAAGCCTGAAACTTGGCTCTCTATTCAATATATGTCATCAAATATTTATTGAGCACCTACTATGTGCCAATTATCAAGGAAACAACATTAACTAGATAGTTCTACTGAACTTTAAGTCAATAAATGGCTTCATGAAAGTGTCTATATCTTTCCAAAATCTGGGATGGTCATCCTGATTATGTTCTTAAGGCAAAAACCTCATGCAACAGGAACTCCAGAACAGTGTAAACATGAGTAAGACGTTTCTGAGGATTTCACTGTGTTGACTAGTACAGTGTTGGATTATGCCAATTTATTATGTTTAAAGCGCTCATATATTTACATCACTTTGTGGACATGCCACCACTCTTCTCCCTGTTGAATCAATGAGATTTCAGATTTTTCATTCCTTTTGGTAGAAAGCACTTCAATTTGCTTTGTCTTTGAGCTAAGTCTCTCAGTTAGACTTTGAGCTCAGAAGGAGAGTTCCATGAGGTAAAACAGTTCTAAAGTCTAAGCCAAGGCATATGCGTCAAACTACAGTGAACAAGTCCTGTTGAATCAGCAGTTCAACAATTAACAAGGCAAAAATACAGAATGTTGGGCACAAGCTCCCAATTGTATTTATTAAACCATTTAAATTTTTTTAGAATTAATTTTTACTAAATTAATTCTTGTGTAAGTCATTTCTAATTTTTCTACCTTGTCCTTATTTTATGTGGTCCCCCACCCCCGCCCCCGTGATGACTCTCACAGTGTGGCATTTAGATGAATCTGAGTGTAAAAGAATTTTGTGCATACTCACACTTTACTTTGCAGGAAGGACTGTGTTCCGCGGGGGTAGAAGGTGCTTTACATAGTGTCTTATGAAAGAAAGGCATCTGAAAACTGGTCACTTCTCAAACTACGCCCTTTAGATTACCAACCCACTACTTTTTCTTACCCAAGGTTATTTCTCTGTATTGTGGTCAGGATGCCTTCCTTATACACTGGCTAATTGTTTCTGTTACCATTTAAACTAGTGCCAAGAGCAATGCCTGAATATGCAGTGGCTTCTCAGGAAATATGTGTTAACTGAATAAGTCCTTCTAATGCCAGAAAAAAAGCCAGTGAGTATCTAAAGTCTACGTAAGTGAGCAGTTTGTGACCAGCCAGTCCCAAACTAGTGCTTGAACATACGCGTATGTATGTGTTGGGGATAGAAGAGGTGTTTGAGGAACTTCTTTCCAGCGTAAAATCTGCCCAGATTCCTAGCTTACCTGTAATTATATGCCAAATTTATAATAGTAAATAGGCTTGTTTCAGAGATACCTGTGTACATGAAGCCTCCTGAATTCCATTTTATGATGCTGTGTTAATTTTACTTCTATGAAATAAATGCTTCATTTCATAATTTTGAATAGAATGGTACTTCCAAGATTCTTATAGCTGATTAGACTTAGGATATTAAACATTTCAGCATAATAATAGTTTTTCTTGGCCTGAAGCACTTTAATTTTAGTGTGATGCAGACATTTTAAAAATTAATTTTAAGATTTTTGCCTTCAGAATGATATGAAATAATAGTACAGATACTGCGTGAAGTGGAACAAATATGCCAGATACAGAAATACTGATGGCTTGGGTACCATCTTTTCTGTGTATCTTGAAGCTTTGGATCTATTGTCTCTCATTCTCTTTTGGTCAGTCTGCCCTAGCTGTTCTTCTAGCTGCTTTCTGGTGGACTAGTCTTTATAGCAAAGCATCTCGACCTGTGATTATATACTGCCATCCTATGCCATCTTCTCTGGTCCTGTCATTGTCGGTGGGAATTGTCACTCTTAGCCTCCTGGTGAGGAATAGAATCTCTTTCTCATTGGGGATGGGTAGTGCACCGCTAGGGGATAGGAATGTTGTGGTTATACACTTAGGGTTTCTTCTAAATTCCTCCAAAGATGAGCATTAATCTCTTTCCATTTAAATACAAAAGAAGTGGCAGAACAAACAAAATAAAACGATTTTAGGAAATTAATGGTTTTAGTTCTGGGTCTACAGACACACAATCAAAGGTTATTATGGTAATATACACAATATACACATGTCGTTTGGATCTTTATTTTATTTCTTGGAGGAAAAAGATTTTAAATGCTAATGCTAAGATGTCACACAAAAGTTTCCAGATGCCTTGTAAGTCAATCAGAAATATGCAAAACAAAGAATTATCTGAGTTTTAAACCTAACTATAGATGTAGAACCATAAAATGGCTATATTAAAATGAACGTTGCACACAAGCCAAATAAAACTAACACCTGTTGATAGTGTACTAATGATTTTAAACCTTAGTTCCAGGTCACATATAAAATTCATAAGCTAGTAAATGAGCACTGTGGGTGTCAAAATGTAGGAGGACGGCCTCTGTTATTCTTTATAGGAAACCTATCACTATGTGATCAAATATGTTGCCCAAAAGCCCTTAACTGTTTTTCTACTTCTCTGAATATTTTTGAGAATAGTCAAATAACAAGTTCACAGGAATGTGTAAAAGCAATTTTAAGTCCTGGTTTTGGGTGCCAACGCCCCAAGAACAGAAGTCATAGTGAAAAAGAAAGGGTTTAAGTGTCTTAAACACCCTGGCAAAACCTAACATGTTTAAGAGCGTAGGTTCTCACCTTGCAGAACAGATGTTGGGGTTTTAAACCACTCTTCAATGAAAACAATTCCTCTCCAGGAAACCACAAACTCTTTCCAAACCCGGGCGGCGGGCGGGGTTCTCCCGAGGGCGCTGCTGTCTCTCCCCCTGTGGATAGTGGTTTGCCTTGCAATAGACAGCAACCTAGGAAGGGGAGGTGGTGGACCTCAAATCAGCGAAGCTTGACCAAATACCAGAAGCTCTACTTTGGAAGAGGGAGGCGCCTCCTTGGGACGTGAGGCTTCTCTACCCTAGTGCCTGCGGCCACAAACGGAAACTACTAGCTACGTTCAGCTGAGAAGAGTGATGAAATCAAGGCTAGAGGGGAAGGAAGCTCACCGACCTAACTGGTGACAAGCTGCTGAGCCTCGCGGAGGAAGCAGCACGTTTCCACAGTGGTCTCGCGGGCAGGGTGCCGCATCCCTGGGTTTGGACCCTGCGAAGAGGAAGGGGAACCAGTGCAGCTCAGGTTTCGCAGGGTCCCTGCCTGCGGGCTCTGGGTACCAGGTGGCCGCGGCGCGGGCAGCAAAGGCTCGGTAGCTTCGGAGCTTGGCGGGCGGCGCGCGAACTACCAAGGAGTTGCACGGCGCGCGCCGGGCTGGCCCGAGGCTCACCTGGAGCGCTCAGGTAGGACCGGGGCGGGGCGCTGGGCTGGCGCGCAGGCGCGGGATCCGGCCTCGCCCCTGCCGACGTCGCCAGCGGGAGCTCACCTGGGAGACTCGCAGAGCAAGAGGAGCCTCGCCGCGGCCGCGGTTGGCAACGCGGGAGGCCCGGCGGGAAGGCAGGAAGCGGTGGCGGAGGAAAAATTGAACCGAGCGGCCTCGATAGCCACAGCCACCCGAGTCGCCGGCGCCGCCACCTGCACTTGGCTCTGGGCAGGCGGGCAGAGCCCCGGCTGGCCGCCGCTTCCCGCTGCCTGCCCTGCCCACCTGCCAGGTAAGCTGGTGTCCGGCCCTCCGGGAGATCCGGGGGCTCCCCGGGTCGGGGCTAGGGACAGAGTGCGGAACGGCCCCGGAGCTCCCCGCAGCCGGTTGGACTCGGTCTCGAGAACGGGTTTCAGTTGCCCACTTCCAGAGAGGCCGGTGGGGACGCGGGTCACGCCTGTCGCCAGTGCTCCTAGGCTGTTCTGGTCACTAGGCTCTAGCCCGAGAGCTCTTCCCGGGCAGAAAGTCCCACTGGTCCCTTAGCTGGTCCTCGGGAGGGAGGGTCTCCCGCCGAGGCGCAGCGCAAAGCTCGCCAACTTGGGCTAGCAGGTTGCTTGCCCGCTCCTGGCTATCGAGTAGATCAAAAACCCGCGGCATGGAGGGCTGTGGCTGTGCCGGGCAACTTTCCCCGCCAACCCCAGACAGTCCTAAGACTGGAAACAGCGGCAGCCCGAGCCCATCTCGAAGCTTTCCGACTGGTTTGGAAGGCGCTCGGTGGTCGGGACGGGGGCACCCTGTGCTCAGCACTTTTCCGGGTGCACTCCTGAGCCAGAGCTGCGCCCACTTTCCGGTTGAAGGTGGCAGAGTCCAGGAAATAGAGCTGCGGTTCACCAACTGCGCGCCTTCCTCTTAGAGGACCTGTTGACTCAAGGACCAGTGTATCTAGGATCTGGTGTGCCTGTGGCATATGACTCAAAGGTTCAAAAAAAAACTTTGTTTCAGTATCCTGCCACGTCTGAACCTGGGAGTGCCAAGCCCAAATTCCTGTCTACCTAATTAGGATTTTCAGAAGCCTAAGAATTAAGGTTGAAACTAGTCTCACCATAGACTTAATTCCATCCTTCTGTTTTAGGAACTCCGTCAAGTTGCCCTCGCCTCCCCCCACCCCCATTCTGATTTTTTTTTTTTCAAAAAGAAAATGTTACTAAGTTATGACTTGTTATTGAAGTTACACCATATATCGAACATCTGAACTAGAATTCTTTAGTAAAACTTCAGAAAGTTATGACATTTGAATTTGAGCGTTTCTGGTTGTGAGAAAAATCTGAACTTTTATCGTCTGAGTTTGTTGCTTAGAGACATGAGTTCAAAGCCGCACCCTATAATTATTTCTTCTTAAGCTTTAACATGAACTGAAACATAACATACATGTTAGCTGAAACATTCTGGCCAGTGTATTCCTACTGAACATTTTTAATATACTGTTTTAACCATCACTTTTTCATCGAAAAATTTAATAAATAGTAATTCCCCTTCCTAGGCCTGTTTAGTTCTATCTTTACTAAGTTTTATATGTGTGTATACACACACACACACACACACACACACACACACACACATATATATACACACACTTACGTTGTACATTTGACTTCAAATGCTTTAGGCTGTACATATATATTTTGAAAGAGATGCAATTAAAATCTAAAACACACACACACACACACACACACACACACACACACACACACCATAGCATCACATAATTGTTAATTCAACCAAGGATTTCAAGAGCCTCTCCTGTCATCTTAGTCTTGTCTCTGTACTGAGAAATTGATGTACTGAGTGCTGTTTGAACACTGAGTACGTATTTCCTCCTAAATTTTGCACATTAGTTTTCACTGGCTATTGGACAGGTATTATCAGACGTTCATGACTCTAACTTTAGGGGGGGAGGGCAAAGTAACTTGTTCTTGTTAATTGCAATAACAAAGGGGCATTCATTTCTATCTATAAAGGATTGGGGGAGGGGGGTATTTTCCTACACTAAGAAAGTGAAGCTGTAAGAGCATTCAGACATCTTCTAATGCTTGTACCCTTGGACTCCCCTTCCTGCCTTGGCCATCCAGTCAAACCATCCCAATTGAGTAGCGGAGGCTAGAAAGGTGTTCTAAGTGTAGTTTACCCTGCAAGTGCTGGAGATAGTGTTATTGTGGTGGGTTGACTGGGGGCTCCCATATCATTATGTCTCACCGCTCACATTCTCACTTATCACAAGATGGTTATCTTCTTTCCTTTCTTGTAGTTTGTGAGGACGTTGTAATTATAGGAGAGTCCATTGTTCTCCGTGGAGCTCCAGTTTACTCCAGGTCCCACCCTGCTCTGTGGAGACTCAGCGAGGCTCTTAGGATTTCCCTAGCTGAGAATTTCTTACGTATATTGATGGTCCCACGTGGGCTGAGATTTTAATCTCTTTGTGGTATTTCAGAGACACAGTTATTTTTTTGAGCCAATTTGGATGACATTAGTCAGTTCTGATCTTTTATTATATTGGCTTAAGCCATATTTTGTAAGGCATAGGCCCAATGTCTTTCATCCACTTGCAATAATCTAGACGTTTGGTTTCAAGCATACTTCCTTAGTACCAGTGCTATAAAAACATTTTTTAAACCCACAATCCTCTAATTTGAAATATTTTGTTTCAACCAATACATGCTGGTGAGGGTGTATGTGCATACATAAAACAACTTTCACCAAACAACATCTAACCTTAGGACATGGATGCTCTTTTTTTTTTTTTTTAAGTTTGCCTTAACATACTAGATTGATTTCATGTCAGCTAATGGCTGGTATGTGTAATGCTAAAATGATATTCTCCTGTAAATGTACATATTTTAAGGCTCATTGTTCTAAAAGCTTACACACACACACACACACACACACACACACACGAATAAAAATTTCATAAAATCATATTGTACCCATGCTTAAGCATTTGATGGAGGCTTTATGATATTGACACTAGATTCATCTCTCAGACATCAGGGCCTACACAAAATCTCATTGTGTATTATTATATTTTAAATTGGTTCCCATGCTATGGTATATTTAGGGACAGAAAAGAAATTAGAAATATTTTTGTGAGGGGATTTTGATAGCAACTATCAAGTAATTCTGTTATCCCCTGCCCCCGTGCTAGTTTTATCCTAAGTTTTATGACTGAGTTATAGTTGTAGAGGGGAATGCATATCATACATATATTCTGATAAAAATTTGACCTTTATTATAGGATTTATTATAGGATTACAGGAATCATTTACTCTCCTCCATAAAATACTAGATTCAGAAATTAGACTAAAGTGCTTAACAGATAAGCATGGGCTGTTGTTCCAGAAAACCTTCAGTTCCTAGCCCCCATGTTGTCACTTACAACAGTTTCACCAATTACAGGGAACCTGACGCCCTCTCCTGGCATCTGTGGGCACTGCACACATACATGTGCACATATACGGTGCACACATATATGCAGGCAAAACACCTATAAACATAACATAAACAAGTGTATTGAAATAAATTAATAAATTAGATTAAGACCAGGGGTAGTGGTATACACCTTTAACCCAAGTACTTGGGAGGTGGAGGCCGATATGTTTGAGGCTAATCTAATCTATGTAATGAGTTCCAGGCCAGCCTGAGCTATGTAGCTGAGATCCCATATTTAAAACAGCAACAACAATACATTAGATACCCAAGTGATTTGCAGGAATAAGGTCTTGAGAAATATAATTGGTGATAATTAGCATTTTCAAGGACACTTTTAACTTTAACCTACCTTCACATTCTTGGTGGAAGGAACTTTTCTCCTGAAAAAAAATATTGCTGCATTTTATATTTTGAAAATGGTTAATACCAAACTCATCTAGCTACATTCAGTTCTATGATCCATAAAGTATATGATACATTTGGAATAAACAGATCATGTATTAGACTAAAAGCTGACCAATAAGAAAAGATTATTTTTGTTACCTATCCAATTATGCATCTTGTTAATACAAGATAATTGGTTATATAATATAATTTGGGTGATTTAAGCATAACTAATGTAATGGCAATAGCAACATTGAATTTTATTTTGTTTTGTTTTTTTCTTTTTTTGAGACAGGGTTTCTCTGTGTAGCCTTGGCTGTCCTGGACTTGCTTTGTAGACCAGGCTGGCCTGGAACTTACAATGATCCACCTGCCTCTGCCTCCCGAGCACTGGGATTAAAGGCATGCACCACCAAGCCTGGTGGCAACATTGAATTTTCATCAGTTCGAGCAATGGCAGGAGACCAAAGCTGATTAAATTTATAGTGAAACACAAGGAAGTAAGACTTAGAATTCTGGGTCATAAGTAGGTACTGACAACTAGATAAAACCTTCCTGAATCATTCTCTGGATTGGACTCTGTAACTTTTCTCTGTACTTGTTTGAATTTCAAGCTATGTAAACTAATTTGCTTATCTACAGGATTGGCTGTGGGGCATCTTTAACTTACCCTAGTAACTGGAGCTCACACTAGTGTAAAGCAGGAGTTTCATGACCCCAACAAGCCAAAAGAGAAAAGGAAAGGAAAAGTTTCACTTCCGGCAGTCTATCTATAGATGTTAGAAAATTTACCATGTCATCCACAAAATTTGTGCGACTCATTTGTTAGCAAACCTTGAGCTCATTTGGAGTAAAATGTGAGTGAGCTCTTAGGAAATGGCTGTCTATACCACTGCTGTCTAGACCACTGGTATAGTGTATCTTGCTACAGAAGCAGTGCTGACTTTTTAAAAAATTAAATTAATTTATTTAACTATTTATGTTCTGAATGAAGCCCCCTACTCCCTCTCCTCCCTCTCCTCCCTTCCTTTCCTCTTCCCTTCCTCCCTTCTCCTCAGAAAAAGGGAGCCACCACCACTACCAGCCCACTCTGGCACATCAAGAACTAAGCTTATCCTCTTCCACTGAGGCCAGACAAGGCAGCCCAGCTAGGGGAAAGTGATCCAAAAACAGGCAACAGAGTCCATGTCAGAGACTGCTCTACTTGCTAGGAGACCCACATGAAGACCAAGCTGCCCATCAGTTACATATGTGTCAGGGGCCAAGGTCCAGTCCATGCATGCTCTATGGTCGGTGCTTCAGGCTCTATGAGCCCCCATGGGTCTAGGTTAGTTGACTCTGTTGGTCTTCTTGTGGAGAATTTTTCCCCTCCAGTTCCTCCTATCCTTCCCCCCCCACCCCACCCCCGACACACACACACAAGGCTCCACAAGCTCTGCCTAATGCTTTGCTGTGGGTCTCAGCATCTTTTATTATGCAATACTGCCCTAGGCCCCATGGATTAGGTGTGTGAACCATGCCACCATAGTAATGTCCAAAAAGAAAAAAACAATCCCTCTGAAATTTGAAATATATCTGGCTCAAGAGACTCCTGAGGAGAAGACTATGGATCTATAGTACTATCTGGGTATCAGGCTACAAATATAGTATTTTTTAACCTTGATTTATCAGTTTTTACAGTAGTTACCATCTGAGTATTTGTGTCACACCAAAATACATATATGGAAATCTAGATGCATGTCTGTTGGTGTTAAGAAATGAGAGCTGGTGGTGCACATGTTTATTTCTAGTGTCCTGGGAGCAGAGACAGGAGGGTCCCTGAACCCAGGGGCAGAGTGGCAGGCTAGCTTACATAGCAATCTACAGGCTGGCCAAGGCTGCATAGTTTAGACAGTCTCCAAACAAAAAGAGCCTTCAGAAGGTGATTGGGGCATGAGGGCTTTACCTTCATTTGAGCTAAGACATTTGGAGAATTGGTAGCTTTTTATAATTCAACTATATGGAGTGTACATACGAGTGTGTCCTTTATGAGAATGTGCCCTCTCTATACATTGGATCTGCCCACACCTCATCCTATAGAATGTGGGCCTCAGTTGATTTCTGTCTACAAATTAGTCTGAGCAGAGAGGGTACTTGGTAATGGCCATGTCAGAAAGGCTAACACAGCAACCATTAGGCCGCTCACTCGGTCCACTTCACATTTTACTGTTTCTCTATCATTACAAATCCCCACTCCCATTCCTCGCCTTTATCAGAGTGTTAACAAGTCTTGTCTAGGGTACCATGCTTACTTCCTGTCTGTCTTCCTAATGTGTCTTCTTGCCATGCTCAAGTCCATCCTCAGCAGAACCCCAGAGGCGATGATTAAAAACAAACAAAAACCATGCACTGGAACTGCTTTCTCCTCTGAGTAGAGCTCACCAAAGGCTTTCCGTAGCAGTCAGTTCTCACCAGATCGGAGCTTTTTGGTGGGTTTGCTTCTGTATTTGCACAAACACATAACCACTTGGATGGTTTGCAGAGCATGCAAGCATTTTTTTTTTTCTGCAAGCCAAGTTTCGAGACTGAAGGAGTAGAGTGATGGCAGCTGAGAGGGTAGCTTCATGGTAGAGCATCACTTGCCTCTCATGTTGGATGCCCTGTATTCGATCCGCAGCACTGGTTTGGAAAAAGAAAAAAAAAGTGCAACAGAAGAGGGGAAAGCATAAGGAAAAACTAACAACATGGGGGAAGTGTTTCATTGAACTTGCCTGCTTAACTTGGACTGCTATTGTGCCCATGTCATTCCTTTGAATTCTGCTATTTTGGAACTTTTTCATATAAGATTTGTTTTTCGGAAGTGAAAAGTTAACTTTGTGGCTGAAAGTCCATGCAGTTTTTGCTTATAACAATTCCTCAATAGAGGACATTACTCCTGGAGAGAAACTATGAGAGGGCAGGTTTTACTTAAGCATAGTATAGTTAGACTAAACCAGAAAGGAGGGGACAGAAATTTTTTTAAAAAAAGAGTCCTTGATTATAGCTATTTTCCTTTAAAATTTCTTTCTAGTCCATGACCAAACCCTCTGCATTTTATCTCTTAAACAAATGTCTTCCAAATCTATGCATTTTCCTCCAGGCCTGGTTAAGACTATCATCTCTCTCCCAGACTTCCGTGATGGACGGCCTTTCTGAACGGTTTCTGATTTCTTTCTGGTTTCTTCTTCACACAGCATCCAAAATGAGACTTCAAAATACTTGGCCACAGTGACCCCTTCTCAAAGCCATTCCACGCCCTTAGGGTAAGACAAACCCTTTAATGTGGCCTAAAGTCTGGGCATGATTCAGCCACTGCCACCCCACCCCCTCCTGCCTGAGCCCTGGCAACCTCTTTTACTGCCAGGTTCTTCTTGCCTCTAGGTCACTGCCAAGTGTCATTCTCTCTGCCTGTAATAAGCACCTCCCCACCTTCGGGCTTGTCAGCTAATATTCAGCCGTTCCAGTCTGATCTCCCTCATTTTTCCTCTGACTATGACTGGAATTTGTCAGCGCACTCTACTCCCCTCACTTCAACCATGCACTAAACTTTTAGTCTCCTAAAGAAATAACAAGCTACTTGGTACTCAAGTATGAATCAATGTTTAAAACGAATTTCCTCCCAGAAGAGGGTGGCTAACTTTAATATTTATCCCACCTATTAAGCCATGTTTTTGGTTCCTAATAGCTGTTATATTTATCATGTCATAATTCATATTTATTATCAGTGGTTATTGATTCTTCCTTACTGTTGCTCATTCATCTGACATATTTTAAGCAATTTTACATGTAATATTAAATTTTCCTAGCAACCTGTGAAGTGTATACTGTTTTTCTCCCCCGTTTTTTTTTTTCTTTAGTTCATTTACTTCCACCTAGATGGTTCTTGAAATCTCAGGACTAAAACATAGAGCCCTGAAAGTCTGATTATAAATCAGTGCTTCCATCCACCAATTAAATGGGACTAGTAAACGAGTCACAAGTGTAACAATTAATCTCCAGTCATTGTCCACCCTATTTTTTGTTTGTTTGTTTTTTATTATGCATACAGCATGATCAGATCACATTATAGATGGTTGTGAGCCACCATGTGGTTGCTGGGAATTGAACTCAGGACCTCTGGAAGAGCTGTCAATGCTCTTAACCACTGAGCCATCTCTCCATGCTGCTTTTAACCTCTAACAGTATTCACCTTTAGAATATGCCTAGAGTGCTTTCTCTCATGTAGGTATTTGTCTGCTGAATCCTAATTATGGCAGATAAATACTCATCTCTTTTACTCACACACACACCTCTGCCATTCCTTCCTCAATATAGACATCTTATTCTTTGTTTGCATTTTAATATTTATTATAATTATGTAGCTACTGCTCGCTACAAATCCCAAGGAGCCTATAGAGGTCGTTTTGTCCAGTGTTTGAAATAGTCTAACATATAAGCATTCATTGTGTAGTCCAGCATGTTTTCACTATTCCCTTTCCTCAGACTTCTGAGTTTTCTGATTGCAGATGTTACCACCACACTCCCCCAAGGTTGGTCTTTAATTGTAGTTTTTCTTTTATTTGATATAGAGTCTTTATTGACCAGGTAGGCCTCAAATGCTTCTGACACAGTAATCTTTATCCTTCATACTCCAAATACCTGAAACTGAAACTACCAGCATAGGTCCTGTGGCTAGCTTAGAAATTGCTTTAAACGCGCTGTGGTTAGTAGTTATTCAGTTTAAGAAAACTGTCTTGCTCAATTTTTCTATATATGAGTTGGAGTCCAACTTCTCTGTATTACACAGTCTGAGCTTCAGACTATTGGTCTGTTCCCGTCCCCCCCCCCCCCCCCCCCCTCCCCGTGTCTGTCCTCTTGTTCTGCTTTGAACCGTTGCTGTACGGGCCTGTTCTGAGTCTTCTGTTTGTCATTTCCCTTTGATGACATTTCTGAGTTGCTATTTTTTTTAGATGCGGTAGTCCTTGTTTTGTGTAACGCATCTTTCTGAGAAATGTTTATGGAGTTAATAAAGTCAGGACATTGCATTATGAAAATCACTTCTACCTTTATGTTTTCTTCATGATTTATTTTTATTGTTACTCTTTTAATGATAGTCACCATTTAAAAAAATAGCATGCAGTAAGTTTTTCTGTCGTGATTGCTGTCTGACACAATTTTCCTTTTAGAACAGAGTTTGTTATCAAGTTCCTTTCACCAAGCAAAGAGTCATTCTCAACTCAGATTGAATCTCGTAGCCTCCCTAGTAACTGATTGTCTGACGTCAGCTGACTCTCGAGTTTCTTTACCAAATCTCCATATCTCTTGTATTCATCCCTTGCTCAAATTGTTTTTAGTAATCCCCTAATTGCCTCTATCCTCCTATCTGATCTCCTCTTTGTCCAAAAATAACTTATGTCAGATACAAATTTCAAGGGTAATCACTTTTAACTTTCAGTTTGAGTTACTATACTGTTTAAAATCCACCAGGGCCTCCACCCATTGCTTAAGGAATTAAGTTTAAACCCCCACAGGATTAAGGATCTATTCTTTCCCTGCTTGGAACTTGGCATTTAGCACAGGGATACTCAGCCTTACTCTGTGACAACGGACTATCCATGGCCTTAAGGAAAATTACCCTATGTGAGGTCAGCTGTTGAAGGAACAGTTAAGTTCTAGGCTGACACTGGTTCATGTCCAAGGTAAACTTAAAATAAAAGAAGCTTCTGATTGCTTAACCACCAAGAGAGGGTGATGCAGTGATACCAGAGATAATTAGAGCAGTCAAATATATTTAATGTTTCATATTAGTCCTGTATGCCACCTGATCTTAGAAATGCTGTGGATGATTTGAAAGTATTGGGATTTGATTATGTAACAGCTAGGTCAGTAGAACTAGGGAAAGAGTAATGGGGAAACTTACTAGGTAGAAATTCAGCTCGGGTAGGATTTTTAGAGCAAGAAATGAACAAAGTACAGCTCCTGGGCCAAATTTGGGACACAGCCTGGTTTTGTACAAACAAATAAGCAAACAAACAAAAAACAACAACAACAAAAGAAAATGTGAAACAAACAAACCAAACAGTTTAGCATGGCCACAGACATGCTTACTCATTTGTGCATTGTCTTCTTTCTTCTTCTTTTCCTTCCTTCCTTCCTTCCTTCCTTCCTTCCTTCCTTCCTTCCTTCCTTTCTTTTCCACTTTTCTGGCACTCAGAAGTTGCAAGAGAGGCCATATGGTCTTCAATCCAAAAGAAAGGAAGGAAGCTGGGGAGGAAGGGGGTTTGACTGACTATGAAAGTTTGCTGCCATTTCTACAGGCTGCTGGGCACTGAGAGACACAGGGTGAAGTCTAGTAAGGAGTGGAGGGTGAGTCTGTAGAAAGATGGAAGTACCTGAACAAGAAGTGTTATTGATTACCCCCCCCCCCCATTATCCCCATCCCTTAAAACTCTCGGGCCTTCAAAGGAAGAACGAATGGACAGAAATGGCCTTCTACTTAGGAGTGGCTGACTCCATTTATGCGTTACCGAGTGCATCTTGGACACTCACCCTGCAGCTACATTCCATAGGGTCAGTCAACATTCCTTCCCCTAGGTGTTGTGAAATGCACTTGTGAAAACGCAGTCTGCGGTTGCTCTTTTTAGGTCATTGAGATCAGCTTCCTGATTTCAGTGTGAGTTAATGGGATCCCCTAGCAGCAGAAACAGAGGCCACAAGCATTAATGACCAAAACCAAAGCAGATACAGATTTCATAATGAAAGGCAGGGCGTATAGAGCCGTCAGAAAGCATTGCCCCCGATGTCACTTCTGGTGGCTGAGATGCTTTTTGGCAGATTCCTGGTGGTCACAAGTGAATGAAATAGATGGGCAACTTTTTAGGTTTCAGAACTGAGAGTTATAGTTTCAGCCATTTTTCAAACCTAAGTCACAGACCCAGAGCTTCCCCCGAGCTGGACCAACAGCCGTTTACTAGAGAGTATCCTTTGGAGAAAAGAAAGCACTCAGGCTTTTTGCACCAATTCCTAGAAACTGAAAATATCAAATTAGCAACTTGCCAAGGTCAAGTAACAGTTGGAGTTGCACTTGCAGTAGGCTTCACTTCTTGAAGGTTCTCCCTCCTCTGAATAGGGGTGAGGGCAGGCAAGCCTTTCATGTGACACTTTCCCAAACCATAGCACTGTCTTCTTCAGCCCATATCTGTGAGTTCTTGGGGGGGATTTTCTTAATCCAAGTGTGTGTGTGTGTGTGTGTGTGTGTGTGTGTGTGTGTGAGAGAGAGAGAGAGAGAGAGAGACAGAGACAGAGACAGAGACAGACAGAGAGAGAGACAGAGAGAGAGAGACAGAGAGAGAAAGAGAGAGAGAGAGAGAGATCCATCAATCCTGATTTACAGATGAGTTTGCAGTTACCTGGTAGCACTGAGAATAGCCCTGTGCACTGTTAGTTGTGAAATATGCCAAAAAAGAAGAAAAAAAAAAAAAAGGAAAAATTTCTTATAGGTAGACATTGTATTTGTCTACTGTGTTTAGGATGAAAGATGGACAGGGGTATAGATCTTTATTGACTTCCTGAAAGTTACTAATGGTTTGTGTGTTTGGTGCCTTGAAAGACTTGAGCCTGGAAGACTAGTGATGCTGATATTTGAGGATATGTGTTTAAGCCTTTCAGAAGGGGCAGAGCCCCTGAAAAGGTTTATCTCATCTAAATCCACCAAAAGATTCTGACTTCAAGAGAAAAACTTTAATGGTCAAGTGGATAGAATGACACACCCATGGATGTCAGCCAGTAGACCTCCCCAGCTACCTGAGGCCTTCCCCATGGCTGTCAATAGTTGGCTTGGTGTACAGGAATGGAGGCTGCGTACACATGGGCTTCCCGTCCTAATGTGTCAAGTCTACTGCTTTGGTCCTACTCTACAGAAACCACCATAGAGCCCTGTAGTGGATGGGGAAGGCCAAATAGTCCTGAGGATAGCCTTTACTCCTTAGCAAGTTACTGTCCGTATCCTTTCATTTTTAGCCTGTTCTGCAATTTTGGCCAGAACCTCCTATGCCATCTGGTACAGGGTTCAGCCTTGTCAGTAAAATGCTTCAAGGACACTGAGGACAGCAGGGTCTTCCCTTCCTGCCTTCAGGGCTCTTAATGAACATACTTGTGCCACTGTTCAACTCGTCACATGGCTTTGTTTAGAACTAGTCCCTACAGGGAACAGCTGTTCCAGAGGTGGCCTCTTTCTACTCCCTCCTTTTTCCAGAGCTTGACTTGGGCAGGAGGGAGGGCTGCTTTCTCCCAGCCTAAGTCACTACTCCTCAAACTTTTTCCAAGACTTACACAAAGGTCTGAAACAATTGGTCAGTTGTAGAGGCAGCTATTACCCTTTGTCCCAGGAAGCCAGCTCAAAATCATCTTGGTCTCAGCTGCATATTTAAAAAAAAGAAAGAAAGAAAAAAGTGCACCCGACTTCTGAAGCCAGCACTGTTCCTCAGCACCTAGCCAGTCCTGGAAACCTCTTTCTCTCTTTGAATAGCTTCTTCTAGAGTGCCCAAAGGCAGGTCACTGCAAATCTCAAACTATTGCCTGTCACTGTAACTGCCTGGCTCCCGGGTCTTCTCTTACCAAATGCTGTGGGGTAAATTCCAGATTCCCTAGGTGTTCAGCCTTTCTGTGAACCTGGTGTCCCTGCGTCATCTGCTGTCATTTCCCACCTGTGCTTCTCTTCCCCTTCTGTACCCGGCTCAGGCCGTGGCCTCTCTTACTTCTGAGCCTTTAAGTATGCCATTCTGCCTCTCACCTGCGTCTTGTCAATCTATGTTAAAGTTTCTTATCTTCCAAGATTCTGTTCAGCCATGTCAGTTATTCCTGGGCACTTCCCCGTAGGACGTATGACCCTGTTCTGCCCGTTGGCTTGCCCTTTATTACCTTGACTGCACTCAGCCTGTTTCCTGAGGGTAAAGGTTATCTGGAATGCTATGGCCAAGCCTAGAACAATATTTGTCACAAAGGACATGATCAAACTACCTGAAGTTTTTAAGGAAAAGTGAAGGAACTGGAGAGATGCTCAGTGGTTAGGATTACTGCTCTTCCACGGGACCCGGATTCAGTTCCCAGAACCTACATGGCAGATCACGCCTGTCTGTAACTCCAGCTGCAGGTATTCTAACAACTTCACACAGATGCACATGCAGGTCAAACATCAATGTACATGAAATAAAAATAAATAAATCATTTTTTAAATGAAAACCTGATAAGTCACTTCATTCCAACACTAAGCTCCTAAAGCTAGAAATGCCCATAATTATTACACTTTTATGGGCAACAGACATCATAATTGAGGTATCTTTGGGGGCCAAAGTTAACTTGCTTTTCTTACTCTAAATTTTAAAATAACCTTGGAACACATGTTGAATAAAGTGCTCAAGTTAGTTTTCACTGTCACAAATGACATTTTCTTTAAATATTGTGTAGATTGGAGGACAAGAGTCAATTTCCCTTTTTTCACCCCCTACTGATGACGTGGCTAAATGGTGCGTGGCATGGAGTCACACACTGAGCCCTTTTACATCACAAGTTTTAAAACACCATGAAGAAAATCCACTTCCAGCCCAATGTAGGCTGTCATCAACTCACGCTGGTTCACATTAGGTCCTAGTGAGGCCCGTGTTCTTTTCTCACACTTAATTGCAAGCAGTCCTTCACCACTCATCTCCTTCCTTTTAAACCCTGGAGGCCCGGAGACACCTCAAGCAAGGCTAGATCATTTCTCGTTGTACTTTTACGACTTTTTATTTATGGGGGCTATTAAAAATAGCTGCTGAAAACAATGCCTTAAATGTTCTTGCTTGTCTCCCTGAGAGATGACTCTCAGGACTGTGAGCATATGTCTAGGGGGAGAGAGCCAGCTGCCTTCCTGGTAAAGCTGCTTGATCAGCTTGCTTAGCTGCAGTGGTAGTGCTGCACAGGTTAATGCCCAGCACAAGAAAAGAAAAAAAAAAAAAGTCACTGTTGGGATGTTTGGCAGTGCATGCGAGCAGAACTTCACTTTCCTCTGAGATCTGCCCTGCATATAACCCCATTTAATGAAGTCCTTTGACTCCTTGGTTATGAAGTTAAGATAATTGTTTTTATAAATCTGAAAATATATCTGCAATACAGTATTTTGTGTATATAATATATAGTAGTTCTTGACAGAATTAACAAAATGTGTGGGTGTTTTGTTTGGTTTGGTTTGGTTTTCCTGGCAAGAAAAGTTTTATTCTTTGACTGGCCCAGTAGATGAGGATCAATTAGCAAAAGTTTTTTCTTCTTAAAGTACAATTTTCTTGAGGGCAAGACGTCTGTGTATTGTTTAAGCAATAAGAGTACTTTGCAGCTCATGTTCAGTTGTTGGTTGAAGTTATGAATTATACCTTGACTCTAGGAAAGAGACACTACTAATACTGTCTGTCATCTCTGTTTATAGGTATTTCCATTTAAAGAAATCTTTCTACTGGCAAATCTATGATAAAAAGTATAAGTAACAAAGGAAAACATAACTGTTATCTGTCAAGTAACAAGCATTTAATGTCAGGATGGCTCACCTAAAACGACTAGTAAAATTGCACATTAAGAGACATTACCATAAAAAGTTCTGGAAGCTTGGTGCAGTCATCTTTTTCTTTTTAGTAGTTTTGATTTTAATGCAAAGAGAAGTAAGTGTTCAGTATTCCAAGGAGGAATTAAAGATGGAGAGAACCTTGAAAAACAAAAACAAAATGTTCGACTTTATGCTTGAAGCTGTAAACAATATTAAAGACGCCATGCCAAAGATGCAAATCGGAGCGCCCGTCAAGCAGAGCGTAGATGTCCCGGAGAGACCCTGTTTGCAAGGGTACTATACTGCAGCCGAGTTGAAACCTGTCCTTGACCGCCCACCTCAGGATTCCAACGCACCTGGTGCTTCTGGCAAGGCATTTAAAATCGCCCGCCTCAGCCCAGAGGAGCAGAAGGAGAAGGAACGCGGGGAAACGAAGCACTGTTTCAATGCCTTTGCAAGTGACAGGATTTCATTACACCGGGATCTTGGACCTGACACCCGACCGCCTGAGTATGTTGAAGAATATTCATTTCCTGTTTGTCAGCAGGGTGTTCATGGAAGAGGCGTTAAGTCGGGCACATTCTTAGGCACTCTGAAGCAGAGTATCAGCCAATGCTGTTCGTTTGATTGTTTGTTTTTGTTTATAATTATTGAGGTAGAGTATCCATAGCTCTTACAGGTATGGCAGTGAGGACATGAAATGTACCTTCTGAATTAGAAAGCGGAATTCTAGGTCTGATGTGGAACTCAGGGAAATTCTCTTTACGCCCCCTTAAGTAGCATAATTTCCTTATCTATTTAGGAACATGTGGATGGTTTTTATAGAAAACGTAGGAGGTGAAGGGGTTGTTTTCATCTCTCTGATCTGATGGAAATGATCTTTAAAATGTGCCAAGATTTTGAAGCTATTAGGTAGTTTATTGATTTGCGAAATGTGTTAGACACTTTGTGAGTACTGTCAAGACATGAATATATCTCTGAATTCCCTGCATTTTGTGCACTTTAAGAGTGGATGTTGTTGCAAGTAACCCCTGCTTGCTCATTCTTGCCACCCCCACCCCAGACTACCAGGAAACAAATATTCCTTATTATTAAGTGGTGTCATTTACATACCTGTCTCGGCTATACAGACTTAACCATTTTGCTACCTGTAAGTTGACGTCCAGATGCTATATTTGAATGGCAAGAGGTGAGATGAATTCTAGCATTCTCGAGCCATCAAGAATTATTGAGAGCACAAGACAGGCAAACAGTAAGCAACTGGTGCCTTCTGTATGTTTTTTGTTTTTGTTTTCGTTTTGTTTGTTTGTTTTGTTTTGTTTTGTTCTGGTTCTAACACTACATTTGGCACTGACTCAAAACAATACAGACTTTTATAAGTGGGTTTATTCTTTTTTCTCAGATTGTGCCAGATTTGTGATTGTGAACCCCTGCTCATGAGTACATGCATCCTTGCATGTTCATGTTGCAGGCGTGTATATATATGTAACTCTGTTCTCATCGGTGTGGTTCAAGGCTAAGTTGCCCATCACTTCAAAGTAAATGTGGGAAGAAACTGTTGCTCTAAGAAATATCCTGGTGTTACAGAGGTCTTCTCATGTGGTAATAGATTCAGATGTAGCATTACATTTTACTAATTCTGGGAAAATTCATGACTGAAAAGCAATTCACGTAAAAACTCATTAAGGATAATTTTTATTCATTGAGATGTCAGTTACTATCAGCTGAAGATGAGCATTTTAATTCTAGCGTTAGCAAATTTCAATAGTGTTCAGGAATTTAATTACTGAGGAAGAGAAAATCATCCGAGCACATTAGCAGTAGTTATTTTGGGGGGAGTTGGAGAGCTGCTTCTCCACTGCTTGTGGAGGGTGCTAAAGGCCAGTTGTTTTTGTTTGGTTGCTTTGGTTGGTTGTTTTGGTTTTGGTTTTTGAGACAGGGTTTCTCTGTTTTAGCCTTAGCTGTTCTGGAACTCACTCTGTAGACTCACTTTGTAGGCCTCTAACTCACCAAGATCCACCTGTCTCTGCCTCCCAAGTGCTAAGATGAAAATGTGCACCACCACTGCCCAGCTAAGTCCAGTGGTTTCTTACTTTGAATATACCAGTATTAACACAACCCCATTTTCTGAAAAACTCCTAGCATTTTTTTGAGGCTCATCAGTCATGTGGGTCTAGTTTCTCCTATAGCCAAGTGATGAACTGATTGATAATTTAAGTGTCTTCTAAGTGCTGAATTTTACAAATTGCCTTACAGTAAATACAGAGTCTCTCTGGCAGATTATTTGATTGCACTATTTTAAGTTATAGGAATTGTTTTTTTAGCATAAATTTACTATATACATTATTTCAAAATGATTGCAGTTTATAGTCATACTGAGAAATTTTATCGCTTGCATTAATGATATAACCAACACTTTGCTGTGGCCCTCTTGGTATCATTTTTACCAATTCACATTAGTAGTTATTTGTTAAGCAAATAAATCCTGGCTTACTTAAACAGAAGAAAATTCTTCACAGTTAAATTGATAATGTTTTACTAGTGATGTGTGTGTGAAGTTTTATACAGTACATCTTTAATATTATATAAATTAATTGTATTAATTGACCACATAGCAAATAAAGGTATATAAAAATCTTTGATCCCCAAATTCTCTTCCCTCCCTATAACATAAGAATATACCATGCCATGGAGTTTTTCTAGCTATCTTACTTACTTAGCATTTGTGTTGGTTTATAAACTATTATGTATTGAAATATGAACTTACATTTAGTAATTTATTTCTGTGTCATTATGGTAAAGTGTGTGTTTGTGCGTGTGTATGTTATTTTTACCTAGTAGTATATTCAAACTTCAATTTACAAAAAGTAACTGGCTGTGATTCTATGTGGCATTCTACCTCCAATAGTGTGGGGTTTTTTTCTTTTTTTCTTTTTTCTTTTTTTTTTTTTCCCTTCCCATTTCCCTTTAGCTTTGCTGACATGTCCTTTTCACAGGTCCCTTCTGATCTAACGTCTTTCTTCTTCCATAAACATTCCACCCTGCTGACCTGCTTTTGGCAAAGAATCCCACACACATTGCTACAAGGCTTTTCACCAGGGAACTTGATGTGATTGGAACATTGGTCACTCAGGGCAACAAAGTGTGTTGGGTTTTATCTCAACAAGTAAATGACTTACTTCTTACCTTTGAGTGTGAGCAGCAACGTTTGATTATTCATGAACTACATGTTCTCCTGTAGGAGAATGATAGTCTGTTGCCCAAAATGATACAACCATGATACATTGTGGGACTTCGAGACACTGTTGCCTGGCCAGCTGGTCTTCCGCAAAGACCACACATGGTTAATTTGATGCCCCGATGTTGTAAAGCCCACACTATTTCCTCACCTCAACTCTAAAGGCTGGTGACTGATAATCTTGGCATCTCAAGGCTGGAGGCTGTACTGAGCCACTGTCACCCTGCTGTCTTAATTATTTTATAAATAACATTCGCTTTGAGGAGGACAGTATTACAGTAGTGAATCTGATAACAATCTGTAACTAATGCTTTTAGGTAATTCATGGTAACACTAATTACTTAAGTCAGAACCACTTAGGAGTCCTTTCCGTATATATATCAATGTAACTGATGGTTATATACACAAGACTTTCATTTTAAAAGACAGTGTCTCATTATGCAGCCTTGCATGGCCTCAAATTTGCTATATAGACCACATTTGGCTCCGGCTCACAGAGATTCACCTGCCTCTGTTTTCCAAGTGCTGGTACTGATGCATGTACCATCATGACTAGCCCAGCATGAGTATGTAGGTCTTTAACTTTCTAAATGTATAGTGTTAAAAGGCAACTTGAAAATGACAAGTGTTAATTAAACAGCAAAGCACATTATCAGAGTGAGTTCCTTAACACAGGTGTTAAGTAATAGTACTGGACATTTGGGGATCATAAGAACCTACGTTTTATGGTGAGCTTGTTTCCCATTTTGAGTCCATAAATAAAGTAAATTGATTAAATAGCTTAGGAAATAATTAGGATACACACACATCCTGTACTTAAAGGCACATCTAACTTAAAGTAATGTCTGCAAAATTGAGTATTTGATTAATGAAGGTAGTTTAAATAAAAAAAATAAGAAAAATTGGTAATTTAGGCAAGAAAACAAAATACTTCGGTTTTTATCAAACAGTAGTTAGAAATTTTGATTTTTACAAGTTGCTTCACTTATAGGTTATAGTTATTCCTAAAATCAGATTGTTTAGAAAACTCAACTATTTTTATTTGTAACAATGGACATAATTAGGGTGAATGAGCTGCTTGTAGAGCTTTGCTTAGTTTAGTTGTATTTATATGCCATTAAGATAGTTTCATATAGGAAGAAACCCAGTTGCTGTCAATTGGGGTGGGAGTGATTAAATGATGATTATTTTAGCAATGTTCTAGAAATGGTGTAACAATGGTGAAATAAACCAATAAAAGTCATAATTGTTCTCCTGCTTCTTTGATTTTTTCCTAGATGTATTGAACAAAAATTTAAACGCTGCCCTCCCCTGCCTACCACCAGTGTCATAATAGTCTTTCATAATGAAGCGTGGTCCACGCTGCTTAGAACTGTCCACAGTGTACTCTACTCTTCACCTGCAATACTGCTGAAGGAAATCATTTTGGTGGATGACGCTAGTGTAGATGGTAAGAAAGCATATGCTTTTCAGTAAATCCATATGGTCAAGTCCAAAGACTGAGTGGCCGTGTGCCGTCGGTGTGCCGTCTTACAACCTGAAAGGGGTTGGGTGGTGTGTGACGAGTTGTGACGTTTGGCTTTTAGGATGTCCTGTTTGACAAGTTTGGGTTGTGAGACTTTGTGCCTGTGGTCCCTAGCTGTGCTTTTGGATGTATGGCTTCTACTCTAGAGCATAGTGGCCGAGAGCTCAGATTGTGAGCATGAGGTAAGCTGAGCTGGAACCCCAGCTCTGGCCTTAACCAGCTCTGTGAATTTGTTAAGTTACTTACTCTTCGGCCTCAATTTCTTTATTGATAAAATGGGGGGTAATACAATGCTGTACCAAATTTAAATGGCGCCATTACTCGCAAACCACCGAAAAGGAAAACTACAGTGAGTGTAATTAATGTGCTGTTGATTCTGTGAAGCATCCCGTTGTAGGATTTAGAACTGGAGCATAACTGGGTTGTTTTTAAATATGAAGGAATTAATTTAAGTGCCATAACTAACAGGTGATGTTCATAAGTACCTAATGCCATGGTATCATTCAGTTCTGGTTTGGGGGGCACTTTCCCCATTGCAGTGCTGAGGATCTACTACAGTCCTCGTGTATGGCACGCAACTGCTATATCACGGAAGTGTGGCTTCAGATCTAGGCTTTGAAAAAAATAATTCAGTATTGTTTTTTTTAATTAGCAATGTTCTTTAAATGATTGTTACTACTTACAATTATAAGGCAGACACTGTTAGATATTTTGAATTGGAATCAAAAGTCTAACAAATATTATGATTTCTAATTTTTCAAAATTACAGTTATCTTAAGTACAAAACAATTTATTTCAGGTCTTACAAAATTTACTCCTAAGCAAACACAACTTTGGAGTTAGATTCCCAAATGCTTAATCCTGTGTCTTAGTTGTTTCTTTATTTGTAAAATGGGTACAACATGCTCTCATCAAATCCACAACATTGTTATGTGCATCATCATTTTATATGCTCAGGAAAAGAAAAGGGCAGGTACCCAACAGGTTACATTATATGTATCCTTATTCCAGACACGATAAGAAGCTGACATAAAATGAAACTGTTAGCCTCATCTCATCTACATACAATTCTAAGTATTTCCACGGCTTCCATTTAAACACTGTGAATAAAGTGAGTGTACTCTCCACAGAGAAATGTTTAGGCGGGGGTGGGGGGGTGGGCGGGGGGAAAGTTGCCCAGTTCAGAGATTTTTGACATAAGACCTAGTCTCTGAATGAGGAAGTGTTATATCTGATGTCTTCTGTACTCAAGTTAAACTCCCATAAGTGAGATGGGGTGTTGTTGCATGCCTGCAATGCCAGCTAATGCCTGAGGCTACAGCAAACGAACAAATAGGCAAGAGCAGAGTGGGCTGAGAGAAGGAATGGGACATGGAGTTAGACACTATGTAGACCTTTGAATTTCTAATACCCTTTCTATTGCTTTAGCATGGAATTGTAGCAAACTGGTATTTTGCTGCTTAATCCGATTTTGTGGTTCTTCCTGTCTCGCTGGACAGCAGCCAGAGCGTTTTAAGTCATGCTGGATTAAGATCTGTGTCCCCTATAAGTTTACCTGAAAAAAAAAAAAAAAAGCCACTAAAGTAGTCATAGAAATGCTTTTCCCCTTTGATTTCTTGAATGTTCTTGAATGTTCTTTCATAGATGGTTATTATCTTGTTTGACGGTCCCAAGTAGTGAGATAATAGAGGCATGGCACATTCACTACAAGTAGGCATTCACTTGAAAACCACATCTTTATTTAAAAGCTCAAGTAGCCGTTAAATGAAAGGACATGGGAATGAAAATATACCTATTCATCTTCCTGTTTCAAGCACTCTTTTTTGTCATCTTCCCTAATAACTTTCAAAATAAACATAAGGCTTACCTAATTATGTTAGGCTCATACCAATTTAAAACTTAACATTTTCAAATGATACTGCAATTACCGCCATCCCCCCCTTTTTGCCTTCAGAAAATTCTGTTTGATGAGCTAGGCATTTTCCCAATGGCTCATCTTGCCTGTCCCTACAGCATCACTGCTTGAGTCACTCAGGGTCACTCACTCTGCCCTCCACCTCTAGCTAAGGGTGGAGGAAGGAAGACTTCTCAGCTAAAGGACCTGCTTGCTCCCTTTATAGTTTTAAAAAGCACTTGACAATAAATTTGGGCTGATTTCTTAACAGAATCCATGCTTGAATGTAAGTATAATTTGTCTCACTGCATCCAATCTGAAACTTATCTAGTGAGCACCTCTCTGGTGTAAGGAGCTGTGAAAAGCCATCAGTGGTGGTGAGTGCCTGTGGTCCCAGCACCCAGAGACTGAGGAGAGAGGCTCAGGAGCTCAAAGCTAATGTAGGATACACACCTGTCTCAAACACAGGCATGCACGCACACACACACACACACACACACACACACACACACACACACACACACAC
>OU015750.1:39593021-39603751 GCA_907169655.1 Acomys percivali | reverse complement strand
CACACACACACACACACACACACACACACACACACACACACACACACGTACTAAAGTGGTGCACCTGATAGGTCCTTTGTTCCTCTCATTCTCCTGATAGTCACCAGTACTGCTAATTCTGCCATGCCCTCCCTATAGATAAGGGATCTGAAGTATAGAAAAGGCAAAATAACCTGCCTAAGGCCAAGCAGTTAAAAGGGATGTCCCTCTAGCCCAGGATCCCTGCGTTGGTGTACATTTTTATTTACATCCTCAAAAAGGAATGTGGGTTAGATAAAATGTCGGGAGCAGATAAAAATTTGAAGATACTTCAGATTTTAAGAAAAATGATGCCTCCATTTTTTTGAGTGTGGGTGTTCTACTTGCCTGTATGTTTGTACGCCACATGCATGCAGTGTTCAAGGAGGCAGGAAGAGAGCGTCAGATACTCCTGAGAGTGGCGTTGGGAAGTTCTGAGCCAGAATGTGGGTCCTGCGATTTGAACTCTGGTCCTCTGGAAGAACAGCCAATTCTTTTAAACTCTGAGCCATCTCTCCATCCCTTTTAAAAAAAGGAGGGATGCATATTGAAGGGATCTGTAGTGACTTCAGTGAATAAATCTACATGAGAACCCTTGAAATTTACTAGTCACTTAAAGTTTGTTAAGATTTTTGCATGTTGGCATAATACAGTCTTGCTTGTACATAGGAGAGTATCCCTGAGGTACCTACAAGAAGTTAAAATGTTAAGTCAATAGTGACAACAATGCGAGGGTAATGTTTAGATTTCTCTTTTCCTGGAGTGTTCTTCCTAGAATCTCATCCTGCTAATGAATCCTTAACCTTTACACCAGCCACATTTCCCTTTGCATCACTGAAGACACCTGTGACATCCAAGCTAAAGCCAACCTCTTCTGCGCTTGCCATTAAATACTTGAATTCTTATTAGTATATAATTCAGTTTAAGTGGCCTTGTTAGGCCCAGAGCACAGCGTCAAATACATGGGGAAAAAGGGACAAAGTAACCCCCTGGGGAGTGTGTTTGCTCCTGTCACATTTTAATGGCAAGCTAGATGTGTTGGATAAACCCGTAATCGCAGCAACTCGGTAGGCTGAGGCAGGAGGACCACATTCTATTCAAGGCTAGTCTGGGCTATGTATAGCAAGACCATGCCTGAAAGAAACAACAAAAACAAAAACAAAACACCCACCACCACAAAAATAATGTAATGGCAAAAGAATAGAGTGAAGATGCTTAAAAATATGAAAAATGCTTTATTGATTTGGCTCAGTTTTCTATCACCTGTTGTCTCGATTTTTGCCTCTTACCTATCTCATCCAAACTCAGATGTATAAGGTCTTAAATTATGTCTGTTACTAAAGCTTTGTCTGCTGGCTTACATGTTTCATTTTAGTTCTGTGTTTTATTGAGGAAGAACTCAAGAGATGCCTAACACGTGTGCTGATAGAAGAACTCTCCCCAACCGACTACAACTCTGAGCACCCCCCCCCCACTTGCCTTTTGCTTGACATCTGAGTATTAAGCTGTTGTGATCACTGCCTAACAGCTAGTGAGCCGCCCTGATGGCCTGGGATTTCTTGTTATGGTTCTCAAATTTTAGTACCAGTTTAAAGATTTATTGAATATTTTATTTTCAGTTGAAATCTGTGTTTCTGTCTCTCATAGTCCCTGGCTCAGCTCTCTGTGAGCTTTCTAATGAACTCCTGGGGTCTGCTCCTTGTAGGCTTCTCCCACGGCCCTGACACGTTGCCTGTATTTTTATGAAGTGGACAGAATAAAGACAAGTTACGGCATTAGGCGATACAGGAGTTAAAATTTGTGAACATAGTCTCATTTCCCTCAAAGACAGGTAACAATGTTTCTCTTACTGGCAGAATGAACAAATGTTGCCGGGAAATTAGAAGAGTCAACCGCAGGCAGGTGATTGCCTTAGCTCTCAGATGTTATGGATGAAAATAAATTTCAATGGAAGTTAATTCTAATTTTTTTTTCTTCTTTACAGACTACTTGCATGAAAAACTAGAGGAATATATAAAACAATTTTCTATAGTGAAAATAGTCAGACAACAAGAACGAAAAGGCCTCATCACGGCTCGGTTGCTAGGGGCAGCAGTAGCAACTGCGGAGACGCTCACATTTTTAGATGCTCACTGTAAGTGCACCTGTACAGATGGCTTGTAGCTTTCCCTCTACTCCCCCTCATCTGACAGTTAGTTTTCTTTAGATGCCTAATTGCATTCTCCTCAATAGCCTGTTTAACCGATGCTGCCATGACAGGCCAAGTAGCTAATGGTTCTGCATACGCACATCACAAATAGAACTCTGGCCTCTCTAGTGTGTACACTGCCCAGCTTTCCCAGGGTTGATTCTTGCTTAGGAACCCCCTGCCCCAGATATCCCTTCTGCTCTAAGGGAAAGGAAGAGCAAGAGGAATTTTTCCACGCTCTTTTCATTCCTACACTGTCAGTTTAAACTTGCATCTAAATATGATCAGCGCTATCATTGAACTTTGCCTCAATACTGCCATGTTTAACTTGGATAGTCTTTTCTTTTCCGCTGGTGAAGATTTGTTGAAACTTTTCTACCTAGTACAGGGTATCCTGCTGTCTAATCCATGAATATTGCAGTCTTTGCTAGTTGTGTTGCTATTGGGGTGTTTCTCTGTGCTCCTGTTGTTTTCAGTGGCACTCTTCTATAGTTTGTGAAAGTCCTTTGGAGGCAGTGTGTAGTGGGTGTGCTAGGCAGTCCTAAACTGCTGAGTCCCTGGTGCTGTAAGCTTTGGGAGTTTTACTCATCCTATGAATACTTGACCTTGAACTGCCCAGCTCTTCGGTTACGCTTCACCCGGGATCTGGTTTGAACATGCACCGTTACTGATACACTTTTGGATTTGCTTTTTGTTCTCTTAATCTAGCATTTGAAAAGTGATTAGAGAGCTGGAGGTGTTTTCCAAAGGAAAATCCTACTCTCTAGTATTTTTTTTTTTTTTTCTTAATCAAAATCTCAGTAAGATCTGACTTGGAATTCTTCCCCTCCTGGACAATGGTCCTTCTGAGCCATGACTGCCTAATTTAATTTAATGAGGGTCTCACCTGTACGATGTGGTACAGTGTGGCCCAAGACCATGATTCTGACCTTTATGGGACTCCCTGCCCCAGCCCCACTTCCATCAGGACTGTTTGCAGCTTCGAATGATTTTTCTCCAGCCACTAAATTAAGAATATTATAACTTGATGACTTTCTCCTACGACCCAGGACGAGAATGTAAGGTTTCAGTTACTATGCCTTCGTCGTGGGGAGGAAAATAAATTTACTTAATTTAGAATAATTTTAAGGTTCACTTGATTCATAGCCTTTTCTTAAAGGAAAAGGGCTTCCGTTTCAAGGACAGCAAATGCATTAGTGTCCATCTGCCATTCTAGGAGAAGATGGTTATTGCCTTCTAGAAGAATTTTTCCTTATTTTAATTTTTCTTTTTATCCCCTACTCTATTCACCATTGCCCTTAAAACATCCCTCCTCTTAGAGGTCTGTTGTACAGTGGGGTGGCTATAGGTCTTACTGGGTTGTGTACATTAAAAGGGCTAGAAACAGATCTCAATCCTCCACACACACACACACACGCACGAACGCACGCACGCACGCACGCACATGCACACGCACACCACACAGTGATGGATGGCTGTCTTAATTAGCTTGAGTATAGCAAAGGTTTAACAGTGTGTTTGTGTATCAGAACACTCTGTGTACTGTAACTATATCATTTCTGTTCATTATAACTAATAAAATTTTTCAAACCCCATCCATGTGTATATATTCAAGACACAGATGATCTTTCCCTTCTAATTTCTCTATAAGCTTTCATGGAGTATCAGAGAAAATCTTCCAGCATTTGCATTAAGTTGACAGTAGCTTCTGCCTTGTTTAGGTGAGTGCTTCTATGGTTGGTTGGAACCTTTGCTGGCCAGAATAGCCGAGAACTACACTGCAGTGGTGAGTCCAGATATTGCATCCATAGATCTAAATACATTTGAGTTCAACAAGCCTTCTCCATACGGAAGCAACCATAACCGTGGAAATTTTGACTGGAGCCTTTCCTTTGGCTGGGAATCACTTCCTGATCATGAGAAGCAAAGACGGAAAGACGAAACCTACCCAATTAAGTAAGCTGCTTGTCCCCATGCCGCACAGTCACACCGTAGCGCCAAAGGCTGCCTACGTATTCGCATTCACAGCAGTTGCTCATGTGATAATTCTTAATAGCAACAGCAAATTGAATTCTCTATATAGACTAGTAATGGACTAGGCTCTTCTGCATGACAAAATTGAGCAGCCAGTAAGATGAGGTGAATTCTCATGTCTTCATAATCGTAGTTTGAGAATTATTAAAACAGGTTAAGGAGAGAGACAATAGATCATTTTTAAGATACTTTTTCCCCCAAACCCTTACCTTTGAAGAATTTTTAGTTATTCATTATATACATAAGATTTTAAGTTTAATATCTCTTTGCCTATAATGTCACTTTAGTTCTTTAAATGGCTTCTTTCATCCTGTTTAATTTCTGTATGAAATTATAGAAATTTGACCTTTTTCTTTTAGGACCCCCACCTTTGCAGGAGGCCTTTTTTCTATATCAAAGCAATATTTTGAGCATATTGGAAGTTATGATGAAGAAATGGAAATCTGGGGAGGTGAAAATATAGAAATGTCATTCAGAGTAAGTTTATGGAGATTAAACATAGCATGCATGTCAAACAATGTAATATATTGTGTTCTGACCAACTCATACAAACTATTGCAGATGTGTGCCGTCTTTATATATTTAGTGCTTTCTATAATGTAATTGCTGGAAAATTGGCCATGGGTCTATTTCTGTTTAAGTTGTAACTTGATATATTTATTCATGGTTGCCAGTGTAACAAGAGGCATCGGTTAAACTCCCGTGTCCAGGCAATAACACCAATTAATGCACTTGTAGCTACTGAATTCCAGCCAAGATAAATATAATTAAACCTAGTGCTTCAGGAAATGAGTTGATTATCAAGGGAGTCAGTATGGAAAACATTTATTTATAACTGCAAAGCAGACTAGACTAAATTCTTTGCACCATAAGAGCTGCTTTCCTTCTTTCCATAATGCATAAGTTAATACAAACAAAACAAGGCTTTTAGTAGTCATGAAATGCGCCTGATATATTCAACGTCATGGGTTCCGTTTTGTGGTAATCATGCCACTCACGTTTTGTCCATTAGTGTATTGGAATGTAGGGGGGCAAAAATCTGGGAACGAGAAGGTTTACATTTTGTTAGTGGCTCCATTGCATAGTGGTGGTAGTGTCCTTAGCCACTTCTGAAACTGCTGAAAGACAGGGATCATTTTAAACTTTTTTATTTTATTTTATTTTTATTTTATTAATTTATTCTTGTTACATCTCAATGGTTATCCCATCCCTTGTATCCTCCCATTCTTCTCTCCCTCCCATTTCCCCCTTATTCCCCTCCCCTATGACTGTTCCTGAGAGGGATTACCTCCCCCTGTATATGCTCATAGGGTATCAAGTCTCTTCTCCATAACCTGCTGTCCTTCCTCTGAGTGCCACCAGGTCTCCCCCTCCAGGGGACATAGTCAAATGTGAGGCACCAGAAATTCAAGCGACACCACATGCTGGAGAGGAGGATCTTTTTAAACTTAACCTTAGTGTTTCCAGGCCTAGCACATATTGAATCTCAGTGCAGTTTGCTGAACTGAACTTCTGAGCCATCTGATTTCTTTAAGTGAGGAAAAGACGAGGTTTGACCATTTGTCTCAGCTCTAGCATCCACTGCTAAGCATGACTTCATCCTCAGTCTTTTACTTACTGATCACTGATGGCAGAACTAATCCTTAAGGCATTTTATTTAGAACTACTGTGAACGCTCAGATGACACATTCTAGACAGGTATTGACTTTTTAATATGGTGAGCGACTCCTTTGAAACTATAATTGGTTCTATTTTAGTAATAATGGGTTTCTTGAATGGTTTTCTTCGATGCTCATTTGTATATTCAAGAAGTAAACAGAGTTTTGATCCTATTGCACCTAGAAGGCTACTTTATTTCTTAGGAAAAAAGGGTACAGTTTGAGCAAGTGACCATGTGCTTAAGGGGGAGGTGAGCTACAGCAGGACCTTGTTTCTCTCTGCATATTAGATCACTTGTATAATTATTGGCCAAAAAGAAAACTTGAAATAAGTTTTTATGAAGGACTCAGACTCATGATTTTGTAAACAAGCTTTCTAAAGATATTCATTTGTTCCCTGCTTCTCACTGCATTTAGCAAAACTATTGTTTACATTTATAGAACATAACTCGATCTGGCGTAGAGACTAGTTGTGAAAGACTAATAAATCTCTATTGTGTATTTATTAATATCTTAAAGGTAAACTTAAAGCAACAGTTTCCCCCCAAAATACTGTAAATTTAAACAAATATCATTAATTATCAGGTGTGGCAATGTGGTGGGCAGTTGGAGATTATGCCTTGCTCTGTTGTTGGACATGTTTTTCGCAGCAAAAGCCCTCATACCTTTCCAAAAGGCACGCAGGTGATTGCTCGTAACCAAGTTCGCCTTGCAGAAGTCTGGATGGATGAATACAAGGAAATATTTTATAGGAGAAACACAGATGCAGCAAAAATCGTTAAACAAGTAAGTGAGGGCTAAATTATGAAATGACAAGTAAAAACTACTCCAAGTTTATATGTCCTTTTGCCTGAATCACCTCAAGTTAAAAGAAATCATTTACAAAGAATTTTTGCAGATAAGCTTTTAAATTTTAAGCCTTAAAATAAATAACTTCAGGCCATCAAGATGTTGTAACAGGGAAACGGGCTTGTCACCAAGCTTGATGGCCGAGTTCAATCCCTGGGAGACACACACACACACACACACACACACACACACACACTTCTACTACTACTGATGATGATTACAAATAGCAGTAGTAAATGTATAACTTATTGATGTCAGTTTGCTCTCTTGAAAGAAAAAAAATAAATTAAATTAAATTAAATAGCTTTATAAAATTCAGACATTTACTTTGAATATGAAGTATATATTTTTGTGACTGTCTCCAAATATTATTTGACTAAGTAGAACTGCCTTAACCAAATTCTCAAAAGACAAGAATAACTCATAGAGATTTGAAGTGGCATTTAAATCGAATGTACAGATGGGGTCTTATTGTGGCATAACAATGAACCACAGCTTTTATTCCTCAAATCCCAACTCCCTGCAGGAGATGCATCTGGCAACTTCCACTCCTTTAAGAATGCAAAAAGGGAGGCTGCTCTTCACAAAGTGATTGCCAGCTGTCTGGGCTGGAGTTTGTGGTGCCTGCTGTTTTCTTTCTCCCTCCTTCTCTGGAGAGAGACAGTATACACACATCCTGCCCATTTCCCAGAGGGCCTGTGAAATAGGGCAGTGTTAAGTGCTAACAGAGGTAGGATGCTCTTTGTATGTGAATATGCACATGTGCACAGATGCACTTGTGGAATGTATAAATGCACACACATGCCTGTGTGACCTTTGGTGTTAGGTGACATCCACCTCTTTTTTTTTTTTTTTTTTTTTTTTTTTTTTTCTTTTGGAGACAGGATCACTGCTCTGGGAATAATACTGGGTTGTCAGACTACAGAGGGCTCCAGGAATCACCCTATCCCTGCACCTCCAGCGCTGGCATTAAAGCTGATACTACCACATGTGGCTTTTTAATAATGCGGTTCTGGGGACTGAGCTCAGGTCTTCATACCTGTGGCTAAGCTATCATGCGCAGGTTCTAATCATATGATACTCTTACTATTGACATTTCATAGATTGTGGTTGGTGGAATCATGACCCTTCATACTTTAGAACTGGTTCCATCAGCTTAATATGGGAGTGATGAATTAACCAGCAGTTTAAGGACATGTCTGTAGGGAGCAGCACTAACTTAGAGAAGGCATTTCCAGAAGTCGGGCATCTGTGTATTGACGGCTACAGTCAGGAAAGACCTTTTGCCCATTTCCTTGGTCCCCAGTATCTCCCTATACAAGTTAGTTAGGACACACTACTCCAGGCTGGGGCGCTTTTAACCAAAGATGACCAAGACAAGTTGAGCAATCCTGTACTGCATGGCTGAGCAGGAGGAAGGTGCTAAAATAAAGTGTACACTCTGCTTCTCACCCATAGAGGAGCTATGAACTGAGCCAGCCAATACCTGCTCCCATGACAGAACACACAGCTGTCCCCAAGAGTCATTCTGTTTTGCTAAAACGCTGGAATTCAAGATACTGAAATTGGCATAAGAAAGTATTTTCTTTGGTTGAACTGTTAAACTTCATTACTTCTGCTTTCATTCATTTAGGTATCAAATTCAGTTCCTCTAAATGTTTCCCATAAACCAAATATCTTTCAGTTTAGTGTATTTTTAATTGTCTTCCTTGCCCTTTAGAATAAAAGAAAATAAAATACAATTAACTCAAAATTGCCTTTTTCAATCCAAGGTCCAGCCGGGAATTTTGTTAAGATTCAAACACTTAAATTAGAAAAGAAAATAGCCAGCTGTGGAGTTTGGGGGATTATCTTTTGGAATTTGACTACAAAGAGATATTGGGTCTTAGCACTGTTCCTAAACACCACTGTGTTTCCTCACACCTTACTATGTAGATCATTTTAAAGTAGAGAGTCAGGATGAATTCATAATTCTTCCATAACCATCCCAGTGCTCATGGCATTTTGGTAGAAACCTTTGCTCTGTAGACATTCTGTCAGCAGATAAAGTATATAGCAACCTCTAGTCAGGACTCCTGTGTGACTTGATTTTCTGAAACCACCAATGACCAGGCAGGCAGCACACCTGTTGCTTGAATGCGTGGCCTGTATTTGAAGTCCATCTTGTGTTTGCTTAATACTGATATGTAAATCAAATAGCAGCCTTTGAAGTATTTATCGGAGCCCACAGGACTAAGTGTTCCCTTCATTCTCCCTTTTATTTCTAGAAATCATTTGGCGATCTTTCAAAAAGATTTGAAATAAGGAAACGCCTTCAGTGTAAAAATTTCACATGGTACCTGAACACTGTTTACCCAGAGGCGTATGTGCCAGACCTTAATCCTGTTATATCTGGATATGTGAGTATTTTTATGTTTCCACTTTTCCCATGAAAAAACTCCATTCCATACCTTTTAATTTATTGCTTTCGAAGTTTTAATTATTAATGCCACTTCACTAAAATTAATTAAAATATTAAAATGCTACAATTTAATTTTTTAATGATTTAAATCTTTTACTTAGATTAAAAGTGTTGGTCAACCTTTATGTCTGGATGTTGGTGAAAATAACCAGGGAGGCAAACCTTTGATTCTGTACACGTGCCATGGCCTCGGGGGAAACCAGGTGAGCCCTGCCTAGGGAGGCCTTCCTTCCTTCGCTAACACTTTCAGACAGGTGCTGTGTGGTTTTCAGAAGTCGCAGCTCAGCTTGATGCTGAGGTAAACTGGTGTGGACAAGGTAATATTGACGGTATAGAGTAATTTACTTTGGTTTTCGCTTTGGCTCTGAAAATATTCTGAAGTTACCCACTTGGTCAATAGAAAGAAGAATGAAAAAAAGAAAACAAAAATAAAACAGGGTAATGTTATTTATTTGATAGTGTGTGTAATGTAGATTATTTTTACTGGTATGACTGTTGGTATGGGTGTTTTGTGAGCTGTTGGATGAAGACTGATTCAGTGTAATAGCAAATTGCATCCAGAGTCAATGCTGACAGAGCTGCACTGTAGGTTCCTTTGGGGGCAAAGATATTGTTTCAGTACCCTGCATCCAAATGCTATATTTTCTTTTCCTTTTGTTTTTTTTTTTAATAATTTAATTTAATTTTAAATTACTGACATCCTTGTTTTCACTTAATTTTTCTAATTAAGAGCAAATGTGAACTGTTACTACCTGGCCTACTAAAGCTCTAGAAAGCATTAGTTTCTGGGTTTTAGTTTATTTTTACAGTAGGATTTGCAAGTTAACTCCCAGAAGGATAGATTAGACTTTCTCCAGTCAGTTAGCAACTTCCCTGACTGACCCCTGAGTACTGCCTCTGCTGGACTTAATCCCTTTGGATCCTAACTCCCTTGGGAAATACCTGAATTACAGAACCAGCATTTTCAGTCAGTATAACATAAGAATCCAGGGTGCTACACAGGTGTTTAAAACCACATCAGAATTAGATGCAGTGCCCATGGATTTCCTGATAAAGGCAGCGCTTTAGACTCTACACTGAGAGCTGAGTTACGACTTAGGTGTTTGGTGTGAATGGTGACAAAATGAGAGGAGTGGGAGTAAAGACAGACAAAGAAAAACATTTCTTTTTTTTCTGGGAATTGCCTATATTTTGGTACAGGATTTTCACGGCAGTACATACTGGTACTTACTTGTACGTACGTGCTTTGAGAAGAAGTTGAAAGTATCAGTATTAGAAAAAAAAGGATCTATGTGCCTCCTGGGCAGTCTACTTCGACCTGTCTTCCTAGTCACTCAGCTTAATGTTGTTTCAGTCATTATTTGTATAAAGTAATTAAGACCACATGGAGTATATAACAGAAGCCAGAGCTGGCTAAGGACCTTTGTACAGTCAAAGAATTCTGAAATGGGATGAGAGTGCACATAGACATACATACACACACACACACACACACACACACACACACACACACACACACACA
>OU015750.1:39570921-39593011 GCA_907169655.1 Acomys percivali | reverse complement strand
ACACACACACACACACACACACACACACACACACACACACACACACACACTTATATATGCCTACACACAGATTTTATATATATATATATATATATATATATACATATATAATTTTAATGTGTTTGGTAGAGAGAAACATATGCATATAAGAATAATAATTATATAAATTATTACATTGTTTGTAATAACAGTATGCTTATTTTCTCATTCATAAATATATTCCAATGATTGTTAATACTTAGACATTTAAAATATAGTGTGTATATTATTTTGTGTACTTTCCTATTATCTTTTCCAGGGAGATATTTTTATATAGAATTATAAATTATTTTAAAACTATCAACAGAGTAGGCTGTTGTTAAGAAATTTGGGGGGGAGGGAAAATTCAGTCATTAAAAAATATTTGTTTACATTCATGATACAATCTGGGCTGTTGCAGAAATTGACAGTTACTGACCCTGGGAAGCTTATGTCACAGAAGCATTTTTTCCATAAGAAATGAAAAATAAGCATATATTCTTGGGTACTAAAAAAAGACAGGGCAGGTTGAGATAATGTGAGTGATGGATTCAGAGGTTAGACTCTGAGTTAAAAATTTTTCTGGGACAGTCATCTTACATGGAGTCTAGCATTTAGGGAGAACATCAGAGAAAGGCTGAGTAAGAGCAGCCATGTTGCTGCAGCAGATGTTTGCAGATGACACAGAAGGCCAGTGTGGCCAGCACATAGTGGTCTAGGCAAGGAGAGAAGCAAATGAGGTCAGAGATTTTTGATAAAGAACCTGGTTGTACAGAGCTCTGCAGACCCATTAAGGAAGATGGATCTGATTCTGAATTCAACAAAAGCCATCAAGAGCTTTTTTGATCAAGAGAATAGTGTCTGGTTTATATTTTAAGATGACTCTGGCTTCTGTCATCCTAAGACAGTTACTAATTACATCTTTTACTTGTTCTTTTTTTATTTTTGAGATTATAATATAACTAACATTTTTCCTGTTCCTTCCTGCCCTGCTATATACCCTTCCCTACTCTCCTTCAAATTCGTGGCTTCTATTGTCACTAATTACGACTGCATGCATATATATATTCATATGCATATATATCACATGCATATATATGTACATATTCCTAAATATAACAGTTTAGTCTGTAGAATGTTACTTGTATGTGTTTGGCACTGGACATCCAATGGGTGTGCTCTTCCTTGAGAAAGTCCACCTCTCTTGCTCCTAGCTTTCCTCTGTGGCCTAGTTCTCTGTGTAGTGGTGAGGCCTCATGGGCTTTTTCCTGTCCACTTTGGCATGTCCACTGGTCTCATCCTTATCAACTAACATTTGAGCAATCATATTCTTTTTAATCAATTATTTCCCTCAACTACTTTGCTAATTTTAGTTCATAGAGAACGCAAATTCAGAAGCCTCATTTAACTTGAGCATTTTCTCATTTCCTTCCATTTTGATCATTTAATGGTGTTTTGTGACATATAACCCTTGGTAACAGTATTTATGAAGTTATTTCTGAATGCCAAGTATTTTTATTATATGGCTGGGTTTGAGAATATTCTGATCCAATGCAGTTTTTTATTACAGCCTTATGACAGCTACTAGTTCCTCTAGAACATGTGTCCAAGTTCTAAGTGACATGTCTCTCCCATATTTTCAGCTGCTTAATTATGTACTTTGTTATTGTTACTGAAGTGTTTTGAACTATTTTCACTACCTTGCAAGTTTCATCCTAGTGACTTTTAAATATCAGTCATGTAAAGTGCTGGATTGTGTTTCTTACCATCTTTGAGTTCCTAAGGTTTATCTTAGTTTAAATTACTTAGTTAGGCATAGTTAGAATGCTGTCTCTTTCTCCTTAAGCTGCTTTTTTTTTTTTTTTTTTTTTTTTAACAATGCTTCCACCTAAAAATCTGGTTATAAAATCAGTTACTGTTTTGCTTGCAGGAGACGAGAAATTTAAGTATGAGACCAGGTCTCAAGCTTGGGGTCAAGGCTCTGAATTCTGCTCATGTTTAGGGAGTGTTTATTCTAGCACATAATAAGGGCTCAATAAATATTAGTGTTAACAGGAATTATTGCATTATTGAAAATCAGTTATGCTAACTCATTTCATCCTTAAACTTCCAACATTATTAACTATTTTATTTATATTAGATGTTACTCTGGGGCTGAGAAGATTGTTAAGTCAGTAAAGTGCCTGCCATGACACTGACCATGAATATTATTAGTTGATACAGTGCTCACATTTGGCTCACAGAGAATCCACCCAGCTCCACATACAATAGTATAGAAAATGCCATTCCTGGTGTCCTATGGAAGCCTTGAAAGTTATAGTTTTCCACCAAGGGGGGCCAACTGGGGAGAGAGAAACAGGTAAAGTAATATTTGATTGAGCTCTTAATGGATGAAAAAGAGTTAGCAAAGTAGGGAAGGGTCCCAGGCAGTCCCAAGCAGCATCCTCGCCAATACAATGAACTCTTAGGCTAGCCTGTAGAGGTAGGTTTGTGTTAAAGGGAGCCTGGTCTACTACAGCTGAGGCAGTGGCTGCTGTAAGAGTGAGTCCTGAACACTGCATGCTAGGGTTATAGCCTTGAGCAACCGGGGAGACTTTTGTTAAGGTTAAAGGAGCTAACAGACAGCTGACAGGGTTGCTGCATCATGTGGCCAGATGTTGGCATTGCAGTATAAAGTCAGATGTCAGAGAAGTGAGGGTACAGGAGCGAGCATGAATGAAATAACACCAGAGAAGGAATGGCAGCAGAACTAGGAGAGTTATTAATCGGCTATGAGGAGAGAGACTCATTAGTAAAGAGCTACAAGGTACCAAGTGCTGACCATGTGACGGTCTTCGCAGAGAATGCTCCACACCCATCAACCCATTCATTTTGGTGATTTTAGTGATCCTGTGGGCAGATGAATGCCACCCATCCCACAGCGGGGTTGGGGGTGGGGGGGAGGGAGGCAGAAGCAGGCTCTTAGAGTCCATTCTAGTTTGCAGATTAGTGAAAACGCCTTGATTGGGATGAATAAGAGGATTGTTTTGAGGGGGGAGAAAAGAAGAACTTATTACTAGAACTTTCGAGGCTGCTTTCTGTAGTACACTTGTGCTAGCCTCCGCCCTGCCTTGCAATTTCCAGTTTCTAGTTTGGAAAGGAAAGAACACCATATTTAGAAAGTAGTCACCGCTGGTAACGGACAGAGAGATGAGGTTGGTATCTCCTGTCACATTGACTCAGCTTACACTTTTGCTATTTTTGTTGTGTCTGTTGAAGAGCTCTGAGTTTACCATTCAGTGGGAAGCTGGTTGGTTTTCATCTTGTTTTATTCTGCAACTAACTGGGCATACCGAGTGCCTCTGTCAATCGCGACCTTCTGCCTCCCACAGTACTTCGAGTACTCTGCTCATCATGAAATCCGGCACAACATCCAGAAAGAGTTATGTCTTCACGCTACTCAGGGCGTCGTCCAGCTGAAGGCATGTGTCTATAAAGGTCACCGGACAGTCGCCTCAGGAGAGCAGATATGGGAGCTTCAGAAGGTGACTTGGCTGCAGTTCACTCATGGATTCACTAGATTATTTTGAATAGCTTCAATTGCCTTACTATACCATATATCAGAATTTCTTCACCTTTAATAACCCCACTAGTATTACCTATCCCCTTATATGATAAGAGAATATATCTAGGGATTAAGTACCCATTGGAACAACTAATCAGAAAAATTGAAGTGGCTTATACAGTTAAAAAACTTGTATAAATTATTAATTTGTAGCCTATTCTTGACTTTTTGAGAGTTTTTACAATAGATTTTTAAAATCATGGGATTTTTTCCTTAAAGGGACAGAAAGTGTGTTTTTCATATAAAATTGCTGATTATGTCTTCCTCCATTTTAGCACATTTTCAAGTATTCTGGAATTGAAAGAATATACAACAGTTGCCTGTTCTTAAAAAACGCTTGATCATGTTAATTCTTATCTAAAACTAGTTTTGTATGGTAGTAGAATACTCCAAGAGTGACTTTTCTGATTTTGAAGCTGCTCATTTGAAAATGTCAGATTTTGCTCTCTATTTACGTCTTCACCCATGACATGCCTTGCACTGACTGAACAGCAGGGATATGAATTATAGTGTTATAAACAAAAGTAGCCAAGATTTGATCATCCTCAGTTGATCTTAGATTTAAAATTAAGAATCAGAGACATAGGCCGGGTATGGTGGCACACTCCTGTCATCCCAGTGCTCAGGAGTCAGAGGCAGGTGGATCTCTATGAGTTCCAGGCTATCCTGGTCTACATAGTGAGTCCAGGACAGCTAAGTCTATACAGAGAAAACCCTGTCTCAAAAAACCAAAAATAAAAATAATCACATACATTTGTTATGCAAAATTTCTCCTTACTTTCAGTGAAACCATGAGGTCATTTTTTTAAAATTTTATTTATCTCTTAACTGTGAGTCTTGAAACTTAATGTCTGTTCTGTTTTCTTTTTTTCCCCTAGGACCAACTTCTATATAATCCATTATTTAAAATGTGCCTTTCAGCAAATGGAGAGCATCCAAACTTAGTGCCATGCGACCCATCAGATATACTCCAAAAATGGGATTTTAGCCAAAATGATTAAGTGTTCCTTAAAATTAAGGAGTTGAAAAAGACATATTCTTCCTCATAAAAACTGTGACTAGGCATACACTGTAGTTGTTGAAAATTATGCAAAAGCAGCTAATTGTAACTTATTCCAAGTGCATTTTCCTTATTTATATCTTAAGATGTCTATGTAGTACCGCTGCAGAAATCCTGGAGGTTTCTGTCTGAAAGCACAGCAACTAGAAATACCAAAGACTATTCTGAAATGTCCAGATGTAGAAGAGAGATGTTTACAGTATGAAGAAAATAATTTTCCTAGTAAAGTGATGTGTGCTTGTATACTTGGATATGCGTACCTACATCCACACATTCACAGCTTAAAAGATTTCTCCTAATTTTAGGGGGAATAGAAAAGATTTGATACTGTATTTTTATAACTATATAGAAATGGATCAATGAAGGTCAGTCATTGGCCTTTCTGTACAAACCAGGAAATTTTTATAGATCTAGAATTTATTGTTTTTAAATCCAGGTAAACTTTTGTTGTCCTTTGTTTACTTGTCTGTCAAATATTTCCTTAAACATGAAGTTGAATAAGGAGAGGACTATTTTTAACACAAATTTTTGGAAAATTCACAAATATTTTTTAGTCTGAAGCTGACTCCACTTGATGCACATGTGTCTTCCCCAAATAGCTTTTCTGGCATGACTACACTGCGTGTTTTTCCAGAATACTTTTTAAAGAAAATAAACAAACTTTATAAATTATTAGCTGTTAATAAGGGTTCATTTTTTTCATTTCTAGTAGTCTTATTTTCTTAGCAAAATTTACTAATCTTGAATGTTTGTGATACTGAATTCAAATGTAGTGTACTTGACTCAATTCTAAATATTGTTAATGATTTATTATATAGACTGTTTTTGCAATGGATTATTCTGACCATATTTTAAAAAAGCCTTACTTTAATCCATGTGGAAAACACAATTAAAAAAAAAAAAGAAGAGAAAAGAACCCTAAACACTACTGCAAACCTTCCTTTCAGTTTTGCCCAATTTGGGGTAAGATCCGTAATTGATGGTGGGTAGAGAGAGCAATGTGTGTTTTTATCCTTGGTTCTAGTCACCTGCTATTTGTGGAGCCCCAGATTCTTTTCAGGAAAATGAAAATCATAACAGTGGCGTGATAGCAGGAATGACAATGCTGGTGAATATATGAATTCCTGATAATTTCCTTTAATGACCTCATAAGATTATCTTTTGAAGTCATTGTTGTTTCCTCTTACAGGAAGAGTTCTTGTATTATTTCAGAAGCAAAATAAAATTTGCTTTTAACTCTTAAAGCTGGTAGGGTCTCCGTTGTACAAAGGAAAATATTTCCCAGTGTTATAGCTTTCATTAAGAAATAACTCACCCATTAAATTTTAAAAGATGAATTAAAAATTCCATATTCTCTGGTCTGCATTGTAGATTTTCATTTCAGTTTAAGGAACATGCACCATGTTTATAACTTTGTGCATGAAAAGTTACACAGGACACAAGCCTTTGCCATTCATCTGTCTCTTTTAGGGTAGAGAAAAAGGAACACAATTTAGGAACAGTATACCACTGTTACATGTGTAAGACTGAGATGACTTTCTACCTTTTAAGTTTGATGTTTGATTAATAATGAATGTTTCCCTATTGTAGCTAACAACGATATGTAATTGTAAGCATACTGTTTTGGCCACAAAGATGCACAATTTCTGTTCCTCTGGATTTAAATGATCATGAGCAAAAGCTGCTCTCAATGCCTATTTTATCTCTAAAAACAATGCAAAAAAAAGCACTTTTCAGTGATATTCTAGAAATGAACTTGAGTAAAACATGTTTTTAAAAATGAGGTCACTATTTGGACCCTCACCAGGAGTCCTATGTTGATGCCTTGTGTTCTTAGTTAAGTCTCTCTGATTGGGTTGATTATGTTGTGGCCAGGTGAAATACATGCACAGGAAAGGTCCCTATCTCTTCCAGCAGCCTGAGGCTGTCACCAGGTGTCACAGCAGTAATTTGATTGGTGACTGGGGTGGGAGTGGAGATGGGGGGGCTGGGATTCCCTCTTAACTGTCATGAGTTCTGGAACAGACCTAACAGTAATTCATGGAGCCTGGCTCTCATCCACCTGCATGATTTGCCTGCACTCGAGTGTGAAATTGTGGAACTCTTGCTCAATTTGAAGCTGCCAGGGCAAATGGTCTTGTTCCTACTGAAGACCTGGCATGCTGCCTTCATTCCAGAAGACCATTCCAGAGGCCGTCAGAACTGAGTGTAGTATTCGGCAGTGCTCACCAAAAGTTGACAAGTACCTGCTTAACTGTAAGAGGAAATAAGCAATGCACTAAACTAAAACTGCCCATTGACTGTGATGAGTTTTGCATCACGTTATCAGAGAAAGCACATAGGAGTTTATCAAGACGTGTGAAGGGCTGGGGATACAGCTCAGGTGGGAAGCATGCTCGCCTAGCCTGCCCTGGATTAAATCCCAGCACCACATGAGGAACAGGCATAGTAGCACCAGCATATAATCCCAGCATTTGGTAGCTAGAGTCAGGAAGACCAGAAGTTCAAAGTCACTCTGTGCTACATAGAGAATTTAAGGACGGCTCATGTCAAAGAAGATCCTGCTCAACAAAGGAAAATAAAACATAAATGTGGGGAAAAAAGTTATTTTGGGGGAAACAATTTTTAATTCATAGGAGAAATTCAGTTTCATTGTCTTTAAGTTGTAAACTTAAAATCCACTTTAATAACAACAGAAATAAATACCTTAAGATACTGTGGTTGTAGTGTAGCTTGTGTGAAGGCAGATACTCAGTTTTGGAAAACTTGCTCATAATCCGATAAATGCCTTGGCCCTCCAGCAGCATATGTGTGAGGGAACTGGTATGCAGAAAACAGAAAGGAGTATGTGTGTGTGTGTGTATTCATGCATATTTTCAATTAAAGTACTTCACATAGTTTTTAAATGATTGTATGTATTAACTACTTTTCCCTAATCACCAACCCCCAGCACAGCTGCACTGAAGAAGTTATTCTCCTTTCTCTTGCACACAGAGGACTAGGGTTTAGGTTGGAAGCCCCCAGGGGCCACTGTTGAAAGCTGTCATCACCAAGGTATGACGTTAGTAGAAGGCAATAGAACTGTTCAGCAGTGGGCTATGATAAGAGGAAGTGATGTTACCAGGGTCGTACATGGCCTTGAAAGAGGTATTGCTCCCCTCAGCCTCCCTCTTGTTTCCCGGAGGCCCTAAGGTAAGTATGTATGTTCCAACATGTGGTTGCTGGCATACCCAAAGCAATGGCGTCAATACCCATGGTCTGAGACCTCTGAACTATGAGTCAGAATAGGGCTTTCTCACCCAAAAGGAGTAGACGTCTGGAAATAATCAAACTCAGGGCTGAAATTAACAAATTAGAAACTAAGAAAACAGTCCAAAGAAACAACAAAACCTAAAGCTGGTTCTTTGAGAAAATCAACAAGATAGACAGACCGTTAGCCAACCTAACTAAAAGGCAGAGAGACAGTATTGAAATCAACAAAATCAGAAATGAAAAGGGAGACATAACAACAGACACTGAAGAAGTCCAAAGAATCATAAGATCCTACTTTGAAGGCATATATGCCACAAAATTTGAAAATCTAAGGGAAATGGACGATTTTCTTGATCAATTTCACTTGCCAAAGTTGAGTGAAGAACAGATAAACAAGCTAAATAGTCCCATTTCCCCTACAGAAATAGAAGCAATCATTGATAGTATCCCAACCAAAAAAAGCCCAGGGCCAGATGGTTTCAGTGCAGAATTCTACTAGACCTTCAAAGGCGAGCTAATACCGATACTCTTAAAGCTACTCCAAAACATAGAATTGGATGGAACATTACAAAATTCATTCTATGAGGCCATAGTCACGTTGATACCTAAACCTCACAAAGACTCAACAAAGAAAGAGAATTTCAGACCAATTTCTCTTATGAACATCGATGCAAAAATACTAAATAAAATTCTTGCAAAACGAATACAAGAACACATAAAGGATATCATTCATCATGACCAAGTAGGCTTCATTCCAGGCATGCAGTGATGGTTTAATATACGGAAATCCATCAATGTAATCCACCATATAAACAAACTGAAAATAAAAAACCACATGATCATCTCTTTAGATGCAGAGAAAGCATTTGATAAAATCCAACACCAATTCATGTTTAAAGTTTGAGAGAGATCGGGGATACAAGGCACTTTCCTCGACATAATAAAGGATATATACGGAAAGCCAATAGCCAAAATCAAAGTAAATGGAGAAATACTCAAATTCCCCTAAAATCGGGAACAAGGCAAGGCTGCCCACTCTCTCCATATCTCTTCAATATAGTACTCGAAGTTCTAGCCAGAGCAATAAGACAACAAAAGGAGATCAAGGGTATCCAAATGGGAAAGGAGGAAGTCAAACTATCCCTATTTGCAGATGATATGATTGTGTACATAAGTGACCCTCAAAATTCCACCAGAGAACTCCTACAGCTGATAAATACTTTCAGCAATTTGGCTGGATACAAAATTAACTCCAAAAAGTCTGTAGCCTTCCTATACACAAATGACAAGCTTGCAGAGGAAGAAATTAGGAAAGCCACACCCTTCACATTAGCCACAAGCAATATAAAATATCTAGGAGTTACTTTAACTAAGCAAGTGAAGGACTTGTTTGAAAAAAATTTCAAAACTCTGAAGAAGGAGATTGAAGATGACATGAGAAGATGGAAGGATCTTCCTTGCTCATGGATAGGGAGAATTAACATAGTAAAAATGGCCATCCTACCAAAAGCAATCTACAGAATCAATGCAATCCCTATCAAAATACCTACACAATTTTTTAAAGACATTGAAAGTTCAATTCTGAACTTCATATGGAAAAACAAAAAACCCAGAATAGCAAAAACGATCTTGTACAATAAAAGGTGCTCCGGAGGAATCTCCATACCTGATCTCAAATTGTACTATAGAGCAATAGTAATTAAAACAGCATGGTACTGGCACAGCAACAGGCTGGTTGATCAGTGGAATCGAATTGAAGACCCAGATATGAATCCACACACATATGGTCACTTGATTTTTGACAAAGACGCCAAATCCATTCAATGGAAAAAGGATAGCATCTTCAACAAATGGTGCTGGTCTAACTGGAGGTCTATGTGTAAAAAAATGCAACTGGACCCATATTTGTCACCTTGCACAAAACTCAAATCCAAGTGGATTAAAGACCTCAACATAAAACCAGAGACACTAAGTCAGTTAGAAGAAAAAGTGGGGAAGAGCCTGGAACATATTGGCACAGGAGACAACTTCCTGAACAGAACACCAACAGCCCAGGCCTTAATGTCAACTATTAATAAATGGGACCTCATGAGGCTGAGAAGCTTCTGTAAGGCTGGAGACACCATCAAGAGAACATAGCGACAGCCTACAGACTGGGAAAAGATATTCACCAACCCTACATCTGCCAAAGGTCTCATATCCAAAATATATAAAGAACTCAAGAAATTAAACACCACCAAACCAAATAACCCAATTGAGAAATGGGGCTTGGAACTAAACAGAGAATTCTCAGCAGAGGAATATCAAATGGCTGAGAAACACTTAAAGAAATGCTCAACCTCCTTAGTCATCAGGGAAATGCAAATCAAAACAACTCTGAGATTCCATCTTACACCCATCAGAATGGCTAAGATCAAAAATTCAAGCGACACCACATGCTGGCGAGGATGTGGAGAGAGAGGAACACTCCTTCATTGCTGGTGGGAATGCAAACTAGTACAACCACTTTGGAAATCTATCTGGTGCTATCTCAGAAAACTGGGAATAGGGCTTCCTCAAGACCCAGCTATTCCACTCCTTGGAATATACCCAGAAGATGCACCAGCACACAACAAGAAAATTTGCTCAACCATGTTCATAGCAGCCTTATTCATAATAGCCAGATCATGGAAACAGCCTAAATGTCCCTCAGTAGAAGAATAGATAAAGAAACTGTGGTACATATACACTATGGAATACTACTCAGCTATTAAAAACAAGGAATTCCCGAAATTTGTGGATAAATGGATTGAGTGAGAAATGATCATAATGAGTGAGTTAACCTGCAAGCAGAAAGACTCAAATGGTATATACTCCCTTATATCTGCATACTAGCCCAAGGGGCATGTCCCACGAAAGCCTTCACTTACCAGGAAACTGGGACAGAGGGGAGGACACCCTATTGAGACTCTAGATGAGAGAACCATGGGAGAATAGCAATGTAGAAGGATCCAGTGGGTCCTAGAAACCTACAAGTAGAACATTATGATAGGCAGATTTTGGCCAAGGGATCCCGCTCAAACTAAGGCACCGGCCAAGGACAATAAGGCGGTAAACTTTAAACCCCTACCCAGATCTAGCCAATGGACAGAACACTCTTCACACTTGAGTGGAGAGTGGGATATGACTTTCTCACGTACTCTGGTGCCTCACATTTGACCATGTCCCCTGGAAGGGGAGACCTGGTGGCACTTAGAGGAAGGACAGCAGGTCACTGAGAAGAGACTTGATACCCTATGAGCATATACAGGGGGAGGTAATCCCCCTTAGGAACAGTCATAGGGGAGGAGAATAAGGGGAAAATGGGAGGGAGGGAAGAATGGGAGGATACAAGGGATGGGATAACCATTGAGATGTAACAAGAATAAATTAATTAAATAAAAAAAAAGAAAAGGGACAAAAAAAAAAAAAAAGAATAGGGCTTTCTGCCTTTAAGTTGGTCTACTCAGAATTTTGCCACATATATCATTTCAACAATACTTACGAAACATCTTTTTGTTTTGTTGACCATATTAAGCATTAGGTACTAATATTGTACAATTAATAGCCCCTGTCTTACGAAGATTATAATCTTGTAATGCGGACAGCACAGCACAATGATGTGTCCGTGCAGAAAAGTTCTATGAGAAGCTGGTGGCTCCATCAGCCAAAGACAGAAAACAGACTCCAAATTTTAATAATGGCATGGCATTGGTTTAATTGCCAACTTGACACAACACGGAATTACCGAGGAAGATAGTCTCAATGTGGTATTGTCTGCACTGGGTTGGCCTGTAGGCATGTACTCTAGTTACTCTTCTGTTGTGTGTAAGTCACTCTGAACAAAAGCAAGAAGGGTAGGAAAGAGTTTATTTAGTTTACACTTCCAGATCATAATCCATCGAGAGAAGACTGGGAACAAACTAGGAGCCTGGAGCCACCAAGGAATTCTGCTTGCTGGCTCACTCACTCACTGGCTTGTTCAGCTACCTTTCTTACACTGCCCAGGCCCACCTGCCTAGGGCTGTGCCTACCCTCAGTGAGCTCTTCCCTTCCCTGTCAATTATCAAGATTATTCCTCACAGTAATGGCCTCAGGCCAGGCTGATCTGGGTAACGCCTCAATTAAGACTCCTCAGATGACTGTAGGCTGGGTCAAAGTGACACCTGAAGCTTATTAGGACAGGATGTCTCTGGTAGATTTACTAAATTGGTGTGGAAAAACCCAGCCCACCATGGGTGGCAGCATTCTCTAGGTAGAGAATCCTGAACTATGGAAGGTTGGAGAAATAAAGCAAGAGAGCAAGTGAGCATTTACGCTTTCATTTCTCAGCAGTTGACTGTGGGTGTGTTGTGACTAGCTGGGCGAGTTCCTACCTTGACTCCGCAAGAACAATGTACTGTAACCTGGGCTTATAAGCTAAAGTAAGCCCCTCTGTCACAGCAATAGAAATGAACTAGAACAGGAGTTGTTAAACTCCTGCTTACACTTGACCCACGTTGGCTGCCATTAATATGTAGCTTGTAATTCATAACGCCTTGGGGTTGAGCCTGTGATTCTGCAACTCCAGCATTCACAGGTGATGTCAAGCCTAATATTAAAACCGTACAGAAGAAATATCTTCCCACAGATTCGGGTACCCATGGATGTTTGAGATTACCGTAATGGCTTTATCATACTTTACATCCTTATTGCTTCAGGCATCACCAGAGGTTAATGTCTGTCTACTTGTTATTACCACAATGGCTTCCTGGTCCTTCCTACCTCCAGGAACCCTTTACTCTACCAACTCTTACTCAGGAAACTAATTTATATGAATACTACATTCCTTATCTTGCCTTGAGCATCTGCTAAAGATGTATCTTCGTCTTCTAGAAAGAAAGGAGTATTTAATTTTTGCTTTATGCCATTACTTTTGGTTTTATCGCTAAGCTTTGGAGTAACTGCATTTTTTTATTTGAAACCATGCTATCTGGATATTTCATTCTTTCCTCATTTGTGCTACTATTAGTCATTAATCTATAGTCATTTCATTTAATTGTTGCTATCCATCGATTGAAGAGTCTGGTTTCTTTTGTTTGATCATTTGGGTTTTTGTTTGTTTTTCCTTTGCTTCACCCCTATTTTTTCCATATAGGCAACTTCATAACTCATTTCCATGGCTCTAGTATAGTGAGTTCTCAATACTAGACTACCACATTTTCCTCCCTGAGTCACAAGCTCCCTTATTGCTAGTGACTGTTCTTGAAAATTGTGGGGTATCCAACAGAGAAGACTGCCTGGACATGTGCTTATATGGTAATATAAAGTATTCCCTGGCTGGTAACTACACTGGGTATTTGGGATCCCAATGTAGCCTTGAGCCTTTCTCACGGTGAAAAGCTGGAGTAAGCTCTCTCTCTCTCTCTCTCTCTCTCTCTCTCTCTCTCTCTCTCTCTCTCTCTCTCCCTCTCTCTCTCTCTCTCCCTCCCCCTCTCTCTCTCTCTCTCTCTTTGAAGTACACACACACACACACACACACACACACACACAAACACACACACACACAAATATTCTGGTTAACATACTTCAGTTAACAAGAACATTTAGCCAGAAGCAGAACTTGAGAAGCCAAAAAGCAAGGTTAGTACATTTAGAGACTTTCCCAGAACTATGGACTTTGAAGGATTAGGTCTTTGTTTTAATTTTCACAAGTGCTGCTGTCTGTGTACTGAGTTTTATGGCCTGAATGGCACTTCCATCGTGGAGTCAGTTGTGCTAAGGTCTGGGACCCTGTTAGATGGAAGAACATAGATTCTGATTACAGGCTCAACCCTAGTTCACCTAGTTCACTTACATACCACTTTCCGCCTTCAAGACCTCCAAACTATTGATCTTGAAACCTAATGCCCACCTCCAGTCTACATTTTGTTGTAACTATTTATTTAAATTAATTCTTTTTTTTTTTTTTTTTTTTTTTTTTTTTTTAGACAAGAGTCTCACTTCTCACAGTCAGGCTTAGAACCTGCTATGTTGGTGAGGATAGCCTTGAAATCTTGATCCTTTATCTCCCAAATGCTGTGATGACATGTGTGTACATCCATGCCTGGCTACACTTTAAGTTCTTATACAGAATAGTTTCAGCATTAGATTATAATAATTCTCTTCTCTTGACTTCCATGTCTGTTTTCCCATCACACTTAATGCAGAAATGCTAAGCCATTGGTATATAGCTGAATATCATTAGGAATCATTTCCTTGATTTTTTTTTCCAGTCATGTTTGGTTATATCCCAGGTGTCTGGGATATTCAGCCTCTAGTTCCTGCCCCCCAGGCAGTGTCATGGAGAGGCGCCCTCAGGGAGTGGGTCTCATGTTGGATCAGTCCTTGGTTGGCCATTCCCACAAGTACTGTGCCACCTTTACCCTACTACATCATATAGGCGTGGCAAATTATAGGTCAAAGGTTTTGTGGTTGGGTTGGTGTCCCAAGTCCTTCACCAAAGGCCTGGTGGAAAAGATGGCTGGTTACAGAAGATGACTGGTTCAGACTCCACGTTCCCCATTTCTAGGAGTCAAGAAAATCTCATCTTACAGTGACCTTTGGGGAAGAGAAGGGATTGAATACATTGTTTGATACCTGATGTTTGAAAAACATTTATTTGTTACTTTGGTTAGAAATCTCTTATATCATACTGAAGGTTTTATTTCATCTTTTAAGTTCTGATATTTAAATTTTTGAATTGATTCTTGATCATTTGTTAGTGATCTTATTTTTCTCCTCTTTGAATGCATACTGATTTGTCTTTTTACTTGCCCCAGTGTCCTGAAGGAAGTCTCAAATGACTGTGCATTTTGCTATACCCTTCAAATATATACCTTCTGGAAAGTTTTCAAAATATTCCTTAATTATAATCTCTTGTATTCTTGGTTTCTATCTGGAAATATCATTTGAGCGCCCTCATTTGCTGATTCACTAATCTATTTGTGTAACCTTTTCCACTGGTATCCCACGTCATCACAAGAATAGAATATAGAGAATTTTAATTTATTTTCCGGTATGCCTTCTACTGGGCACTGCATTTCCATCTTAATCATGTTCAATGCTGCTTGTGTATGACTCAGTTGTTTGTAGAAATGTGACTTTAAGTTTTTTGTTTGTTTGTTTGTTTTTGTTTTTAATTTAGTACTGGAGATACCCAGGTCCTCAGATACTCTACATAAATATCACATCCCCAGCATTTTTTTCTTTGTAAAGATATTAATAGTGGTAGATTTTTTTTTAAGTTTTTATCTACTTACACAATCTTCATTCTCCATGTTGCCTTTATACCAGCTAGAATTACTTTCTACACTTCACAGTAGTGACTTTCCTGAAAAGGTCAGTGATTTTTATTGTGGGACTTTCCAGGATCCGCCTGCAGTACAAACAAGGTACAGAGACTTCTGATAAATAGTTTCAAGCTTTCTGCCTTTCACTGGAGCAGTATCCCAGCTACTTCTAACTTAACACAACTTCCCGGCCTATATACCAGCCATGTGGCTAGCTCCTTACCTCCCAGCTGTTCCACTTCAGTCTCCCTTTCCAAGTTGACCCACCCTCATGCTTCCTCCCCCAGATACTGGCTGGCAGCCCTATGAGCATATATAGGGGGAGGAAATCCCCCTCAGAAACAGTCATAGGGGAGGGAAATAAGGGGAAATGGGAGGGAGGGAAGAATGGGAGGATACAAGGAATGGGATAACCATTGAGATGTAACAAGAATAAATTAATAAAAAATTAAAAAAAAATAAAACTAGAATGTTGTTTTGGGAACATATAACAGAAGACACACATAGAAGTCATAAACTTCTAACTTTGACAGTATCTTTTTTTTTTTTTTGGCAGTATCTTTTGTATTTGGAAAAAACAACTAAATAAATGATCTTTATATGAAAAAAAAAGCAATCAGCAGTGAGACAACACTTGCTACATCGCTTAGATTTTTCTCTAGGCATAGAGGGCTGAGTAACCCTCATGGTTTGAGGTGTAGAAGGACAGGACTGGTATTTACAAATATGAAGCTGGTGATGGGCCATAGAAATGACAACACCAAGATCCTGCCAACGCTTAGCTCTCTGCAAGTACAGAGTTAACAGTTGAAAATACAGAGACACGCCTTCATACAAGTTAAGAAGCTCACTCCAACAGATTTTGAATTGTCTACCTATATAAAAAGTGCCAGAAAGTTATGCAATGTGAACAAAGCTTGCTGACTAGTCACATTCCCAAGAAGAATCTTCCAGTACTTTAGTGTACACATGCCTACACCCAAGAAAAGAGACTAGACAGTTTCGGTCCTCCACTGCTCTAGACACCCTCTGCCTACCTCACACCCAGTGGGTGCCTGGATGTGGAAGAGGGCCCAGGGGTCTAACAATCAGTGCTAGCTCGTCTTCTTCCCCTCACTGTATCTTCCACAGACGCCAGACACCCAGGTTCCTGTGTGGCCTTGCCGTGGCTGTGGACTGATGAAGGTGCCTTGGTGCTCCTGCTTTGCCTTTTAGTTTCCCAGGACCCCTTTAATGAAGCTCGCCATCTCTTACTCTTGCTTAAATTTTATAAATCTTCACTGTCATTTTCTTGGGCTGGGGGGCGTCCGAATAAATCAGAGGAAGTAAAAGTAGAATTTGGTTGTTTTGTTTTGTTTTTTTAGTGAAAACATTTCTCCATGACCTCTTGCCAAATTGAAAACCCAGATCCTCCCTCATTTATTTAAAACAATTGATACAACTTCATTGTGAAAGTCATTTCTGGGTGTCTACAGAATCATGAGTGTCTCGGTGTTTCCTTGATGCCTGCTTGAGACCATGAGTGGAAATGATCTCCCATGGTTGTGTAATTATTTTCCTGTCTTTGGGTCATTCTCCAGTTGATTTTTTATTTTTTACGGCCACTTGACTTGCTTTTTAAAGACAAACCTATTGGTATTCTGTCTTTGGAACCTTCTAAGGGACATTTCACTGTCCTGGCTGGAGCCGACCTGGCCAGTGTGTGGTCAGTCAGTGCTTTTTTGTACACCTACTTCCTCCACCTCCACTTTTCTCAGCTTTTGTTCTCCACGCTCAATCGTGACCTCCTCCTCCTCGTGAAATCCTCTGTCTTGCTTTTGAACCTCTTCTTCTTTCCTCTGGATTGTCTTCGTAACAGCATTCCTTACATCTTTCAGTTCTAAAGCAACACACTTGAGGACAGATCACTCTGTGGTACAAACATTTGGCTGCCATGCTTAAGCCGGTGCTCACCTCACTGCCACCTGAAACCATTGCCTTCCTTTATGTGTGAACTTGACTTTGTATTCACGGAGAAATCGCCTCCATGAAAGTGAGGTAAGAAAAGATGTGCTTCCACCTAGAGAAGCTGCTCGCTCAGCCAGTGCAGATACCTACCGCAGAGCCTATAAACTTGAATATGCTCCCTCAGACCAAGAGAGTAGAGATAACTGACTCCCAAGTTTTCCTCTGGCCCTCACACCAGCACCATACCATGCACATCTCTCCACACACACAATATATATGTGTAATAAATACAATTATAAAGAGAAAAGGTTGGGACATTGAGCATGTCTTCACACTTTTTGAGTAATGACGTAGCAAATGCCAGTGTTTCCTTAATTACTGCATCAGTCGCAGTGTGCTCCTTAGACGGTTAGTCATGAATGCACATCTCTAGTTAGTAATGTTATGATTTAAGGTGTCCCTTTAAAATCTCAGCCATCTATTACGTAAATTTCTAAGTCCAACTTTTCCAGGTTTTCAAAAATACCTCATTAAAATATGATATTAATCATAAAATATCCTTCTTTGAAAGTATGAGTAGAGTCCAGGATATTACAAAAGAGTCGCTTTTTTTTTTCTTTCAGAAAATCCAGAAACTTTCTACTTAATTGTAAAGTCTGGTTAATGAGGAAAAACTCCATGCCTACCTCTCTTGTTATTTTATTTTTCCATCTGAGTTCTTACCGCCAGCATCAAAATTAATTCTGGATGATTTACATGGAAAAGGAGCTTACTGCAAGGATATTGAGTTGTTCACAGAATAATCTGGAACCCTGAAGGGAAGAACAGAAAGAATGGGCAGGCAGGATAAAGCAGAGTAGTCGGCTTTGAGTCGTAAACTGTGTGGACAATTGCTTCGAGCCCTCGATCAAATGCCAGACAAGTGTTCTGTGCCAGCCTCATTCCTGGGCGTTGCCCGGTTGTCACTGGCTGCTGGTGTTGTCTCCTAACCCACTTCAACAGTGAGTGGATTCTGCAGTTAACTGCTGCCAGACTGTGTGTTCTCCACTGCCTCACTTCTTCACAAGGTTCCAGATGAATATAAAGGCTGAACAGATTTGCAGGCTGAGGGTTATAGATTAGGTGTGACGATCTGTTCAGCCACCAGTGAGGGTCCCTGTAGCTGAGTCACAACATGGTAAATAGATAATTAGTTAATTAATTAAATAAGAAGGAACTTGGGTACAGAAGAGAACACAGGGTGAGACAGGAAGTCTGGGTGGGATTCAAGGGCCAGGCTCATTCTCTAGTTAACAGCATATTCTCAGGAGCACTAACTCCATGGAGCCAATGTCAGTCCCAGAAAGCTGACCCCAGCATCCAGCCAATGTCCACCTCAAAATCTGAAAGGTGACAGGTCCTGCATACTTTACTTAGTGCTGCCATGTTGGAGGCTGGTGCTTCTTTACTTGAGTGTTTAGCAGCAGCTGATAGAATATTCTTGTTCCGTTCCCTCCCTGAAGATGTCTGTGCTCTTAAAATAAAACTAATGTCTGTGACAATATGATTCATGTTTGCTAAAATACGCAGGTCTTAAAGATTCAACTTGGCTTGTAGATATTTGTAACTGTCACTGAAATTGAGTAGGTAACTTTTCATCCTGTCAGAAAGTTCCCTGTGTCTTCTTGGACTTGAATTTTCCACCCAGAAAGATGTGGTCCTCCCTACCCAACCCACAGGAATCCTTGGCCACTGGCCCTAAAGCAAGAAGTGCTGAACCAACCGGGGGCTTGGAATGGCCATTGAGTATGATGGAAATGACCTCTGGGGTCAGCTTCAGTGAGACCACTCACTTTTATCCCCATGAATAAAGGCTATAGAGTTCTTAGTGGGTGGATGGAGGGTTCCAGGGTAGATATACCCTATTGGCTGGAGCTAGAATTGCCAGGAACGCTTTATTTGCATTTGGCAGCATGGTCCTATTAGATGAATGGAACACAGTGTCAATCATCCTATGGACAGCAGGAGGGAGGGTGTTAGCAGGGAACTGTGCCAAAGGTCACATTCCAGATATGGTTAGAGGCATCTGTACCTAGAGCCACCCTGTATATGAGGTCAGGCAGAGAAGATGAAGCCCCATTGACAAAAGGAGTCCCCCATTTAGCCCTGATCTTAGGGCCTGCTGGCCATGGTGGGCTGCAGCCTTAGCATCTGGGTTTCCCAACAGAGAGACACTACTTGTTCTGAGGCCTCTGAGTATACATTTGTATAGGCTCAATTTTCTTAACAACTATGTTTTATTACGAACTTACTAAGAGGGAGTACCTCAATTATAACCCGACTAACCTAAACAAAAGGAAAAGGAGATTAAAGAAGACAATAATGAAACCTTACGGATATCAATTCTCTCCTGGTGCAGTCTGCAGGATTTCTTTTCCTGGAACCTGTCTCAACCGGAACCTGGAGCCTCAGCTGGAGCCTGGAGCCCTGAAGCCTTCCCTTGAGCAGTTCTTTGTAGGAGCGTCTGGAAGTGGAGCGATGAACAGCTAAAACTATCTCCAGTCTCCAAAACAACTGCCCTTCCTCCTGGCTTGTGCTCCTATATATTATCCCCCTTGCCCGCTCCTGCCCAGAGTCCGGTCACGGGTTTTGGTCACAGGTTTTGGTCATGGGTTTTCTTCAGCTGACAACAGTCAAGCTCCCGCACAAGATGATTTGTCTTCTAGATTAACATCACTTGTTCTCTCACAAATCCATTCCCCATCCCACTCTTGGGATCATATTAAAAAAAAAAAGATATTTAGCTCTCCTTCACATTTGCGTTTGTTGTTATTTCTCTCAACATAAGTGTAACTGTGCATTTTATATTTTTTCTATATGTTCTTTTGTTGTAGATTACACTGTATTTGAAATTAACCCGTGAAGTTTTGCCTACCTGCAGACTTTCTTATTTTTCACTGCTGAGTAATATTTCATTTACAGTTGTTCCTATACCTCTCAATTTTAACACTCTTTCATTGCATTGGTAGATAGTTCAGGGTTTTGGGGTTGGGATGGGTTGTTTTGTTTTTTCTTTTTTCTTTTTAAAAATGTTTTGGGTATAGGGAGTTAGAGCAGTTAAGGGCAAGCCTTTGTGTAGCCTTGGCTGTCCTACACACACTTTGTAGACCAGGCTGGCCCTGAACTCACTGCGATCTGCCTGCCTCTGCCTCCCAACTGCTGGGATTAAAGGTGTGTGCCACCACGCCCTGCAACAGCAAGCCTTTTTATGAATGTGTTTTCACATTTTGGTTTGTTGTTTGTGAGCCAGACTCTGTAGCCAGGGTGGCCGTGAGGATACTACGTGGCTGACTCTGATCTTAAATTCTCACTTTTCCCCCTCCTACCCCTGAAGTACAGAGATGACAGTGCATGCCCAGCTTGTTTTCATGTTTTTGTTTTTTGTTTTTTAAGGCACACACCTCAGAACAGACTCCTGAATCTCAAGTACACTTAAATTTAAAAGGTCCTTTCAATTTTTTTAATGGGTTAAGATAATCCACATTCCTCCCACCTATCAGTGGCAGCTTCTAGGGATCCTAGACCCTTGCTAGCATTCACTAATCTCAGGTTTTGCTTTTAGACGTTCTAGTGAGTGTGGAATAATGATTCTGAGTAAAATTTCATGTTAATGTTGGATTTTTTAAAATACTTTTTATAAAGTGTCTAAGTTTTCTCTTAGTACTTATTAGGAAAATGTATTATTGTAGATGCTTATATATCCTAAATACAAGTCTTTTGTTGGCCATGTGCATGGCATAATGGTCTGGAATCTGCCTGTTTATTTCAAAATTCTCATCCATGTCTGAAATATCTTAACTCTCCATGAAAAGTCATCCCATTTCTTTTGTGCTCTGTGCTTATATACTCTTTCTAGGAGATCTTTGTCTTCACACAGCACATGGAACACTTGCCTATGTTTCCTTCAGATGTTTTACCCTTCTCACCTCTATTTGGGGCCAATGATACATGTTGAAATAACTTTTACTTTTACATGCAGTGATAAAAGGTGTTGAGATTTTATGATATTGTCATAAAGATATCTGATTAACCAACACCATCTGTGAACTTCCCCAGCAGGGCCACCTCTGAGAGTCTGTGGACTTTGTCTGTTCTGTCAATGGGCAGGCCTCCTCATCACACAATGTCACACTATCTTGGTTACCACAGTTCTATGGGGAAGCTTCTGTTGTGTGATGATGTGTATTCTTCCATTTCCTCTGGGATCCAATGTTGCTCAACAATGGCTTAGAGTTTGCAGAGTATAAAATTTGCACTTCTATCCTTTAAAATGATCAGCTTTAATACTTTCTGTCATAAATACAAATGAAATGTTCCTAGTTTTGTTTTTGGAATTTTCACTGCAGACGTAGAGAAATGAAAATGATTTTTATACCCTGACCAAACTTCTCCAACCTTGCTCGACTTATTAGTCCTGAAACTTTATTAGTGGAGACTTCAGAAAAAAAATTTTTTTAATAAAAGTCCATGGCTTTGTTGAATAGAAACAGATTCAGTTCTTGTAACAGGGTGGTATTTTTCCTCCCTTCCTAGTTTCCTTGGTTAGATCATTCTAGTGTCTTCCCCGTATGTGCATTGGTTGACGGTCCCATGCCTGCCAGATAAGAAAGAACTTCTGACTGCCCGGTACCTGAGCTCTCCAGCTGAGCTCTGCTGTGGTTAATGCCATACTCCTCACGATTCTAACATATCGGATTTAGTGAGGTGTCTCAGAGCCTAGCACATAGTCAGTTCTGCTCAGTGTTTCCTGAAGAATCAATGCAGAGTTCTACAATGCCGGCTAAAGTTGCTGTTGGTGTGTGTGTGTGTGTGTGTGTGTGTGTGTGTGTGTGTGTGTGTGTG
>OU015750.1:39546660-39570911 GCA_907169655.1 Acomys percivali | reverse complement strand
TGTGTGTGTGTGTGTGTGTGTGTGTGTGTGTGTGTGTGTGTGTGTGTTTCCACATACATGTCTATCATTAGTGAGATAAATTTCTTAATTTTGGATGCTGAACTTTTCATGTCCACCATGCTCATCTGAATCTTAATAAAATGCATATTTTTCTGCTCAAATTTTCAGGTGTTCATACACATTTTTAAAATCTGTTTTCAAGACCCTATCCATCATTTCCAATATAAGTAATCATGTGTCTGTTTCCATATCCTATGGGTAGTTTTTTGTTTGTTTGCTTGCTTGCTTTTTAATGCTATTTCTTGTTATTTTCATGCTTTTGCACTTAGCATTATATCTAAATTATATCTAGATAGTAGCACACTTAGGATTTTCCACAGGGAATAGGAGGCTTCTATTAAGCTGCTAGAGATGAGGGTTAGGTCAACCTAGCCAGTCCCTGAACTACACCTGAATTTTGTTAAAAGTTGCACTGAGACTCAATTACTGACTTTCTGAAAGCATTCTGAGGACAGAATTGATGTCTTTTTTTTTTTCTTCTTCCATCAGAGACTGGAGTTGAAGCATCACTGGGGTCTCACTGGACTCCTTAGGCTGTATGATATCATATGGGCTTTTCAAATCATGCTCAGAGCTCTTTGTGTCACTTCAGAGTTCTATTTTTCTGCCATGTATTCCCCTTTCCCATATTAGAAACATAGGGTGTTTCTTTGGGTTACATGTGAGTTCCCAGTGGGCAGCCAGGGAAGGTCTAATGCACCTCCGCGGAACAGCCTCAGCTTGTCCACCCAAACATAGTTAATGGGGAATCTCATCAGACTTTTGGCCCCAACTTCTAGCCACAGGTAGAGCGCTGGTCGTTGGCAGTCACATAGGGAAGCACCCTGTTCCACAGAGCACGAGGGGTATTTCCCAGCTGCTCTCTATGAGACCACACACTATCAAATGTTAGACAGTTCCAAGTACTGATTCTGCTTTGGTGCACTGTGTCAAATTCTTCACTTCCTAACTGTGTCACTCATTTTCCTCTGTCTGTATCTTCTAGGAAGAAGCGGCATTGCATTTTTGAAGGAAAAAATATGTTCCCTGTCAAATAAAAAGGCACAATTAACTCTTTAGTGGTTTAGTGGCACATATGCAGGCTTGTTTGCCACTTTTGAAGCAGGATGGGGTTTAAACTGTTACTCTGCTGTCTATGATCACCACAGACACCGAGTATGAAGAACTTTCCAGTTTACTTATGTAGGCTTTGTAGAGTGACAGATTATTTAATCTAACATGTTTTATTTGAAAGCTACTGTAAACAACTTTTGACTAACATTTTATCTCTATTTAAACCTCTTTTGGCTAACGACTTACAGACTGGAACATCCCATCTACCTTGAAAAGCTTACAGAGGTTTCCTACTATCTCCAGATAATGTCCAAAGACTCCATTTTAGAATGCAAATGCCTATTGATTGGTCCTAAATGGAATCCTTTCCTGGATCATTTTGGGGCCAGTTACAGACACGACGTCCTACAACTTGTAACCATTCCACGAGAAATTTCACACAAAGGCATCCTCACACATAATAAAGGTTCAACTATATAAAACCAAATGAAAAATTTTGATCTAACACTAGCATCTGATCCATCCCAGACACCTCATCAAAACACCTTTAAGTAGCTGGGGAGATGACTCACAAGGTAAAGCCTCCTGCCACAAGTCAGAAGACCTGAGTTCCATCCTTTGGATTCATGTGGAAAAAAATAGAAAACTGATTACTAAAAACTGCCCTCTGACCTTCATTCCCACATAGTGGTGTGTGACTCCCTACCCCCCAATACTTTTAAAATCTCTTAACTTTCCCAGTGATGTCACTCCCCCCCCCCCGTTAGTCCAGGACTCAGTTCAGAAGTGTGCAGTATGGTGGTGGTCATGGGTTTGTCGTTCCTTTCAAGCAGGGGCAGTTGGATGGCCCTTCACTGTATCATGAAGTTCATGGGTTTTGAGTGTTAGTGATGCCCAACCTGACATTCTATGATATGAATGTGGGGCTATCTAATTTTCCTTGTGTCTAGATTCAGCCAATGCATTCTTGTCAGAGAGCTCAGACTGTACAGCATCAACAAACACCCCCCACTGGAAGTGTTAACTTCAATAATCTACTTGGTTTGGTACCTCTCGGATGCCTGCACCATAAGGTCACCCCACTTTCCTTTTTTTTTGTGGATGAAAGTATTTTCTGAAGAGATACTCCCAAACCATGAAAACCCATGATTCTTCATCAAATTCCTTCCAAGGAGTCCGGTGGCAACTGCTGGCTCCAACCTGGTTCAACTGACATTTTCACATGTGTCCTCATTTCAGCCATGATAATCCATTGGCATTATACTTCAAGAGAAATATTTTTTTTCATTTATAGTCTCACTGTGGCCTGATGGAGTTCTACTTTCATTCAATAAGTTATAACCTGGCTACTACTATTACTTATTCAGACTCTGCCAATCCAGCCCTTTGTAGGTTTAGTTCCTGTGTGTCCATCACTCTCCAGGGAATTCCATATCCTGGATCATTTTTTTTTAGTTACTCTTTTACAGCCTTGGAGTCATCTGGTTCTCCTCAGAGCCTATTTGTTTTTAGTAGAAGCACCTTCTGACTATCCCACAAGCAATCTTAGACCTGCTAGAGTGGCTCTTTCCTCTGAATTCACCAGGTCTATCACCATCTTGCACCAGAGTAGGTGTGTTTTCACATGGCCTTCCAGAAATCAGGCCCACTAGCTTTATTTTTGGAGGGAGGTGAGGGCTATTAGATTCAGGGGGAGCAGTAGAAGTTTTGGTTATGTTATTTAAGTATGTTTTTGTTTTGATCCCAAGTCTGTGATTTGAAACTGCCTCTAGTTTAACCCACACCTGATAACAGCCTCAGAAGAGGGCATGTGATCTTTATCAGCTGGAAACTGCCTTCTTCAGGGTGGGGGTGAGGGGTGGGCATGGTCTTTGCCAGCTGGAAAACATCCTTGTGCAGACTCTGAGAGGGTATAAATAGGAGCTGAGAGAGAGAGAGAGAAAGGGGGGAGAGAGAGAGAGAGAGAGAGCCAGAGAGAGAGAGAGAGATCACTTATAGATGCTCCTAGAGAGAAATGCTCTGGAAAGCACTTCAAGAAGGCTTCTGCTCATTTGTTCCACTATTTGCTGTTTGTTGTTTGCTGCTTGCTATTTGCTGATGTTGTTTACTGTTTAACTTGACTGTTGGAATCCTGACAGCAAAGAGTAGAATTGCCCCTAAGGGACTGAGTCTTAAAAGGTCTACATCCCCTGTCTCTACTAACTTCTTTTTTTATTAAATATTTTTTATTTTCTACATATACATTTATATTATTACACATATATACGATAAACTACCTAAAGCAAGAAGAACCATGACACAATCAGGAATTATATAAATGTTATATTGTTATTGTTTTGGCTATTTGAATTTGCCAGCTTTGAACAAAACATCTTTCCTATCTTGGTGCATCTAAAATTCTGAATGTAAATCAATATCTGTCATATCTCGCCATTATCAACTTAAAACATCTAACTAGACCTAAAAAGAGCTCCTAAACAACTAAGCTTCATTGTAAAACTAAGCTATCTGGTCTTCAATCTCATCAGAGACTTGAGAAAGGATAAACTTGATTACCTGAGTATACCAGGAGAACAGGATCAATCTTCTTCCTCTCCTATCTAGGGCCAGTGTGTTGGAAGGGAGACAGATGCATTAAGGAACCCCAAGTAAAGTAGGTTTTAAAAAATCAAAGCCTACAAAGAGGGCTGTGAGATATGAGTCCTTTACAAGGTTCTCATGAGAGTTTCCTCTTCATGAGAGTCTAATGACCACTATAAAAGCCATAAACGTTTGAAGTGGGTAAAGAGGCAAAGCAATGTTGTTGTCAGTAGCTACAATTAACTCACCAGTGCACCAAATTAGATATTTCTTTACATTTTTCAAGAAAATATGATGAAATGACCCTTTTCTCAGCATCTCCTCAGCCTTTCTTGATGTCACTTTTTAAAAATTGCCTGAGTGTATGACATGAACATTAATGTAGGTGCCCACAGAGGCCAGAATTAAAGGCACTAGATCCACTAGAGTCGGAGTTGCAGGCAGTTGTGAGTCTCCATGAAGTGTGTGCTGGAAACCAAACCCAGTCTTCTGCAACTGAACTTAATCATTTAGCTGTCTCTTCAAACCCTTTTTCTCGTCTTCTTAACCTTGACCACAAACCATCTCCAAGAAAAGAGAAGTTAAAAGATAGAAAGAAGAAAACAAATAATATCCGTTTTTTTCTCCCTTAAAAAATCCTCTCCAAAAACTTGAAACCAAGTTTAAAACTATTTTGTACCAACCTTAATCTGTGTCACTCTACTTAAGAGCAAAAAAAAAAAAAAAGCTTTGTAAAGATTCTAAGTATAAAAACTTGAGAAAAACTTTGCAACATGTGTAGCACTTTTCTCTTACAATTGTAACTACCACATCACCACCAGCCTAGAGGAGTGCATACCTGTTATACTGCCACTGCCAGAGGTCAGAAGTCTGAGTGGTCCTCAGTGAGCAAGCACTAATGTGTTGGCATAGCTATGTTGTTTGCTAGAATGCTAATGGAAAATACGTTCCCTTGTTTTCCCAGCTTCTAGCCACCAGAATCTCTGCTTTGTGCCTCTCTCCTCTGTCTTCCAAGCCAGCAAGGCAGCATTTTCCAATTTCTCTCTGGTTCTAAATTTTGTTCTGCCTCTATTCAACTTCCAAGGCTCTTATAACATATACTCCAAAATCTGTTCTCTGACAACTTCCCTGTTTCAAAGTCAGTTTATTAGCAAACTTAACTCTCCTTTCCTGTGTAGTAAAACAAGCTCAGAGGTTGGCAGGGCAGTAGCATGCTGACATCTGGGGAAGCAATTATTTTACTTCTCATGAGACAGAGACTGGCATCATAAGTACATGAGTAACTTACAAATCAGTTAGACTAACCAGCCTATCAGAAAAGTGAGCAAAGAGCATCCCCAGTAAATGAAGGAGAAAGTAGATAATGACTAAAAACATTTCAAAGATGACTCAGCCTTTGAATTAAATATTCAAACTTGAGAATATATAAGGAGACAAGTGTCTCCTAATCAAATTGGCAGACACATTTTCCCCTTAATTATCACCAGCGTTACTGAGGGCAGAGAGAAAAAGGCAAATATATTGCTGGTAGAATCACATTTGTGGACTGATATTTAGCAGTATGTAATTATGGCCTTAAAACTGTACAAACTATTTGTCTCACTAAGTCTATATGTAGAAGTTTATCCTAGGTTAAAAAAGAAGAATGAAACTGTAGCTGTACCTTAGTGGTAGAGTAACTGAGTCCCAGCACCACATATGTGCAAACAGGTAACAAAACACTACTTATAAAATATTTGTGATGGGGGCTGGAGAGATGACTCAGGCCTTAAGAGCACTTGCTACTCTTACAGCTGACTTGGGTTAGGTTCCCAGTACATACATGAGCTCCCAACCTTCTGTAACTCCAGTTCCAGAGGACCTAACACCCTCCTCTGTCTCCATAGGCACTGAATACACATGATGCACATACATGCAAGCATAATAAAAACAGGTGCATAATAAAAATAAGATCCTTTTTTTATTTTTTGAGACAGGGTCTTCTTATGTAGTTCAGGCTGATCTCAAACTCACAGAGATCCACCTGACCCTACCAGCCAAATACTAGGGTGAAACGTACCCAGCCCTAAAAATATTTATGAGGGTCTTTTTAGTTAATAATTGGAATAACCGAAATGCTTGTTGAATGGAATTGCTTTAATGTACATTCATATATTATAAAAATATTATGGAAAAATTTTGTTTATAAAATATATAAATGGGGAAATTGATGTTTTTAAAATGTAGCTAGACACAGAAAATCTAGTTTTCTCCCATAAATATAATTTTTAAATATTGGTGTTTGTGGCTTATACATACATACATATATACACATGTTATATATATATGTATGTATGTATGTATATATATATATATATATATGTTTTCCTACATATACAGATTAAAGAAATTTAAAAGTGTATTTATTAGGATGGTAAGATACTTGGTAAATATTGCATGAAAATATCTTCTTAAGAAGTAATATGGGGGCACAGAGGTGTCTGAGTGGCTAAGGACACTGCCTGATCTTTCAGAGGACCCACGTTTAATTCTCAGCACCCAAATAGTGACTTATAACCATCTGTAGTCTATTTCCATGGCATTTCATGCCCTCTTCCTGGCCTCTCCGGGCACTGGGCACTCATGCAATGAACAGACATAGATGTAGTTAAAACATCCCTGCACATCAATATATGGATAAATTAAAAAAAGAACAACATAAGGCTAGATTGTTGCTCAGCAAGAGATCATATATGTACGCTCAAGGTCCTGAGTCCAAGCCCCAGGGACAAAGCCCAAACCCAGAACTACCACATCCACAATGATGCCATCCATCACTGGGAGAACATACAAGTTAATATCTTTCATCTGCATGGTGGGGTAATGCCTGATATTTTAATATATTTTTTATCAGCTTTTACCTTAAGGATAGCTAAAAGCAGTAAAGGTATTTTTGAAGAAAGTTAATACTAGAAAAGTTTAATTGAAATATAGTTGCCTTTTCTGTAAATTCTTAGTTTATGGGCTACTCATTTCCTAATCATGAAAGTAAAAATAATTTCTAGTTTTATCATAGAGGAGAAGAAAATTATAAAAACATGTTTTAATTTGTTGTATATAATATATACACAAATTGAAGTGAAAAATTCTATTTGCCACACCATTTATTTTCTGTGCACTACAGCTACAAAGGTCTTCTGACCTGTGGAAGACACAGGAATTGAACCCTTGTGCTGGGCCAAAAGCACAGAGGATGCCAGAGAACTCAAATAACCAATTTGACATAAGAGAGATTCAAAAGTTTTTTTGTGAGACTCAAACGTCCTCCCTTGTTCCCTCCTTGATATTTAGTTTTTTGGGGTCTGTGAATCATAGTATAGTAATCCCATACTATATGGATAATATCTGCTTATAAGTGAGTACATACCATGTGTGTCTTTCTGGGTCTGGACTGCCTCACTCAGGATGACTTTTTCTAGTTCCATCCATTTGCCTGTAAATTTCCTTGTTTTAGCTGCTGAGTAGTAGTCATTGTATAACTGTACTACTGTTTACCCATTCTCCAGTTGAGGAATATCTGGCTTGTTTCTGGTTACTGGCTAATGTGAATAAAGTTGCTATGAACATAGCTGAGCAAATGTCCTTGTTGTATAATGGGGTATATTTAATTTACCCTTCCTACAAGATGTGGAAGAATAAAGATAGAGCAGAGATAGAGGGAGTATCCAACCAATGGCTGACCCAACTAGAGACCCACACCAAGGAAAAGAGCCAATCCCTGACACTATTAATGATGCTCTTTTATGCTTTCATATGGGAGTCTAGCATAGCTGACCTCTGAGAGTCTCCACCCAGGAATGGATTGGGACAGATGCTGAGACTCACAGCCAAACATTGGGCAGAGCACAGAGAGCCTTGTGCAAGAGTGTGGGGCTGGGGAGGGAGCCCATAAGGATAGAAGGACCTGGAGGGGACAGGATCTCCACAAGAAGACCAATAGAGCCAGCTATCCTGGGCCTGCAGGGGGTTGTTGTGGAGACTGAAGCACCAACCAAGGACCATGTATGGACTAGATCAAGGCCCCTACACATATTTAACTGATGGGCGGTTTGGTCCTCATGTGGGCCCTCTAGTAAGGGGAGTAGGGGAATGTCTCTGATAAGGACTGTGTTCCATGCTTTTTGGTCACTTCCCCCCTGACGGGGGTGCCTTGCCAGGGCACTGAGGAAGAGGATGCTCCATCCTGATGCAATTTGATGAGTTAGGGGAAGGGAGATAGTAGGAAAAGAGAGGGAGAGCAGGACTGGGAAGAGAGGAGGGAGGGGCTGGCTATGACTGAAATGTAAAGTTAATTAATTAATTAATTACAAATAATTAACTCACCAGATAGCTTAAAAAGTGAGAGAGATTCAGAATGTTCTACTCCTAGTAAAGTCAGAAAACCAAGAACACAAATTTTACCTCAAAATCTTTCAGATGGTACTTTTCAAGAGACTGAGGTTTGTACAAATTTATGTACTAGACCAAACATTAGCTGATCTATTAAAAAAAAATAAGATAATCTGCCCATTGAGAAAACACCTAGTTTAATAAGGAAGAGCTTAGTTGGCTGTCAATGATGAAGTAAGCATAGAGTGCAAAGGGAGGGCAAAGTTGACCCTGGGCACAGCACTGCCTGTGTGGGTGTCAGTGATTTAGTGGAACATGACCCCTGCTGGATTCCATTTTGAAGAGCAAGACGGAGCCAGTCTGCTTGAATGTCCTTAGGGTGTTATGTAGCCCTTGAGTGTCTCCCAGATAATAGGAGGATCTTGTATCTGCCCTCGGAGCAGAAGAGTGCACTCGGAAGAGAGAGAGCTGCGCATCCTGACTTGCAGCCATCAGGCCAGCTCCAGCCCTGCCCACGCCCTGGCTTGCTTATGCTTTCTTTCCACCTTTGTCTCCTCTGACTCCCCTACCATGGACCTACACAAATTTCCAGGGACCAGGAAGCCATACCAAGCTTCAACACCTTTGTCAGCTCATTTCTTTCTGAGGATATGTCTCCTATCAAGGGGGAGAAGTGACTTTTCTTCCATTAGGCTTGTGAGTGTGCTGCATGGTAAAGAAAAAGTAAACTACATAATAATAAGGATAAAGCAACGCTAAAGAGTAGTAACACTTGAGATGAGTACAACACAGGAGCAGAGCTCAGGATTAGCTGGGAAGTGAACGAGTAGGCATGGGATTGGGAAGGGGCACCCAAGGACCTGAGATTCTATTTCATTAAATAACGGGGTTTTAAAAATATTTATTCTTTTTTTTCTTTTTGAATTTATTTTTAATTTATATATTCACTTTACATCCCAATAGCAGCTCCCTCCCTCCTCTCCTTCTGGTCCTTCCCTCCCACACCGTCTTCTCCAATACCCGCCTCCTTAGAAAAAGGGAGTCCCTCCACCAATCCATCCCAGCACATCGAGTCACTAGGGGATTGTCTAGCTTGTTGATTTTCTCAAAGAACCAGCTCTTGGTTTCCTTGATTCTTTGTATTACTCTTTTTATTTCTAAGTTACTGATTTTTAACCCTGATCTTATCATTTGCTGAAGTCTACTCCTCTTGGGTGTGTTCACTTCTTTTTGTTCTACAGCTTTTAGGGATACTTTTAATTGCTAGTATGAGAACTGTATAATTTATTTATGAAGGCATTCAGTGCTATGAGCTTTCCCCATTTCCACAGATTTCACTATGTCCTATAAGTTTGTCGTTTCATTTTCATTGAGTTCTAGAAAATCTATTTATTTATTTCATCCCTGAACCAGTGGTCATTGAGCAGAGAGTTTTTTCAGTTTCCATGGGTTTGTAGTTTTCTCTTGTTTTTGTTGTTGAAATCTAGCTTTAATACATGGTGGTCTGATAAGATACAAGAGATTATTTCAATTTTCTTTTATCTGTTGAGGCTTGCTTTGTGACCAAGTATATGGCCAACTTTGGAGAAAGCTCTGTGAGTTGCTGAGAAGAATGTATATTCCTTTGTGTTTGGGTGAAATGTTCCATTTGATTCATGGCATCTGTTAGTTTAATTATTTCTCTGTTTAGTTTATGTCTCTATGACCTGTCCTTTGGTGAGAGTGGGGTGCTGAAGTCTCCCACTATTAATATGTGGAGATCGATGTGTGATTTAAGTTTTAATAATGTTTATTTTACAATGTGGGTGCCTTTGTATTTGGGGGCATAGATGTTTGGAATTAAGATGTCACCTTGGTGGATTTCTGTTTTGATGAAGTGTCCTTCCTCATCTTTTTTTTTTTATTAATTTTAATTGAAAGTCTATTAGATATTAGAATGGCTACTCCATCTTGCTTCTTGCTTCCGTTTTCTTGGGAAATTTTTCTCTAGCCCTTTACCTTGAGATAATGTCTGTCTTTGATACTAGAGTGTGTTTCATCTATGGAGAAGAATGATCAATCTAGTTTATGCATCCATTCTGTTAGCCTGTGTCTTTTTATTGGGGAATTAAGTACATTGATGTTGAGAGTTATTAAGGACCAATGATTGCTATCTCCTATTTTTGATGGTGGTTGTAGTTTGTCTGTTTCTCTTGGTTTGGTTTTGCTGCAGTGGCATTATTTCCTGTGTTTTCCAGGGTATAGTTTACTTCCTTTGGATAGAGTTTTCCTTCTAGTATCTTCTATAACGCTGGGTTTATTCATATATATTGTTTAAATTTGGTTTTGTCATGGAATATCTTGTTTTCTTCATCTATGGTGATTGAAAGTTTTGCTGGGTATAGTAGTCTGGGTTTATATCTGTGGTCTCTTAGTGTCTGCAAGACATCTGTCCATGCCCTTCTGGCATTTAGAGTCTCTGCTGAGAAGTCATGGTTAATTCTGATAGCTTTGCTTTTATATGTTACTTGGCCTTTTTCCCTTGCAGTTTTTAACATGTTCATGTAGTGTTTTGATTATTATGTAGCAGGAGGATTATCCTTTCTAGTCTAATCTATTTGCAGTTCTCTAGACCTCTTGTATGTTTATAGGCATCTCTTTCTTTAGGTTGCGGCATTTTTGTCTATTGATTTTGTTGAAAATATTTTTTGGACCTTGGAGATGGAATCTTCTCTTTCTTTGATTCATATTATTTGTAGGTTTTGTCTTTTCGTAGTATCCTTGATTCCTTTGATGTTTTGTGTCAGGTATTTTTTAGGTTTAACATTTTCTTTGACAGATGGATCTATTTTTTCTACTGTATCTGAAATTCTTTCCTCCATCTCTTAAATTCTGCTGGTGGAGCTTACCTCTGTAGTTCCTGTTTCCCCTCCGAAGTTTTCCATCTCCAGGATTTCCTCAATTCATGTTTTCTTTATTTTTTTCTATTTCCATTATCAGGTCTTGGACCATTTTATTCATTTCCTTCTCCTGTTTTTTTTGTATTTTCTTTTATTTCTTTAAGTGATTTGTTCATTTCCTCTTTAAGGTCCTCTATTTGTTGGATTGTATTTTCTTGTATTTTTAAAAAACAATTAATTCATTTCCTCTTTAAATGTCTTCAAAAGCATAGATCTAAGGTATCTTAAATCCAAGCCTACTTCTACTTGGATAATTGGATTCTGGAGTTGCCTCACCGCTCTGGATTTTGTTGATTGCATTCTTATGCTGTCCTTCAGCCATCTGGTGTCTCTGGCCTTCACTGGTTGTTCCTAGTTCCCACTGGATTTCTCAAGTGTCCAAAAAGAGCCCTGGACAGGAGGCTGGATGTTCCTGGATCATCCCTCCTCAGGATGTGGGTATGGTTTCAGACAGGCTGCTGGATCTTAGGGAATAGTCTACAGTTCTCCTCAGGTGGCTGTGCCCCAATTAGATTCACAAGCAAGGGATTGGAGTCGGGGTGTATAGTCTGTATGATCCTGAGGACCAGCAGGTCTCCTCGGGAAACCAGGAGGCCACCTCACATTAGGGGAACTGCCAAATCAGCAGCTCCTGTCACTAGCTCTGTGGTCTCTGAGCTCAAGTTGCCCAGACACTGTGCAGACTGTGTGCCACCATCTTAGAGTAAGATCCTGCATGCTCCTGAGGTCTGGCCAATTTCCTCTTGGGAGATGGGTAGAGCCATGGACTGGAAGCTGCAACCATTTCCCTTGATCCCAGGAGTCAGGTGACCAGAACTGAGCCTTCCCTGGAACCTGACAGCTTTTTCCTGAAAGGCAGGAATAGCCAGGTGGTGAGAGGCTGGAACCACTCATTCTGGCTCCCATGGGTTCTCCTCTCACCTGTGAAACACAGCTGTCTCTGTATTGGAGTTTTCAGCATGGCCTCTTGCTGGCTCTGCAGTGCCTGCGGTCCAGCTACTCAGACACTATGCGTGCTGGGCCCTGCCATTTTGGATCTCCCTTTACAGATTTATTCTTAGTTATGCATATATATGTGCCTGAGTGTGGATATGTGTCCCTGAGGAGGCCAGAGCACCTGACCCGTAAGTGTAGAGTTCCAGGCAGCTGTGATCCATCTGGTAGGTTCTAGGACCTGAACTCAGGCCTACTGGGAATAGTAGTAAGTGCTCTTAACTGGCAAACTCTCGCTCTAGCCCTCGTTTCTATTTCTCGAAGTAAATGCACACGGCTACATTTTCATTATTGTTGAAAGCGTCAGTATACTTATGTTGTCTTCTATACACATATCTGTTTAGACACGGAAAAAAATGGATAAAGAAGTCAGAATGTTTCCTCCAGGGAAAACAAGTTTTATCTGGATTGCTGAGACTGGTCCTATGTGAGGCCAAAGTGTCCAAGAGAAGATAAAGAAGAAAAGCTGGCAAGCATACACACCATGAGGATGCCTTCCTTCACTAACTGTTACTTTGTTCTTATTTTCTCTAAAATGTCCATGTAGTCTCTAATTCATTCTGATGTGTTACCGACAAACCTTTCTCTACTAGGGTAGGAATTTTTTTTTTTTTTTTTTTTTTTTTTTTTTTTTTTTTTTTTTTTTTTTGCTAAGCAACAACAGGCTTTTGAGTTCAATGTGGAATTTCCATTAAGTTAGAAGGGCCTACCGGATATGAAGGTGAATGCCCTAAGCAGCAAGCATCAAATAGACACAGCATAGAAGGATTTGCATTATGCTTCAACAGAGCGGGCATTTAATGGAGTCATAAGGGAACCATGGGAATTGTGTGTTCCTATCAGCTAGAGGACAAAGACAGCTGTCACTGCTTCAGCAAAGGGAAGCTTTGTAGAGGAGGGAGGACTGCCTGAGCCATCTGAGAGAAGAAGGGGAGTTTGAACTGGTGGGGGAAAAAAAATGGTTCCGGCTTTGAATTATTTGTGGTCATGTTGCTATTTTGACTATGATGGTGCAAGAGCTGCCTGCATGGTGATCTCCACAGGCCTGCAACCCATTGCCCAGGAATTCTCCACCGTGGCTTCCACCTCCTCCCGGTTATCCTTTTCCCAAACCACGAAACCCAAATGAATGTGTTTTGTTCTAAATGGGCACAGCCTTAAATATGAAACCAGGAATTTTGGTTTGAGAATAGTCAACAGTTGATGGCATTTATATGTTCTGGCCTTTGTTTTTGAAGCAAAGATAAACTAACACCCTCCATCTGTGCTTGCCCCTTTCCAGTTAACCTAAAAGTGGATTGTGTTGTGTTAGTCCTTCTCATCTGCTGGCTGTGTATTTTTAGATATGTTTCTTCAACAGTGGAAGTGGGCCTGCCTTTTGGCATTCGGATATATTTCATAATGGATGGAAGAAGGGGAGAAGCTACCAACGCTTATGGGCAATGTTCAGCAGAGAGGAGTTCAGTAACTCAGTTGTGTTTTCCCCTTCTTTTCTCTTCTCACTGCTCCCATTCATCTTTGCTGTCTGTCCGTAACATCCCAGGATCCTCCGTGTCCTCTGTAGCAAAAAGTACAGATTTAGAATGACTTGTGATTAATAATCTGATAAAGCAATCGAAAATTTTTGCCTGCACTGTCATGGGATGAAGGTGATGGCTAAAAGCGGAAGTTTAAAGCAATCGCTTAAAGTTAGCCCCATTAAAGGAACTTGGCTGCTGATAGAAATATTAGTTAAGATGCTAGACATAAGATGGAGTTGTTTTCTGTACTCTGCTTAAAATGATTCAGTTTTTTTTTTCTTTTTTAATGCAGAGACAAAATATAACACTAGTCTGTCGGGTACACTGAAGAAAACCCATTTTGTTGATTTTGTGTTATATTTTTAGCATTTAAAATTCATTTAGATTTAAGTAGTCATCCTACATAAGTATACAGCTTTCTTCTTTATTTTGTGTTCAGTCTTTTGTTTTAGTTCCTTACTAAGAGACTGTCTGATTAGACAAGTGTGAGCTCCCACTCTTGGATCTGCACTTGGCTGACGAAAGGAAGAAACAAATGTAAATGTGAGGATGAGTGCCAAGTGGAAGGTGCTTATTCAATGGAGTGTGTATTATTTCTGACTTTACATTTAAGTCCACTCCCCTACAGTTTATGCTATTGTGGAGAATGCTTTTATCCTCAAGTTCATGTTGTTCTTAGCCTTTTCCCACATCAGCCTCTTTCCTGACTCAAAGCTATGCTTCTTTATGTACTGGAAACCTGCCTATTGAGCATTACCCTTGTGGACCCATTTGATCTAGTGCTTCCATGAGCTGATGTTTAATAAATTTTTAATAGGGTGTACTCTGCTGAATTAGGTCAGCAGCTAAGATGAGAGGAATTTTTTTTTCATGGTGGAGTAGTTTTGCATTGAGGGGAAAAAGCACCTGGCAGAGTTGACATTTGTTACAGCCTCCTCCTCCTCCTCCTCCTCCTCCTTTCTTCTTTTAGGGGCATCTAAAACCTGCTTCAAAATCTTGAAGTGTTCCAACCAGTAGAAACTTGAATCCAGTGTTAACTTGAAAGCTCAGGAGAGCGTTTATGAGTCTCACCTGTTTCTGTTTCTTTTCCTATTGTTGTAATCAAAGGCTTTGACAAAAGCAACATGAAGCAGGGAAGAGTTTATTACAGTTTTCCATTCAAGGTCTTAGGTTATCATTGCATGGGGATATCACAGCAGCCAGAGCCTGAGGCAGCAAGTGACATTGTCTCCCCAGTTAAGAAACAGAGAGTAAAGAATGCATGCATAGATCATAGATGCTGGTGTGCAGCTCACTTCCTCCACTCCCATAGAGTCCAGAAACTAATGCCTAGGGAATGGTGTCACCCACAGTGGGTGGGTCTTCCTATTTCAATTAATGTAATCAAGATAACCACCACCACCACCACCCACACAGAAGCATGCTCAGAGGCTCATCTCCCAGGTGACATAGCTTCTGTCAAGTTAACAATTGACATCAACTATCAAACCATCCTTCATATTTCAGAGACTTTTAAGACTCACCAGGTAGCAGAATAGATTCAATCAACTGTGAAGGATTTAGTGATGAATGGACATCATCCTGACACTTCAATGAGTCAGGGGGAAAATGAGAGATAAAGTAAATGTAAAAATGTGATACCGTAGGAATCTGGGTGAGATCCGTGATATTTACTTATTGAAGTGAGGCCTTTGTGGATAACAGGAATACATCGTTCACAGTTCCAGTGGTTGGGATTTTAAAGCAAGAACGCAAACATGGTGAAGTTCTGGCAAGGGCTGTTTCCTGTGCTGCTACTTTCTATCTTCTCATTGTTTCCTTATGTGGTTGAAAAGGACTCTCTGGAGTCCCCTTTATAAAGGCAATGGTCTCACACATGATTGTTTCACCCTTCTGCTGTAATCGCTTCCCAATGGCCTCTTCTCTTAATCCTATACCAAAGGAGTTAAGATCTCAACATGTGAACATAGGAGGTATAAATATCCAGATCGCAGCACAATAAAAGAGCACATTATCCTGCCAATAACTCAGCAATTTAACTGAACAGAGATTTGTTGAATAAATAATTATAAATACCTAATAAATGCATGAAAAAAATTCACCATGCTTAGCCATCAAGAAACTTCAAATGACCACTACATTAGAAGTTCGCTGAACCCCAGAATGGCTATCATTGAGGAAAAGACAACAAATGTTGGTGAAGATGTGAAGGAAAAGGGAGCCTTATTCTTTGCTAGTGGGAATAGAAATTAGAGTAGTTGTTAGGGAAGTAAATATGGAGCTACCCAAAAACTGCAAATAGAACATAAATACAGACACAACATTTCCATGCATATACTCAAAAGAATCAGATTGTGTTGCCATAGAGAGTCTACGCACCCACATTTATCTCTACACTATTCGTAATAGGCAAATTATGGAATCAGTGTAGAAGCCCATGAATGTTGAACAACTAGAGAGAATGTGGTATAAACACACACCAAGGACTTTTAGTCAGCCACAAAGATGACTGAGATTACGTCCTTTGCAGGAAACTGTGAAAGAAATAGCTCCGCAAAGAGTTCTTTTTATTCTGTCATATAGGGAAAAAAATAAGACATGGAAGTACAAAGGGTGACACTAGAGAAGTAGAAGAGGAAACAGAAGAGAGGGAAAGTGGGAAAGGAGTAAGAAAGAATAACAGAGGAGGTAAAGAAAACATAATTACATTATAAGCATGTATGCAAATGTATTAATGAAATTCTTTGTACAGCTAATGTGCCAACAAAAACTTTGAAATTATATATAAAAACAAAACATTAGAGGAAAAGCCACAACTCCAACAGACTAAAAGTGAGCAAAACAATAACAAAGTATGTGTGGATCTTAAATTTTGTTTTATTTTGCTTTGAGAGAAAGTCTCACCTTTATAGTCTAGGCTGGCCTTAAATTTGATATTGTCCTGCCTGAGTCCCGTCAGCGCTGGGATTATAGGTGTTGAACTGGCATCGAGGTTACACGCAGCCCATCATCCAGGCTAGTGAGTGCAGGACCCAGAGAAACTTGGAGGCCCAGGAGGAACACTGCTTATTGGTTTTGTATCCATTGCTCTCTCAGCTTGTTTTACTATATAGCCCAGGACCACTTGCTCAGGACTGGCCCCATCCCCATTCAGCTAGGCCTTCTAACGTCCATCATTAATCAAGAAAATGTTCCTATGGATATGGCCACTGGCTCATCTGATTGAAATACTTCCTCGGTTGATGCTCCCATGTCTCAGGTTGTGTCGAATTGACAAAAGTTAACTAGCAAAACGGACCCCTTTTCAATTGGACACATAAATGTATCACTATTATCTATAACCTTCTCACTTCTTCTTGCCAAGATCTAACGTTAAAATAACAACATAAAACACAGTCCAGCTTCTTAAAAATGTATTTATTTATTCACTTTACATCCCAGTTGTAGCCCCTTCCCTCCTCTCCTCTTGGTCATATCCTCCCTCCCTCTTTCTCCTCCCCCCCTTCCCTATTCCTCAGAAAAGGAGAGACCTTCCCCCCAGGCCACCCACCCCAGCTCATCAAGTCACATCAGGACTTAGTGAATCCTCTTCCCTTGTGGCTTGGCAAGGCAGCCCTGCCATGGTGAAGTGATCAAAAGGCAGGCAACACAGTCCATGTCCCAGACAGCCCCGCTCCCCTTTCTAGGGGACCCATATGAAGCCTGAGCTGCCCATCGGCTACAGCTGTATAAGGGTCCTAGGTCCAGTCTATGCATGGTCCTTCGTTGGTGCTTCAGTCTCAGCAAGACCCTCTGGGCCCTGTTTAGTTGGCTCAGTTGGTCTTGTGGAGCTCCTGTCTCCTCCTGGTCCTTCTATTCTTTTTTTGTTTTTGTTTTTTTTTGTTTGTTTGTTTTGTTGGTTGGTTGGTGGTTTTTTTTTTTTGTTGTTGTTTTTTTTTGTTTTTGTTTTTTGTTTTTTTGAGACAGGGTGGTCCTTCTATTCTTACTGCCACTTTTCTACAGGACTCCCTAGCTTCGCCCAATATTGGACTGTATGTCTCAGTGTCTATTTTGTTCCATTGCTGGGTGGAGTCTCCAGAGGACAGCTATGCTAGGCTCCTGTCTGTGAGCATAGCAGAATATCGTTAAAAAGTGTTAGAGATCTGCTCTCTTCCATGGGTGGGTTCAGGTTGGGCCAGGCATTGGTTGGACTTTTAAAGATACTGGAGTCTTTGAAAAGATTCAAACAGCCCTCACATTCAAAGTTTGCTAGAGCTATCGCTCAGCAATAGAGTGCTCCCCTAGCAAGTACAAGGGCCTGGGCCTAATCCCCAGCACCACAACCCCAGCAAACCGGTGATGACACAGGCGCACAGACAAGGGCTCTTACCTGCATGCTCCTAGAAAATACAATTCGGATATAAGTTAAATGTTTTCATGCCAGAAAGTAATAGCCAAGGCAGAAATAGAAAACCACACTAGAGGAAAACCAAAGCCCAGCTACACAGCTCCGAGCTCTTGTGTCTTGATATCTGACATCCGAGACTGCAGTTTACCATGGTCTAGTCTCTAGAGTACACAGGCAACTAATTTGGCTCAGAGTCTAAAGTGTTTTTTTTTTTTTTTTTTTTTTTTTTTTTTTTAGTACCAACTCCATGTTAATTAATTCTTTTATTTTTAAGTTCTACTTCACTTTTTTCTTTTTCTTTCGCCCATTCATTCTTTCTTTCTTCTGTTCTCCTTTCCTCCTCTTGGGCCTTGTTTTTTTGGTTTTGGGTTTTCTGAGGCAAGGTTTTCCTGTGTAGCCCTGAATGTCCTAGAACCCATTCTTACACCAGGCTGTCCTTGAACTCAGAAATCTGCCTGCCCCTGCCTCCTTCAGAGTGCTGGGACCGGACTAAAGATGAGTGCTGCCATCACCACCTCTATTTCACTCATGTGTCCTGATATAATTATATTCTGTCCACTAGATTTGGACTTGATTTGTTATTGATTTTTTCAAGGTCTTAAGATGTATTTTTAAGTTACTAATTTGATATATCTAATGTTTATAACATGAACATTTAATCTATTATTATTATTATTATTATTATTATTATTATTATTATTATTATTATTATTTAGGTTTTTTGAGACAGGGTTTCTTGAAACAAGATTCCTCTGTGTAGCCCTGGCTGTCCTACACTTGTTTTGTAGATGAGGCTGGTCTTGAACTCAGAGAGATCCACCTGCTTCTGTCTTTCAAGTACTGGGATTAAAGGTGTGCGCCACCATGCCTGGCTGTGTTTAGAACCCTTTCTTTCTTTCTTTCTTTCTTTCTTTCTTTCTTTCTTTCTTTCTTTCTTTCTTGTTTTTTTGTTTTTTTGTTTTTTGAGGCAGGATTTCTTTGTGTAGCCTTGGTTGTCCTGGATTCTCTTTGTAGACCAGGCTGGCCTCAAACTCACAACCATCTGCCTGCTTTTACCTCCCTAGAGCTGGCATTAAAGGTGTGCATCACCATGCCTTGTTTCCTCTTAGGACTGCTCTCCTTTACCACACAGGTTTGTTATGCTGTGTTTTCCTTTCATTTGAGTTGAGAAACCTGTAAATTTCCTTCTTGATTTCTTCAATGATCCTGTCCTTAGTCAGGCATGTTTTGATTAGTGTCCACGAGTCTATGTATTTTTTATGGTTTCTCTTTTGGTTGATTCCTAGCTTTGTTTTTAGGAAGAATAAGAAAAATAACTCGGTTTTTCTGTGCTTGTTTAACTCCAATGTTTCTGTATTTAATTTTGGTTAGATGACCTTTTAATGAGTGTGTGGTATTGAAGCTACCTTACATTACTAAGTTGGGGTGAATATATGAATTTATATATATATTAATATATGTTTTATAAAATCAGATGTTCAGTGTGTAAATGCTTAAAATTTATAATGATTTCTTGATTAATTATTCCCTTAATCAATATGAAATTACCTTCTTTCTACCCTTTTACTAGTGTTGGTTTACACATATGCTTTAAATATTAAAATAAAGACTACTGCTTTATTTATGGTTCAACTTGAAATGCCATCAACCATTTTTTTTTACCTTAAGGTAGTGTTTTGATGGTGAAGTATCTATCTATCTATCTATCTATCTATCTATCTATCTATCAACCTATCTTCCTCCTCCTCCTCATCATCATCATCTAATGCTGGATGACAGCTTCTATTAAGCAAGGTAAGTTTCATTAGAATATAACAAAGTAGCAAATGAGTTTAAGATTTTTTTCCTAAACTGAGGTCACATTTTCAAGTGTTGGAGGAGTGTGAGGTTTACTTCCTAAGGGAAGGAGTGTTTTCACTGGAGCTAAGTTTTAGCTTCCTGTGGTACTGACCTAAGAATGCCACAGACCAGGAGAAGATGATGGCGAAAGAGAATTGAAGACTGCAACGATATTTTCCTTGTGGTAGATCTCTTTGTCTACTCCTTTCTTGACTTTTGGGGCTTTCTGCATTACTTCTCTCATGACCTATTTTTAAAACATTAAATTGATTTATTTGTATTGTTATGGTTTTAGTTTTTTCTAAATACATGTGTAACATGTTATAAAAATTCTAGAAGCATATGAATGATTGTAACTACAGGTCTGACATGGGAAAACCTAGCAATCTCCTCAGTATTCTTACCTATGTCATGTATTTCTTTGGACACTGTGTTTGCCAAGGGGCAAATCCTATGTTCCTGAAATCCAAGCCCAGCCTACCACATGGCACGCACTCTTCTAGCTCACAGTGATAGACATCAATGCCTTTGCTTCATGGACTTTAAATTTCCAAAAGGACAACATAATTAACAAACAAATGAGATGTCAGAGAATAATTATAAAAAAATATGGAATTATATGACAGTAATATAGCAGAAAATAAATGGATGCCGTGGGTTGAATGCCAAGCACTGACTCACAGAAAGGAAGCAGTCATTTCAGTATCCTCCCCCTCAAAAGCATTCAGGGAAGAAAGAGTAATTTCACCATGTATTTACTGTTCAAGTCCTAAACTTGACTACTGTGAACCAGAGGATATCATAGATGGTGTGATAATCTGAAATAAGTTAGTGTAAGAAAATGAGACTAGACTCTGACTAGTGCTTTTATGTCTATCCAACTTCTAGCCTGTCATTTAGTCCAAAATACTATATTCTCCTCAACCTTAAAAATGATTAAAAATTTAAAGAGACATCTCTCTGTAACAGAGATATAAATAAACAATACTATGCGCTAAAAGATGTCTGGTGTCATTATTGATTACATAGATAAAGGTAAAGCCACAGTGAGATAACCTAGTAGGGTGGCTATAATAACCTTCATGACAAAGGAATGAAGAAGCATTAACACATGGGTTGTCATTTAATCCAACAATCCTACTCTTAAGTGTATATCCAGTAAAACTGAAAACAAAATAACATATCTCCCACAATAGAAATTATTTTAGGAATGTTATATCCATATTAGCTGGAAAATGTTCAAATATTTATTGAAAAGTAAATGTATAAAATGTGCATTCAGACTATGTAATATTATTCAGTCACAATGTAGCTATTGCACCTTACAACATGGATGACCTAAGGGAAAGAGTTTGCTAAGTGAAAGAAGCCAGCCACCAAAGATTTTTTTTAATTCAATGCCTCAGTTTAAGTAAAATGTCCACAATTCAGCAAATGAGAAATTAGCAATTATCATTGGCTTGGGCAAGGGTGAGTAGAAGAAATGGTAACTGTTTTCTTTTCAGAATAATGAAAGTATTTGAAAGTAGATAAATGGTAATGGTTGTACAAGTCTATGACTATATTAATATCTATTAAATAATTCATTTTTCCGTGATGCATTTTACAGTGTACTTGTTAAATTTCAGTAATAAACATATTGTTAAAGGCTGTGTTGTCCCATTGAGGTACAAATTTTTATCATCTCTGAATCAACCAAGGAATCACTTTAGCAGTTGAACAATGAAGATGAACATCTTCTATAGCTTGGGCATTGGTTGGCATCTCTAGGCCCATGCATTAACAAGGCTTTTCCTAAAGGTTGAATTGTTAATAGGTGATGGGCAGGTTAATATGAAAGTCTTATATCATTGTGGATGTGGTCTCAGAGGGAATTGTGGGACCTGGTTCCTTCCTCTTTTCTTTCTTTCTTTTTCTCCTTTGCTTTTCTGGCCAGGAGCTGAATAGTCTACTTCATTCACTTGTACCCTAACCATGTTGCCTCACTAGAAGCCCAAATTGATTGACCAATTGAGCGTGTATGGGAACTGTTATAAGGCTGGTTCCAAATTACCTATTTATAAAGTAATTGCTTGAAATACTTCATTATGGTCAAAGAAATCTAATACACTATCTAAACTAACAAATTAAGTAAACAAATTTCACTTTTTCAACAAAGTTGTTGAAACTTAGGTCATAATGAGAACTTGAAAATCTAGACAGTTGACTTAGTTGTAAGGTCTTTGGTCATCTATGCTTCATTGTCAATGCTGTATAAGGTAACTCACAAGCTGAAGAACTAATCAGCTGTTTATACTGAGGAATGAATATACCAGGAAGCTTCATTGAGGTCATTACAGAACAACTGCAGTAACACAAGCATTCCAAAGTCACTGTCCCTGAAGAGAAAACAGAGGCTTGACAGTCACTGAACCTTAACATTCAACATTGTGAGAACTTAGCAAAGAGGGAAGTACTGAAAGGAAGTGAGACAGAAATGAATGGGCTTTTGTCAAATAAGCAGTATGTCTATTATTTTACATATGGGGGTGGGAGTTAAGGACAGGAACACTAGGATAAGACCTAGTGTGAAAATTTGCCAGAATGGAATTTTACACACACACCTCTAGGCCCTTTTTTAAAGCCCCTGGTGAAGTGGGATAATTATGTCTAGGCTATTTTTTCAATAAGAGAAGAGTGAAACTTGGTTTCTTCGAAGTTTTTTCATTTGGGGTAATTCTCTGTTTCCCAGATCACAGTATTCATTTCTTATTACTGCTCTAACACAGCATCACCAACTCTGTGATTTAGAAACTATTCAGGCTGTTACTGTAGAGTTTAGCAGGGCAGAACCTTGAAGGGGAGCTGTTAGCAGAGTGTGTCCTTTGAGCCCTAGTAGATAATCGAATGGAAATGTTGAAATCCAGAAGACCCTGGAACAACGTACTCCACATTCCAAACCACCACAGATGTCACCCTAGGCTACTATACCCAGCAAAACTATCAGGCACAGTTGAGGAAGAAAGGAAAAAACATTCTACAAACAAGTTAAAAGAATTCATGTCCACCAAACCAACTAAAGATTATTGGAAGTAATCCTTCAGGAATAAGTCTACTCAAGAGACTCTAGAAAGAAAATGAAGCTATATTTAATAGTGTTATCAAATATGCATTGGCATCTTTAAAATCATGTCAAAGTTAAGAGATTCTGAGATTTTTTTGGTCTGCAGTGATTCATGTGTGTATATGGTGGTGGTGGTGGTGTTGGCATCAGCGGTGGTGGTGGTGGTATTGGCTCTGCATCAAATCTGGATCAAAAATCAAAGAGAAAAAGGAAATCTAAGCTAGGTGGGAAAGTTCAGCTGGTGTGCTCTTTAAGTCTGCGAACTGCCTCAGTTATGAAATTCATTGGCTTCTTGAAGAAATTCATCTGTCATAAGCCTCTCTTTACTCTCACATTGTCTGCCCACAGGCAAGCCTCTTAAACCACACTGCATCCCGAACATGGACTATGTCTGTTACAACCCCCATGATCATGGGACAGAAGCAGGGTTAGACTGCCAGACACTTCTCTCTCCTGCTCGTCATCTTCTACACACTATTTTTCTTCCTATTTTTCCTGTGGCAGAGGCTTCTGAACTCTAACCAAGAGAGAAACATTCCTTTGCATCATGAATTGTCAGTCTCCAGGGACAGAGTCCTCTTTGCACAGTGCAATGGCCTTCTTGCCTCAATTTGGAAGCTTCTCCGGGATGAATCAATAGCATACAGTAGACCTACCAACATGAAAGGCCTTTATCCAGAACTTACACCAGGTGGCTTGATGCAGGCAGCCTTCTGAAACACCTGTTTCCATTTTAACCAGCTCAGTGATATCTTACAAATGGGTCCCTTGGCCCCATTCCCAGAAATTCTGATTTAACTCCCAGCTGAAAGTCCCTAGCATCTGTATTTTTATGAATGTCCAAGGTTATTGCTATTCAAATTCAAGATTGGGGCATCTTATGTGGGTACGGGTTAGGGCATGGGTAATAGTTACAGCTGTTATTGCACTTTTAAACAGAGAATACTGAGGAATTTCTGACCTGCTTAAATGCATGGATGGTAATTAAGAATTGGAAGAGATAGTAGAGGCACTGGAATGGGATTTCTTATACTACCTGAGCTCTGGAGATACTTTGAATGAATATGGATTCCTCATCTATTAGCCAGGAATTCTCAGCTGCTGTAACTCTTTTAAGCATCAGCTTAATTGTATAGTGTGCAAAACAATCCTTAATTTATGGGTTCTTAAAAATCACATATGAGAGTTATGTAATGCATTAGCTTATTGTAGGCACACTAAATATTGTGTCCCTTTTAATACAGATGAGAAATTGTAGGCAAAACCCCAAAATGAGCACCAGCGACAATAACAAACAGAAACAAAATAAAAGCTACCTACTTTGCTGAGCATCCTCCCTAATATAGTCATTGAACAGCAAAGATATATATATATATATATATATATATATATATATATATATATATATA
>OU015750.1:39513978-39539067 GCA_907169655.1 Acomys percivali | reverse complement strand
TCTCTCTCTCTCTCTCTCACACACACACACACACACACACACTCCTCATGCTCGACATCCTGTTTATGAGATAAAGATCATAACAAAAGGGAAAGATAAGTGGAAGCCTCAAAAAACAGTTCCTACCCATCCCTACCCCGAGTCAGTTTATAAATACAACTCAAGTTTGCATCCTAAAGCAACTGAAGGAAATAAGAGCATTCTTAAGGATGTAAAAGTTACAGACGTAGCCATCTCCATCAAGTCCCCTTAACTCCTTGTGTGGAAAACAGATGTAAAAGAGAATGGAGGGATTTTGGTTTTGTTTGTCTTACTATCCTCCAGCCCACCCCGCATCCCCCGATCTTTAGACAAGGTCTCACTGTGTAGCTCAGGCTGGACTTGAACATGTGACTTTCCTGCGTCTGTCTGCTGCATGCTGGCGTTACAATCGTGTACTACTACATCCAGAAGAGTGGGAATGGTGTGTTGCAAATTTAGTCAAGTGGAGGTCCCATTTGCTGGTGCTGTACCTGGTGGAGTATATTTGCTAAAACAAGTTAAACAACTTCAGGTATGTGACTAAGGCCACTGCTTAAGCAAATGCGTTCCTTTCTGTTCCAATTAGCAGAAGAGGATCTGAAATTGCTTGCATGCCTGCGGAATGAATAACATCTGTTTAGCTTTACACTCTGATACAAAATGGTATAAAGAGATCTAAATTGTCTGGGTACTGCACAGGATTCCATTCTTAATGGTATTATGCTAATCAGATCAGATGAACAATACATTGTCAATATGATAGTGAGCTTAGTAAAAGACGCATGCAGTCTGGAGGAAGGAAGACATTGGACTGCCACACCAGCCTAATCTTTGGGGTTACTGTGTCATAGGTGGGTCACACCCCAGCTCCCACCATGCACAGGGATCATAGGATTAGAGGAGCCTCTTTAAGTTTTCTATACAAATTCTACATCCCAGGAACACTGCTCTGATGAGCCAGTGTGAAGGATGACAGCTTTATGGAAAACAGAAAGTAGGCCTCTTGCTGGTATTGACTACGGTATTGCCAGCTCTGCCAATGGGCCCATTGTGTGTTGTATTCAATGTACTGGTGATGGACAAGGATGTTGTGGGCAAGTTTAATGAGAGCTAGTGGGAGGACCATGTCAAAAGCCTTGAGATCAAAGTGGTACAAGCTGCAGTTACAATGTGATCCTCAGTCTTGATTGCCAACGTATGGGATTTGATATTACTATGGAAACAAACCTCTTGGCATATTTGTGAGGAAGTTTCTAGATTTAGTTATCTGTGGTAGAAACCTCACCTTAAACTTGAAGATACAGCACTGTCCCATGGTCTAGGGTCGCAGGCTGAGTAAAAATAGGTGAGGGAGGAGCTACGCTGTAGCTTCGTCTTTCTTTGCTTCCTGACTTCAGGTACAGTGTGACCAGCCATCTCATGCTTCTGCCACTATGCTTCTCTGCCACGGTGGGTTATATTATGTTTTTAAGCTAAAGTAAATCCTTCTTTCCATAATTTACTTTTGTCAATTTTTTTTTTTGTCACAGCCACAGGAAAAGTAAAATACGTATACAAGTAGCATATTTATCTTTTGAAGACAAGCTACTGACAAGTTACAAGCACAACATCATGGAGACTAAATATGTGATTTTGCCTCTGAAACCATGTCTTACGACAGAGTCAAAAGAAAACATGGAGCTGCTAGATAGCTCAGCAGGTAAAGGGACTTTTGGCCAAGCCCAACAATCCAAGTTCAATTCCTGGGTTTCATATGGTAGAAGGAGAGAACCATCTGCCTCGAGTTGTCCCCTGACTTCCGCACGTGTGACAGTGTGGCACACCACATGCTTTTATACCTACACACAATAACAAATAAACAAATAGTTCATCACACACAAAACAAAGAAAATGTAGGACGGAACAGCCTTCCATTCTCAGATGCGCTCTCCAAGCCAAACACGAGGCCTCAGCATGAACTAGGCCTCAGGTCACATGAATGCTCAACCAGGAGGTTTATGGTCTGTGCACTCACCACTTTGTGTCAGTCTCCCTTCCTGAGCTCGTGCCTCATCCCATTCATTGTAAATGGCCAATTGGTGGAGGAGGGAAAAATTTAACTGTAACTTGTGGATGGAATCGTTTATAAAGTGTTCTTGTGAAAGAAAAAGTAAAACAAATCAAAAAAAAGAAAAGAAAAAAGAAATAAGAAAGAAGATGGACGTTACATTCCAGACTTATCCATGAATAATTTTGAAAAACAATGGCAGGGAAGAGCCTTAGCACACAGCTCTGGGGATGCACTTTACATTCCGCTTGTGTGGAAGGAGTGGACCTTCCATGTATGAAGTTGGCCTGAGATGGTTAAACTTGGCTGACCTAGGGCAAGGATGTCTTGAAACTACTGTGTGGGTGGGCATGAGTGAGTGGCCAGAAAGAATAAACACGTTTACATCATATGTCAACTGCAACCAGAGTGCACACTCTGTGGTAGAAGAATCACACCCTGGGCCTGGGATTCATTTACCACACCAATTAGCCACAGGAGATGGCCCCAAGCTGAACGATACTGAAGTATCAAATGCACACTGGGTTCCAAATAGTAACATAGGTATGAACATCCCTAGTAATTTTATTTTGAATCCATGTTGAACATATACATTAGTTTAAATAAAATGTCATCCACATTGATTTCCTTCTTACATGTGTCTATGAGAAAATTTACTAACAGTAGCATGCAGCTCGTCTTTGTGGCTCCTGATATGGGCTGAGTCCTGTGGCTAGCTGACAGCAGCTGGCCCTGATCCTAGGCTTCCCCAGTGTTGCCATGGCAGGCTCAGGGATTGGGTGTCAGGGAGATATAGAGAAACTGCCTGGCCTGTGACTATGACCTACCTCTCACCAGGGAACATCAAACAGCTGCTACCACTGTACAGATTTCTAGGCCCAGAGGTCAATATTGAACCCTAGGAGTGTTATTTCACCCCCTCCCCCCCGGAGTCTAATGAGACTTTTCAGTGGCCAAGGGATCACATTGACCCTTTATATCCTAGAAAGATGAAAATATCTGGGATTTATTTTTAATTAATAGAAAACCATTCTAAGTATGAATTGGTCTTTCATACCTGTGGGAACTCAGAAGTTTGCTGTTTCTGCTCTTCGGATATGGGAACCCACAAAGCCTCAGAGCAGAATAAAAGAACCAACTCATAGAAAAGGAGATGTCATTGGAGCCATCAGTTGTACTACATGCTTCAAAGCTATTGAACTTATAGCACATAGGCAGGTGTATTGACAGTGTGGTTGAGGTGCAAATTTGGCTACAACTCTGCAAGTAGGATGTACTACTTATTCTCCAGGTGCAGTATGTGCATTGGGTTAAGAACCTTTGTAAGGTGACAGAGCTAGCCTTGCACATCTGCTCGGTTATATCCACGCATTCAGGGCTGGAGAGATGGCTTAGCAGTTAGGAGCACAGGGTCCTTTTCCGGAGGTACTGAGTTCAATTCCCCACAACCATTTGCAATGCATTCTGATGCCCTCTACTGGCATTCAGGCATATGTGCAGATAGAGCAGATATGGATGGAAAATATTTGAAATGGTATCTGTGACCAAAATCTAGATAATTTTTGGTCATTGTTTCTTCAGCAATATAACACGTTACCATTTATACAATACTTATATTGTGTTAGGTATTAGAAGTAATCTGAGGTTGCTGTATGACACATGAGAACATATGTTCATATGCACATCTGTTGTATGCAATACTGCTCCTTTATTATTATAGCTAAGACACTTGAACATCATACTGGTTGTAAATCCCTGAGAATCTTGGTAGAGATTCCCCACAGATACTGTGGGGGTGGTTGTGTGGCATATGAAGACCTTGGTGCAGAACCACAAATGGGAGCATGACTGCTTTCCTTAACAGAACTCACTGAAAAGCAAACGTGCCTCTTCCACCACAACTTGGCAAGCTCTGCAAGACAAATAAGCCCAGGTCCTAGAGGGGGTGTACTTTTACCAGGGACCACATAGCTTATAAAAGGCTGTGTCTAGGCACTTTAGATATTTACACACACATATATATATGGTGGACAGTTACTACTGTGGTGGAGGTACTTGATCATAAGAAAGGGGTGTCTGCTGTTACAGGTGGGAGCAGAGAAGCAGTTCACAGAGATGCCTCTTGGGCATGGACTGTGTTACCAGGTTGGCCATTGTTAGGGCTTCGAGAATGGGTTGCTGAAGATGAGAGGGAGAACAATGAAAGCTGGAAATCAGTATCAGTTATGGTTCTAGTAAGAACTAGAGCAGCAAGGGTCTAGTTTATGGTAACCCTGATCTTAAGTGTCCCCCAGGAAAAGAAACTTGCCGAATCCTGGGGGGGGGGGGTAGTGTTCCTTGAAATTTAAGATCTGAGGAATCATGGGAAGACACAAAGCTGGGGTGCTTTCTAAGATTCCCCTGCCAGGATGAGTGTGTCCCAGCTTCAGAAGTGGCTGTCCACCAACTCCTCAGTTTCCTGCTTGTTGAAGCTCTGTCTTCCACAGCAGAGGGCCAAGTCCCTGAAGAGCACTTGCTTTCCATAGTGTCACATTCAGTGACTGCTTGTGAGATGGATAGAAAGCTCTGGCCATTTCAGGCTACCAAGGGAGACCTTCAAAGAGCAATTTTTGCCCTAACGCACCCCCCCCCCCCCCCCCCCCCCCCAACCCCCCCCCCCCCTGTTCCCCTGGTTTGAATTTGTTGGGCTCATATGGAAAGCTGACATCCCCCTTTTTCTGGGGGGGGGGGGGGGGGACCTCCCCACCTTTGATCTCTAACAAATATCCTGTAGGTGTGTATGTCACCAAAGGAACACTCTGGGTATCTGCTCTTGCTTGTACCTTGTTTGAGACAGGCGTGGTCTTTCTCTTTCTGTTGCTGAACACACCAGGGTCGCTGGCCTGCAGGCTTCTGAGTTTTTTCTTGTCCCTGCTTCCCTCTCTCACTGGGGAAACCTTGGGAGAGCAGATGGGTGCTGCTGAGCTTGGCTTTGTATGGCTGCTGGGGATCACACTCAGATCCTCATGCTTGTGGGGCAAGTGTTTAGCCTCTAAGCCAACATGGCAGATTTGTACTGATCTGTTTTACTGATCTGTTCCTAACAGAGGCCTCCACCTGACACAGAAAAAACACACACAGAAGAAAAAAAGATCTTTCTTCCTGAAGCTGTTTTGTTTTGTTTTGTGTGTGTGTGGTTTTTTTTTTTTTTTTCCTTTCTCACCCCTTGGATCAGAGGGACTCTCTGGAAGACGGAACAAGTCTATAAACAAGTTAATGAGACTTAGAGGGGCTCTAATAAATGTGCATTCATGGCATAATGTAGCATGTTTTGAGTACAATCAGGATGGTAACATCATAAAAGGGACATTAAAGTCTTCTGTTGCAAAATAAGTAGACAGTTATTTGAATTATGCTGTGTGTGGGAGTGTGGGAGTGACATTCTGGGCACGGGGCGACTAATCAGAATCTGGGGAATGGTGGGTAACATGCGAAATCTAAGCAATCCATTTTGTGGGTCACGGGGTCCAGGAGGTAAAATGACAGTCTGATGAACAGAAAGGTCGGGAAGAGTTAGTTGTATTCAGATCTCTGTACATCTTTTAAGTCACTCCAAAGAAGATCAATTTTATTTTACTGTCAGGAAGGACAGAAGATATTTAAAAAGCGTGATCAAGTTGGAGTTATAGTATGATCATTTACCCTTCAAAATTATAGATCTGGTATACAGACGTAAGATACCCAGTTGAAGGCAATGCCCTACATTTGACAGGAGTTTGAGAATGAGGGCTTTCTTTGTTCTGTTTCTTTAAGATTGCTTTATCTTGAGCTAACAGCTTTCAGCAGAGAGGCATGTATAAGAACCTTTGTGTGTGTGTGTATGTGTGTTCTCAACATCATGTCACACCATTTTAGCTTTCAGCAAAGCAAAAATAAAAATTTTAAAAAGCTATAGGCAATTGAATTAAAAGTCACTTCTTAGTTACAAGACTGTGCATTTGTTCTTGTAAAAGCATTCTCTGAAATTTCGTTTACCTTGACTTCCCTTTGGTCTTCATGTTTGTTTACACATCATTACTTGATGAATGGGTTGAGAAGCTGAGAAAAAGAAGCATTGTAAGCATCTACAGTCGAGAGTAAATCATAAAGTTAACACATCTTTGAAATGATAATGTAATGAGCCATTTTGTAGAAACTACCTTCTCATTCAGCTTTTCAAGAACGCTATTTGTGACACTGGAGGGAGATGTGTGATGTGATGTGTGTGTGTGTGTGTGTGTGTGTGTGTGTGTGTGTGTGTGTGTATGTGCCAGAAGACAGCCTTCATTATCATTCTTCGGGAACCATTAATGCATTTATATTTATTCATTTTTTAAAATGAAAATATCTCTCACTGGCCTAGAACCAGTTATATTACGCTGGCTGACAGTGAGGCCCAGGGATCCACCTGCTGTTGAAGGGCTGAAATTACCAGTGTGTGGACCACTGCTGGCTCTTTTACCTGGCTTCTAGGAATCAAGCTCAGGTTCTATTGCTTGTAGGGCCTGTAATTTACCAAAGAAGCTATCTGCCCAGTGCCTGACAGAGGTATTCTAGAAGGCATGAGTGTGAGGGAAGGCAGAAGGTGCAAAGCTTAGGACTCAGGAACATCAGTTCTACACAAATAACAATAAAAACACAACAGGAGCTAGAACTTAGAAACCAGTTTTACTCTGTTGCAAACAAATGGACAAGCTATTGTACAATATATAATAAAAAGTACAGCACAGTACAAGTGCCACTACTAAAAGAAACTTAAAGATCAAACTTAAAATTGCTTATTTGTAATATATATGTATATATACATACACACACTGCAACAAAAAGCCACAATAAATACAGGAATTTCCGTGTCATTCATAATAAATACTGAAAATATAAATACAGAAGACTACAGCTAATATGAATAAATAATTACAACATAGGGTCCAGGTTAAATTCTGTTGAATATCATTGCAGCTTATTTTATATCCCCTTTGGCATCTTTGATGTCATAACTTGTACACAAGAGAAATAAGTCAAGAAATTGTGACATACAACATGACATCATGGTGTAAAATGACTTCATGGGTTGCAGTTTGATTTTTCTTCCCTTTCAACCTTACTAGTCATTAGAATGCATGTAACAAGAATGAAGTATCTATTGAACATCTATTGGGTAAAGTAATGATACAAATCAGTTGCAAGATAAAAACCAATCACTGGGAAAAATGGACTTTATAGTGCTGTGACTTTTCTGAGGTTTTAGTGATGCATTTCCCCTGGCAGCTTCCAACAGGCCAAAACCCAAACACCTAAAACAAACACCCTCAAAGGACTGCCCTTGTTTAAGGACCATACAAAATGCACAGGTGGGTCACCACAGACAGAAGGATAATTGAGTCCTCAGGGTCACGTGACCTAGCAGCTCACTACATCTTACAAGAGTTTTCAAATGTACCAAGTTTCTATGGCAGCTTTCAAGTGGAGGCATGGTTGATGTCCAAGACTGTGATCAAGACAAAGATACTGCAAAGGGTGACATTTATCTACGCAATTGTGTACATGGACTTTTAAATGTGAAAAATGTTTTGTTGACCAATGCCAAGTGACCTTTCCTATCAAATTTATATACCCTGTGACACTGAGGGAAACACACTGAAATAACAAAGTGCCTTTTCTGCATTAACAGGCATTAACCAGTACATAGGTATTAATAGCTCTATCTTAAGAGGCGATTACACCAAAATGTGATCAACTAAAGAGAAAGCAGAGAGACATTACTAAGACACAACAAAGGCTGAGTTCTTAGGAACAGAGTTGTAATATACAGGTTCAGATTTTATTTTACTATTTCTGCACTGTATTGTCTAGCATTTATTATACATCATCAAACACTTTTGAAACATGTTTCACAAACTACGCCTCAGACTTCTTTCTGTTGAGGTGCCTAGAGTCAATTAAAACATAGGCCAAATTTTATTCACGATTCATTACATTAGCATTCTACAGCAACTTCTTCTTCTTTTTCTTTTTTTTTTTAAAACTAAAAGCCTCACTGGGTCCCTTCCCCATAGAATTACTCATGAGGCCAAGTACATTGATGTGGCCGCCATTTCACTCAAGCACCCAGGTAGGGAAAAGCAGCCATATTGAGATTGGAAAAGATCCTTGGAGAAGGAAACAGTGACTTCCAGGGTGGCCCTCGGCTTCCTGTCAGGGAGTGTATGCTCTAAGTGATGTCCTCAGGGAAAAGAAATGGGAGAAAGAAAAAGAAACCAAAACATCACCCCTTTCCAGAACTCCCTCTTTAAGTTTTCAGGCCTTGTCAAGATGGCCAACTTTTAAATGACTTTCTGATCCCTGAGAACGCAAACAGCCATTGTTCACATTCTATCCTCACACACAGGCTGGGATCAACTGGTGGCTGAGGGAGTCTTTGGAGTCATATTATTCACTATCAGATTCTTCAGGGACAGTCCTAGCTTCTCCGGAAGGAGAAGACAGTGTCTAGATTCTCATTTGTTACTTATGCTAAGGTAAGGTTAACATGAAGGTAGTTGTTCATAAGCAAGCATATAGAGAAATGCCCTTTTCTTTTGAAAATGGTAACTTCTCAGAGAGTTGAACAGTTGAAGTTAAGTCTCCTGATGCTAGTTCTGATGTTTGTGGCTGGTATCTAAATTAGTCATGCTCCCTGACATGACAAATCCTTAAAAAAACAAAAAATCAAAACAAAATAAAAAAACTGCCTAATGCCTTATTTTTCTAAAGCAGGTGACATTACTAAGTGTCCAAGCACCAACATTATCATTTAAATTTTGATTTCTTAAGACATTTTGAGAATTGCCTTATATAATGACCATCAGAGGAAGAGAGAAACCAATCTCTATGGTCTTCCAGCACAACTGCCCAAATTACCACAACTGTTGCCAGGTGCCTCGTCCACAAAGACTGGCCAAGATATATTCTTATTGTGAGGAAACCTGAAAGAGCTGGATTGGGTTGCCAAGGAAACCATCTTCCCTAGAGATGTCAAGAATAAATGGGTATCTGTGCTGTTGGATATGCCTGAGTGACAGTCGGCCCAGAGGGAGATGAATGAGCCATGTGACCTCTGGGGATCTCTATTAGGCTCAGGTCTCTACAGTCTGAAGAATCTCAAACCTTCCATTATTCAAGCTTAATTGGCCTCTGTGAAGATTAATCAGGTTGTGGGTGGCATCCTCTGACAGTGGACTATGATTAATTGTGGTAAAACACAAACAAGCAAACAAACAAACAAACAACAACAAAACCCACCACCACCACCACCACCAAAAGCCTAGATGACTTTTGTACCTATTAACATTTAAAATCTATCAAGTCCAGATATCATTTGGGTACCATTACATCACTCAAGTATAAACACTAAATTTTTTAAGGGCAACAATTTATTCTCTAGCTTTAGATATTTTTCCCTCTTAAAGAGAATTTAGATATAAAATTAAGTACTTTCTTCTCTTCAGATTTAAATAAATGTTCATAATTCACATAGTTCTTTGAATTAGTTTTCAATACTGATGGCATTTCTAAGAAAAGGAGAGAGATTGGTAGCTGACATGAAAAAGAGAACAAAACAATAACCAATAAAATGTGCTACAAATTCCCTCTTGATATTTCTCCAAACAGAGATAACAATCAAAGTATCTGAGGACGCATGACCCAGACAAGACAGCGAATAGGCTTATTTTGTGTGTAGTAGGACACATCTTATTTTTTTCAAGTCCTCAGTAATAAATAACTGTTAGGTTTATTCAAAGCCAGATAAATTATTGGAATAGAATTGAGAAGAAACAAGACATTTAACTATGAACATACTTCAAAGTTACAACTAAAAATCAAGAAAGTCTCAAAAGTAAATTTTGACAAAAGCAAGGCTGATTTCTATCCAGTTTATCTCCTCATAGCTCTTTCTCATCAATACACATTACCCTTAAAAATACTTAGATGGCCTTGCATTTTTTGACAACATTTATAATGTGAACTGACTTTACCATCAATATGCCCATGAGATAGTGTAGGACATTCCCGCAGCCGCTGAGTACAAATGCTGTCCTAAAATAACATCAGTCATCCTCCTTTACTGAGCTGGTTGTGCCAGCTTTTGTGAAAGATGAAATAAAATAACAATAGAATCATCAGATACAAAGCAATGGTTCTGTATCGTGACAGGTTCATGGCAAGGGCAGAAAACAGCGATCAACAGGACATAAGTCTTTGGAGTGATTTCTTTTCCCATATGAAAGAAATATCTGTGTGTACTAAAGTTCCAGCTTCTATGTTAAAGGCATTAAAGAAAAACCTACCTCTAGACAATGAACTAAAAAGGCATATCGGCTTAGGCTCTACAGTTTATTCCTACTCTCCCTGATCCCCCTTCTTCTGTGTGCTTTACACCCACTCCCCGAATGGAAACCCCGGGGCAGGCAATACAGCACAGAGTTAGCCTAACCCTACTATTGACCACCAGAGGAAACCCGGGCAGGACAAGCTTCCAGGTGTAAGCTTCTGATAAGCAACAAAAGAGCAGGGTAGCCGTGCTGCTAGAGCTGGGTCTCGCGGTCTTGGTCGAGGCGTCAAGAGAGGAACTGAGGCTAAGCTTACAAGTGACTGTTTGAGAGTCCCGTGTGCTAAAGAATAATTTTCTTTCCAAATTCCTTACTTTTGTCAACAGTAGTAGCTTAGTCATTTAGCACTGAGAGGGCCCGCGTGCATGCGTTAAGCATGCGCGCACTTATGTGTGTGTGTGTGTGTGTGTGTGTGTGTGTGTGTGTGTGTGTACGTGCGCGCGCGCGCGCGTGCATGTGTGTGTGTGTTTGAAGACTTTCCTCATATTGCTGGATGTCTGTGTTCTTATATTTTAGAGAATATTCCCTGACTGCTTTGGATGTTGGCTACCAAATGTGAATAGCAATGAGGCTCTGGGGTCAGACACATTAGAACTGATCTTTCTGGGCTTGGGGTGCCTGCCATTTATGAATGTCCTGTGTACTAACCCTGGTCCAACTCTGCTGATGTTACTAATAGTTCACAGCAGACACTATCACTTCCAAACTCACATTCCATCTGAACCCCTATCCTGTGCCTTGTCCCTCTCACAATCTTAGTCAGTTTCCAAGTTGTGGTTTTTTCAGTCAATTAAACTCTGTCATGCTACAGAAAATATCTGATGAGCTGAACCGTGGGTGCAAAGCTGGGCCATTTCAGTGACTCCAGCATAAGTTCTAGGTTCTTGGGATATGACGTAATAAGAAATTTCAATTTTGTACTAGGAGTAAAAGTGAGCAAGCCTTGCACATTGGGTGTTGGTCATGGTAATAATACAATTTACAATTTACAATGTCAAATGACAGTCATTTTGACCTTGCAAGCATAAGGGTGCCTTCCACTTCCACTTGGCATTTTATATGTTGACTACAATCTGTAGTCAGACAAACTGTAAACTGTCACTGGATTGTTAACTACAGCCCAAAGGAGAGGTCACTAATGACCTCGTGCTTTCTATCTGCTTCCAGGCAAGGCCTCTGTGCAGAGCTTTACCATCTTAATGGCCTGTTTATAACATGAATAAGAGGACCATGTCCTATGATGTTTCTGAAGTTCCCTGGGTTCTTTATGAATCAAATCCCCTCCAGCAGTTGGTCGGAGTTTACTAGCATAAATCTGTCATTTTCTGAGATAGCTCTGCACCCAAGAAACAATGCTCCGAATAGCTTTTCCCTGAATGCAAACTTATTTCCTAAGTTTCAGGAGGACGCAGCAAGTTCCATTAATTTGAGGAAAATCGGCACTGTTTAGATGCATTTGGTAGAGAATTAGAAGAATAAGCAACAGTGTCCCCAACAGGTCACTGGGGGATTCCTTGTGAAAAGGACTGAACAGGCTTGACCATCTCACACCACCTCTCTTTGTCCTCACCCTTCCAAACGTGGGCTTTCCCTGACTACCATGTCAGCTGTTATAGCATAGGAAACATTCAATAACTGTTAAAAGAAAAAGTGGATATTTAACACATTCTGAAGATCAATACAAAGCCATTAAGAACTTGTACAAGGTACCAATAAGAAAGTAAGGCATCGGTTAGAAAATAAATTATGGTACATCTTGTTTAATGAATCAAATCAAAATTTTGTCTGGAATATAATCAATATAACCTCTGCACTTCTTGACAATTATGGTAAGTTTCCATAACTGCTATTGTTTTGAAGGAGTGTGCAGGAGGAAGTGGTTCTGCTGGGTTATATGATTATAAGGATTTCATCACTTAAGGAAATGTTAGATATTTTATATTTGGTTGGCAAACGTTAAAAAAAAAAACAAAAACAAAACAGAACTCCATCAAAAGCTTATTATTCAACCAACCAAAAGAAAAAGACACAATTGAATACTTGATTATCAGTAGATGCAGCGGAATTAAAAATGCTCTCTGCTTATTTCTTTCTAGCAATGAAAAATAAAAAACAAAACAAAAGCAAAAAGTGATGAAGGGGGGTAGGCTGATCAGAGCACTGACATGAAAATCCATTTGGCCAGTACAGCTGGGAATCAAATCTTTAAAACGATAGAATCTGGAGCTTTCCACTTGATAGTGTATGACTTGAGATCGTGTGCACAGAACACTCTGATTTGGTTCAACAGACTACAGAAACAATACAACAGCTGCAGGTCATATCATTGTGCCTTAGTGCAAAGACTTAAAGGGGCCCAGCCTAGCTGCATCTAACTGCATCCTTCCATTTGAAAAGCAGAAATCACTGTAGCCATTGCCTGGCATGTGGGCAGTTTTCACTGTGTAGGTCTGTTACAGGGAAAAGCAATCTAGAGGGGAAATTGTGTTCTCGGTTCCCACTGTGGGAAAGGAAGTCACAATGAAACTCCTCATTAATATTATTTGTAACTTTAACCCAATGTTTTCAATCAACTGCTTCCAACATTCTCCTCTATTATTATTATTATTTTTTTTTTTTTTAGGTAAAATACAAGCTGATTGTACTATAAGAACTAACTATCTAGTACTCATTACTGGCTACTGCCTAACATCTGTCCACTTTAGGGTATGGTATGTGTGCATTCTGTGTTTGTATTTGCAATACAGATAAAGTATGGGGAGCTTATTTGTTACCATTGTTAAAATAGGTAGCCTGTACCTATTGTAATTTGTGTGGGATGTCTACTTAGGTGTGTGAAAAATTGGAATAGAGGCCTTCATGCTCAGAAAGGAAATTATCCTTAGTGGAGTGAGACTTTCTATCCTAGCTGAACAGAGAGAGGAAGAAATCTCTGTTTTTAAAGTATCCTTTTAGGAAAAACAAAGCTGCAAAAGAGAAACCCAGCCAAATTAAAAAACAAAACAAAACCTGCAGGCTTCAAACCTTGTTAAAATAAAACTGGACTGAAATAAACATATCTAAAGATTTCAGAACTTGACTCTACCATAACCAGGGCTGCTCTGAGCCTCCCCGCACTCTGCTCTAAGAATAGCCTGAGAGTGCCTCCCCAGTAGATACTTCCAGAGGTTGGAATGCTCCAGCAAATACAGAACACAGAATTCTTTCATTTGTCTTCATTTGCCTGGATGAAGGAACAATAATAACCTTTTGTCATTTCCTCTTGGAGCCCTTGCTCTTTAGATTTTGTAGGTGGCGGGAGGGGGGGGCAGGGTTGAGTGGGAGGGGGAGGGGGGGCAGGAAAACTGGAGATCGAACCCTAAAAATGGTAACATCACAGATAACTCTGGACATACTACCACAGTCGGAGCAAGTTCTCATCAGATTAATCCCACCACTCAACCCAAAGAAGGAGGCCGCCCCTGTTACTGCTTTCTATAGCATGGCAAACCCAAAGTGTTCCCAATGTTAGGGATAGTGCTCATTTAGCCCTGAGGGGGCATAGAGAAGGGCAGGAAAGAACTCCATAAGCAAACATTCTTCCCTGGAGGACTCTGAAGCACCTTCAAGCTTGATCAAGAAAAACAGCATGTTATAAGGAAATGAAGTCTATAAGATAGTCAAATGCCCAAGTCTAGGAGGCACAAAAAAAACAAAACAACAACAACAACAAAACAAAAACAAAAAACCATAAAGATGCAGTCAGTACATAGCAGGGTGTTTCTACATTTTAAATAGCTGTAAAACATGTGAAATGACATAACAATAGGATGTCAAAACTGGGAAGTGGGTTCAGCATAACCATTGTATTAGGGGAAAGCACAGCACGTGTTCTACAGCTGCTTAAGCTTACAGGAAAGAGCTTGCTCAGAGTCCTTCCAGGCACATAGCAGGAAATCTCAAGGAGGGGTGGTGGGTGGGTTGGGGGAGAGGGGGATCAGAGGAAGGGAGCAGGTGGGGGAGAGGGGGCATGGGGGGGGAAAATGGGGAGTTCATGTCTCCCTTCGATCCATGCTCTTTATTAAGCAAGAGGACACGAGCTGGCTGCCTTTGCAGTGCATTCTGAACTGTGCTGCTAACTGTCCCAGACAAGACAAATAAAAACGCTTCAGAAAAACCAAGGCCTAATGAGTACGTGAGTACAGGCCTGCCTTCAATCAGCTAGCCACTAAGTGGAAATCTCATTACATGGTTTTGTTTTTTGTAGAGATTGGTCGATCATGGTGCGAAGGCTGTGCGCTCTTCTATTTTGTTTTTGTTTTTGTTTTGTTTTGTTTTCCCCAAGCCTTCTCTGTGTTAGGACTGAGTTAGGTCCAAGGAGCGGAGAAAGAAAACAAGTCACTTGCCTTCATGTCATTGAAAGAACCCTCTATCTCTAGTGTATGAAGCTTATAATGTTTACCCTTTTTATAATTAAACAATTTTTACTTCAAAGCGTTCTGAGACCCCATCCCACATGAGGTACCATGAAAGGGCACTAAAGTGCATTTTGATGGAGGGGGTAGAGTTTAAAGGTGCTGTCCAAGCTAATAAACAAGATGACACTGTTTAAAAAAGAAAGGCCATTCCATCTCTCTCAGCTGAGGGAGGGCAGTGAACTGGACCCTCACCAGAGGATTGTCCCAACTCTTAACTTTAGAGAAAACTGCATAAGGACCTGCACGTATTGACTCATTTGTCCCAAATAGCAAAAATAGGCCTATTTCATCCTTAAGAAAGTATTTGCAAATCTGCTCAGTCATGATAGTAAAAACGTGGGTGGATTCCAGATGCAATCCTGTGGGCATGCTCTGTGGTGCTAGCTAACACATCCGCAGCTTCAATGAACATGCTGTTCATTTTCATCAAAGCATAACTTCTATACTACCATAAATAAAATACACAAGAAACGAGTCAATCTTTTTCTTACAATAATTACTTTTACATGAAAAAGTCACCATCCTCTTCAGATATATCGAAAATTAGGACTCTAAATCTGATTTTTTTTTTTTTTTAAGTCTTAGTGAACAATCTTGCACAGGCCCGATTATCTAAAACTTGGAGCTATGATCTGCATAGCTTGGCAGGCTTCGCACAGTTTGACAGGTAGGCAACTGTGAGATAGGCTTTTTTTTTTTTTTTTTCAATTTAGCATTTTCTATCAAAACAGTTCAAAATCGTTTAAAATCCCCGTAGAGACTGTATTTGTGCCACGCCACAGGTGGGAAGCTAGAAAGGAAAGAAGGAAACACTGTCTGGAAGAATAATCACAGCCTGTATTTTCTTGGTTTTCAGGAGAGAGAACGAAGAGCCCAGGAAATGCAATACAGTGCCTTAAATAGAAGACTTGGCCTTATAGTAGAATAATTTAAGCAACTAAACGGGGACTGTCTCCACCACGGGGGATTTGATGCACTCCTCATGCAATCTGCTCTTTTCTGCAAGGCTCAAAGAATTTTCTGCAGGGTGCTCTGAAATGTGGCTGTCACCATTCAACGTGGAGACAAACCCTTCCTGGGAAGGGCCTTTCAAGTATGAGTGAAATTCCACTTGGGGAAGATTGGACCTGTGCTCAGGATATAAGGTGTTACAGGGCACCCCACTATCATTTTCAGAAGCGGGGCAGCACACGATGACAGAAGGATTGGCGGCTGGGTAGTGGGAGGCCCCATAGGCCTCTTCGGCTTGTCTGGCATAGTCAACAAACCGCTCTGGGGTCATGGCGTAAGGCACCAGCGAAAGGGCACCGTTTTTGACAGTATCTCTTTCAGAATAGTTGTCAGAGATCTGGCTAGGAGTTCCTGGGATGTGACTATCTATTTGGTAGTATAGAGTTGAGGAGCTAGCATAAAACGAAGCATTTTTTGTGTGGCTCTCATGAACTGCCGTGCCGTCCGAGTAACAAAGGACCGAAGGAAGAGGAACAACTTCAGTATGGGCTCCGAGCCCTTCTACAAAGCTGTCTTCCTTCTCATCATCGTCATCTTCCTCCTCCTCTTCCTCCTCCTCCTCCTCCTCCTCCTCTTCTTCCTCGTCTGACTCACTAGGAGCCAGGCTTTGTGTGCTAGAGTCAGTGACTCCGCTGCAGAAACTGCTCCCATCCTCCTCTTCCTCCTCTTCCTCCTCTTCTCCTTGGCAATCCAATTCCTCCTGAAGGTGCAGCACTGCAGCCTGGGGTTCGGTTTCAATCTCAAAATTGTCTGCGATGGAATATTCTACAGAGTGAGCGACAGGGCCCATGGAGGTACTATGGGTGGTTATCTCCCCGTGGCAGCCGTTCAGCGTGGGGATTTGCTGCTCTCGGTTTTTCTCCAGTTCAAGTTTCATTATTGTGTGCAAAAAATGAGTCCGGACACGGATAGGATTAAATTCAATTCTACCTGCTGTGTTACTGCAGCCTTCTTTAGTGCAGCCACATGGGAAAGACATACGATCCACCTTGGAAGGAAGAACACAGATTAGCACTATAGAATTATTACAGGCCAAATATAACCAAGGACTTTCTAACAACTCCTCTCAGTTCCTTAATGCACTCAAGTTCTACGCGTGTCACAGCAAATGACAAATTAAGCTGCAAGTAAAAACGAACAGGGGAAGTGAAGACTTACGTTATACCATTGAACTGGTTTTTTGTTTTTTTGTTTTTTTGTTTTTTTATGTATGTTCAAAAGAGTGGTGGGCTGAGGATAATTGAGAATTTAAATTTCATTGAGCTTTCTTATTTCTCCACTCTCTACTTTTCCTTCTCTTCTTGCATTTGATTTTGTTACCATTTTGCAACGCCAGTTCGCTTCTGTTGCATTCCAAGTCACCCACCCACTTTTACCTTACACACGGACTGTGCTCTCCTGGACTCCTGGTCTAATCCTACCTCTATGACATCACCACATGTTGCTATGCTCTTTTCTTTTATAAGATGACCTTCACCGCCCCAGGTGTCTGGGGTGACACAACTTGAGGGTCTACTGCTATCGCCTCAATGCTTTGTATTCTCAGTGGGCCCTTCATTTGTAGACACAGGTCCCTGGTCCCACTTGGGAAGAGCAACTCAACTCAAATGGACTTATCCCATGGCAATAAATGGAACATCAGGGAATCAGGAGACCTGCATGCTGAAGGCCAGCCCAGGAAACTTAGGAAAACCCTTTCTCACAATAATACATTTTTAGAACATCAGCTCAGGGAGGGCAGAGCACTCACCCATTATGTCCACGAGGCACCACACTCAAAACGGAAAAGAAAGAAAGGGCAAGTGTGTTTTCATCAGCTGCCCAGAAGGGACTGTCCTTTGCTTTCAGCTGCCTAAGTGTCTTTCTCTTTTTAAGTGAATAAAGCTATTTCTGCATAAAGTAAGAACAGATAGCCAATCACAGGGATCCACTGAATTTCAGATGGACTCCACCAGAGAACCACCTCATCCAGGAATTGGTAAACTGTTGCTTCTCTTTTTAATTAGTTTTAAACCTGAAGCTTTTCAAAGCATAGCCAGTCAGATGAGACCAGTGAGGATATTTTCCACTCTTTTTCATATTAAACTCAAGTTTCAGGTTCTGTGGAACGAGACAGGCTTTTTCCTCTTTCTAAGGCTATTTCCAAATTATAAAAGTCCTCTCCTTACTTCTTCCTCAGATTCCTCAAGCCAGTTTTGTTGGTACAATCACACAGACACCCTTTTCTTGTTAAGGAAACCTTAGCAGCCCCGAGTAAGTGCTGTGAATTGCAACTTCCTTTTCTTTTTCATTGGAAGGGGCAGAAGAACGCTTGTGGGCAGGCGTTGAAGCCATGTTGTCTCAGTCCTGTGAAGAGTGAAATCCATTGTAGGCAACAGACAAACAGAGGGACTGTGCCCCAGAAAGCCTTGTCTAGTTAGTTTCCACTGGGAAGTTGACAGCATCTCAAGCTGTACACTATAGAAACCACAGAGCCCCAAAGCATTTACCTCACACACCTACTTCAGACAAGGTAAGAAATACAACTTGCTTTTTAAAGATCTGTCTGACTAGGAACATCTCCAGTAGTCTACACTGTCACTTTGCACCCCATGGCTGGACCAGAAAATATGAACTCAGGTGGGACAGACAGTGTTTTCACCCAGACTCCATGTAGAAAAGCGAAAATAAGCTGGTGCAATGACCAAATCCAGGAGGAAATACCTTCAATGAACTCAGCTGCAGTTTGAGTTGCCATTCACAGTGTACACAGTATGTATATATATTTTGTAAATGCCCTTGGACTGGGGTTTCTTTCCCTTTGAATTATGTGTCTGTCTTTGGCAGCATCTTCTTCTTCAGGGTGAAAACAAACAAACAAACAAACAAACAAACCTCATATACAACATGAGTTGTGTGAGACCTCAATCCTTACCTGACACTTAATGCCTGCCAGGCTGCAGGTACATGTTTCCGGGTCACAGAACACCCTGCAGTCACAGCCGCAGTCCTCCCGCGACAGGCGGATGGCTCGCAGCTCGTGTTTTTCCTCCACGTCAATCTTCTTCACCCCAGAGGCTCGCAGCAGGGCTCTCCGTTTTTTTTGTGGGCAGGGGTTGTAGGAAGAAGTATTCGTCTACTTCTGTGTTGTCTAAATCAATATCGTCGTCGGAAATGTCGTCCACTGTCAGAGTGCTTGCTTCTTCAGATTCTACTGTGCCATTCTTAGTCATCTGGGAACACAAGGGAGGAAGCAAGGATGTCATGTGGGCAGAGTCCAAAGTCCCCCCTTCAGTCATTCTGAGGACGAAACGAGCTGTCATGCATGGAGTCAGGCCTTGCAGCCACAGAAGTCAGAGGAAGTAGAAACAATGGCATCAATGTAATTGGCTGTAAGTGCTCTGGGCACAGAAGACTGTTAAATGCAACCCTGATCCCCCTCACGTCAGTGACTACAGTTACAGCTTGAGCAGCCTTAGTGTGAACAGACCAGAGGTTACACACACTCACACCAGAAAGCTGTCTTTTACACTCAGCTCACGGTGACATTTCTGATGTCACAGAAAATGTGCCTTGGGTCAGAAGGGACCGCATCTCAGTGGGAGGCGTGCCCTCCTTACTCAGCAAACATCATGTCCTTGAAATAATATGTGGGTCTTTCAAGGCCCCAGAAAAGCACACAGACAGGACTCAAGGTTGCACTGTGCTGCTGGGATCACAAACACAGTTATTACCCAGAACACTCCAAGAAGGCGGGCTTGATAGAAGGAATCAGTCAGGTCAGCATGCTCTCAGTAAGACAAGGACATGAGTGCTGGCAAGGACTCATCAACCTACGACCGAGACAACAGACTGGATCCTCATAGGAGTGTGTGCAAATCTCTGTCCCAAGGCACGCTTTCTGTGTAAAAGCTCATGTGGCCTCACTCCTTACTTAGTCATGACAGGCATGCTTATTTATATTTTTTCTATATTAATCTCATTTGTCAGTAAGCCCTGGATATGTATTTCATTTGTTATTATTATAAAAACACCAATTGTTTCCTTCATACAAAACATTTAGAAAAAGTTTTCCCTGAACATCCCTGAATTTTTTTTTTTTTTTTTTTTTGGTGAGGAGCAGCCCATCAATAAAGGCAGAAACTTCATAAGAAATAAATCAAGGGCATTCTAAGTATAGAAAGTATTTTAGTTATTTAATTTATTACCCTCCAAATTTCATTAATTATGGCTATTACTATGCCTAGTGATCTTGACAACTCATCCATTAAATAGTGAAAATACTCTAGAGATATCAGACTTGCTTTTATCTCTGTAGAAAACAGTCCATATTTAGATAGAAATATTTAGTACAGACAGCAGCCTTACATTGTTCAACTCTGAGTGTAAGGCAGAGAAAAATTAAAATTAGATTTTTGCCCTCCTGTAGAGAAATTGCCACACAAGAAAAGACCAGGAATAAGTGCATATCCAGATATATTGTAAAGGGGCCCTGTGCTGTATTTTCAAAAGCTACTTAGCTATGCATTGTGAGTATTTAAGAACCTGAGACTGTCATCTCTGAAAAGCTCTGTTATTGGGCATTATTTCTTATTATGAGCCACTATTTATTTTCCCCTTGGCATTTGTGTGAAAGTGTACACATGAAGACATGTTTATGTAGATGGGCATGTATGTACATATGTGTGGGTAGGTCAGTGTATATATGTGTAAGGTAGGTCAGTATATATATGTGTGTAGGTAGGTCAGTGTATATATGTGTAGGTAGGTCAGTGTATATATGTGTGAGAAGGTCAGGGGTCAGTTTTGGGTTCTCTTACTCTATTACTCTTCATCTTACTGGGTCTCTCACTGGACCTGGTTAGATTGACTGGATAATATGGCCCCAGGATCTGTCCACCTAAATGTCCACTGTCTCTACCTGCTATACCCAGCTCTTTAGGTGGGAGCTGGGAATCTAAATTCACGTCGTTGTGTTTGTGCACAAGTGCCATCTAGCTGAGCCTTCTCCCCAGCCCAGCATCCTTTATATGTGGACTGGTTAGACTGTGCTGCCCAGGACCAATGTGTTGCTTTTGTCATCAGCGTTCCTGTTAGTTCTCACTTACCAGTAAGCTGCATGATTCCATGCATAATGATCTGATATTCTGAGAAATTCAAGTGCATAACCGTCTAGCATGCTGGATCTTCACTGAGTGATGCTTCAGGAGACAGAAGGGTGTCCCATTTTCTCTCCGGCTCCTCAGTGGCCCCAAGATCTCTTTTAGCTAATTTCCTGGCTTGTCTGTGTTAATCTCAGCAAGCTTCTGACTTCAGACCATGTAGTCGCTCATTCCAGTACATTCTTCCCATGCCATCTCCTTGTTTTACTATGCTATACATATTTCACTATATATTTTAGTATACATGATACTATAACGCTACTTTGCAGTGTTAGACATATTGTCACAACAAAATCTATAGTTTCGGTGACCAGAGATCTTGAAAAAAAGGAGACATCTACCATAAAATACACAAAATCTAAAACCAAGACAAAGAGAGGCCAGGTGTGGGAGCACAAGCCTGTAATCTCAGCACTCTAAAAACTGAAGGAAAAATTGTGTGAGTTCGCAGTCAGGCTGGGCAAAGTTGGGAAACTTTTCTCAACAAAAGTGAATAAAAAGAAGCAAGATTTTAGCAAGCACACACAACCATAGCAAAACTGTTAGGGCAACATAACCAGTTCTTAGAAATAAATTCCGGGTCTTGTATAACTCATGTCCTTCAATTACGATGAGTAATTCCATTTCGAAGTAAAATTTTAATTAAGAATCAAAACTCCCTTCCCGCACAGCTACACTGTGCTTCTGCTTTTGTTCATGAGCGGCGTGTCTTGTGAGGTCTGCTCCTAGCTCTTCACAATCATTTCTAATGAAGACTAGGGACAATCTAGTTGAGCTTGGTCAACTGGCCATGTTGCCTAGTTTCTTGTTTCTATGTGCTCTTTATATCACTTCCCCCTCCATTTCTAGGATGAGGTACCTCACAAAAAGCACCGTAGAAGAAGAAGGGTTTATTTGGGCTTACTGTTTGAGAGAGCACAGTGCACAATGGCAGGGAACCACAGTAGCAGGAATGTGAGACAACTTTCCAGTGCTCAGAAGACCAGGAAGCAGGGAGCAGGCAGCTCGCACTTCTGTCTTCCCTTTCTGTTACCGCCATGAGATTGTGACACTTACATTTGTAGTGGGCCTTCCGTCCTCAGTTAAACCTCTTAGGAAATGCTATCCCAGATATGTGTCTCCTGGGTGAGTCTAAATACAGTCAACATGACCACAGAGATCAGCCATCACGGTTGCCTTTGAGACACATTCTCTGCCATGCCCTTTAACTGTAGTCTATGCCAATATTTTTGTTAAGTCAAGTCTTAAGCCATCCAATTTAAATTTCTTTAAGATTTGAGTTGTATAATTTCTGCCTTTAAATATGCTATTCTTACTGAAAGCAACACAGGCAGAAGCTCAGAAGCTTCCTTCTTGTCCCCTCCAACACCTATTTATTTTGTTCTCAAGACCTGGTGCAAAAGTCCAGGAATTGTTCCAGGATTGCCTCTTCTGCTATTGGTAAAACATTTTACTCCATTGCTATCTTCACTGGTAAGAATATTCAGGTTCTACACGACTTTTCTCCATGACATGAGTGCTGCTCTCAAGTGTTTTTCCTACTTCAAAACAGAAGCTTTGAGTTGTCAGACTTTTGGTCCTTAAAAGGAGTCTCTTTATTTTACACACCAATGAGTCTCAGATTCCCTGAGATCTTTCCAGTGCAGACTGATACGAGCCAATTCCCGCTTGGTAGTCTTTCCCTTTATCTTATGAATTTAAAGGTTCTGTTGGTACCTGGTACAATGCTGGAACAGGTTAATATACTCTTGTGTTGATTGGATAATGTTAACTTGAAAGTACTTGTTACTAGATATGCTATTTTAAATGTAAAATAATTTTTAGATGTGTGTCATAGATAATAACAGGTGCTTTCAAATATATACTCACTTATGAGGTGTCGCAAAGCCATATAAAGCCTTGCAAATGGGAGAAAATCTTTGCCAACTATACATATGACCAGGCATTAATATATAAAGTGTTAAAAATTAACTATTCCAAATTAAAATCATTCAGTCAACAAACAGGCATATTAACTGGTCAGTTCTTAAAAGAAGAACTACAAATGGTCAGTAATTACATGAAAAAAACTCTAACATTCTTAGCAAAAGAAAAATGCAAATTAAAAACATATTAATATGCCATTTTACCCTGGGTCAGAATTTATAACATCAAGAAAAGAAATGACAGCAAACTCTATAGACACTTCTACTCTGCTGGTAGGAGAGTAAACAGTGCAGCCACTAAGGAAAAAACGTTCCTCAGCAAATCTCACTCAGAACTCTCCTATGATCTAGCAGTCCCATGCTGGTTATAAATGCAGGTCAGTGTGCCACAATGATTGATATGTGTGCAGCCACGTTTGTTATAGCACTGTTTACAATAGCTAAGCTATGAAATCAGCCACAATTGTCCATCAACAGATAGTTAGATAAAATCTAGTACATATTCCAATGGAGTCATTGCTTAATTTTAAGGAATGAAAAAATTGGGTCAGTTGTAGGAAAATAGATAAAACTAGAAATCATGCCAAATTAAAGAAAAGCAGATTCAGAGAAAACAAATATTTTTTCTCATATGATAATCTAGAACTAATATGTATATTTAAATATATCAGATGTTCTGTCCTGTCAATACTTTTGGAAATTGCTTGCCCGCACTTCCTTCATATTAGATAGTTTTTCCTTCTGGGGTCTCTGATGGGGTTGAAGACTAGATAATCACAGTATTATTATAAGTTTAGTTAAAAGAATCAGTAGCATAGGATAGTGGAATAATTACTTAAAAATAGTTAACTACAAATGGACTGGTCCTTGCAAATGTTGGCTTAATGGATAATTCTTATTTTGTTGTATATAGCTTATTTTGTTAAACAGAAAGGGGGAGATGAAGGAGAGATAAACCTGTTTTTTAGGATCCCAAGTGCGAGATCGTAATGGTCTTGTGAGAAAACAGGTGAGGTTAATATATTCGAAGACAAACCACCTCATGCGGGAGCTTGATTGTTGTCAGCTGAAAAGATCCCACGAACAGACTTTGGGAGGAGATATATAAATGAGTTAAAAACTGGAGGCGGGGCTTTTGGAGACTTCTGGTAGTTTTGGCTGTTCATGGCTCCACTTCCAGACGCTCCTAGAGAGAACCGCTCAAGGGAAGGCTTCGGGGCTCCGGCTCCTGCTGAGGTTCTAGGTTCTGGTTACTCCAGCTTCCAGAAGAAGAAATCCTGCTGATTACGCCAGGAGAATTGTTCCTCAGAACTGATATCCTTACGGTTTTGTTGTGTTCCTTAATCCCCATTTCCTATTGTTTTGGTTAGTTGGGTTATAAGTGATGTATGCTCAGTTGCTAAGTTGTTAATAAAATATATTGGTTAAGAAAATTGAGCCGACAAGATGTAAATATTATTATTCGTAGATCTTGTCACATATGTATGTAGGAGATGAAAGGAGAAGAGGGACAGTATTAGGAAAGAAGGGAACTAAAGAGAGGCAACTAGGAAAAATAAGAGGATGTGCTGAGGGTAGAAAGACAAATGTAGCCTCTTTTCTGATTTGCAGAATCTATCACTTATTTGTCTGTCTATCTGTCTGTCTGTCTGTCTATCTGACTATCTGTGAAGCCATCCATCCATCTATCCATTCACCCATGTATATATCATCTATCTCTATCTATGAGTGACATAAAAGCAGAAGATGCACGTTTGAATGATTGAAGGAAAGGGCAATGGTGAGAGGCACATAAACAAAGTTCAACGATGTACATGTATGAAAGTGTCATGGTGAAACCCGTTATATTCACACTAACTGAAAAAAGTAAATAAATATATAAATAAATAAAAACTAGGCATGGTGGTGCACACCTGTAATTCCAGTACCTGAGAAATAAAGGCAAGAGTGTTGTAGTAAGTTTGAGGTAAGACCCAGATATATATTTAAAACCTGTTTCAAAAAAACCAAGGTATAAAGATGTGCCTTGATGACAGAACATTTGACAATCAAAACACACACACACACACACACACACACACACACACACACACACACACA
>OU015750.1:39457723-39493421 GCA_907169655.1 Acomys percivali | reverse complement strand
GTGTGTGTGTGTGTGTGTGTGTGTGTGTGTGTGTGTGTGTGTGTGTGTGTGTGTGTGTTACTGAGTTTGTGGTTCAAGTATTCATAATTCCCCAGTACCTAATAAGACTGGATGTTTATGCCCTTCAAAAGTGTATTTGTTGAAAGCCTCACCTCTAAAGCGATGCTATTCTGTGATGGTGTGGTGTGAATGGGAGATGCCCCAGGGGCTCTGATGTTTCAACACCTTTCCCAGATGGAAGGGCTGCTTTGAAAGGTGGGGGCAATGTAGAACATCTAGGAGATGGGGTCTTCTTGGAAGATGTCAGGAACTAGGGGTACACTTTGGGGTTTGATACCCAAACCCCAGTTTTCTTCCTCCCTCTGCTACTGTTCCACCAAGACGTGAGGAAATGAGGCGACCCAGTTTCAGACTCTAGCCACTGTGAAATCAACTGTCACCCTCCCTTAGCTGCTTTGATGTACTGCATTCCCAAACTGTGAGTAATGGGTACCCACTTCCTCACCCCTTTTAGTTGCTGCCCTTAGGTGGTTTTTTTTTTTTTCAGCAATAAGAAAAGTAACTAAGTGGGGCAAGATGGTCTTTGTAAGGTCAGCTTATGGGTGTGTCTCAAGCAGCAAGGACCCTTGCTCCTTGCACAATGTGAAGACAAGAAGGAGGCATCTATGAGCCTCTCACTGGACACCATATCTGCAGATGTTATGTCAGCTTCCCAGCTCCTAGACCCAGGAGAAACAAATTTCTGCAACCCAAGTCCTGACGTTCTGTTACAGCAAACACACACGTGCCTAGCCCTTTAAAACTAGAATTATTGAGCTCAGAGTCTGGCACAGAATTACTATTCAATATCTACAAAAAGAGATGCAACACAGCTCAAATGTCACCACCAGAGAACCAATACACCCTAGCCTCATTAATGGTAATTAAAAAATACTCAGCCATGTGCCTCTCCTTGGGTTATTACTGGGTAAGGAAGCAGGGAGGTGATGCACCTCACTCAGTGTGGGAGCTCTTAGAAACATCAGGGTGCTGTGCAAGAGGGTGCACTTGGCAAGCACAACTTCATTACTAAACTGTAGGAACAGATGACTACACAATAGGAAAAATTACCAACATCCAAAGCCTCTAAACCAGTGGTTCTCAACTTTGTAGGTCACAACCCCTCAACAAACCTTTATCTCCAAAATATTTACATTATAGTTCATAACAGTAGCAAAAATACAATTATAAAGAAGCCCATAAAATAGTTTTATGGTTGGGGGGGGTCACCACAACAAGAGGAACTGTATTAAAGGGTTGCAGCATTAGGAAGGTTGAGAACCACTACAAGAGGCTGAGAGTCGAAATCCCTTTGCACTACTTTCTGACAAAATGCGATTCCCCAACTATGACCAGAGTCTTCATGGCTAAATGCTATTTTCCTCTCATTAATTCCTAGCCAGTTTATCTATTTTCCAGCATAACTTGTCAAAGAGAAAAAGCATGGATTGAAGGGAGGACACATTGTCCTCATGGCTCCAGGGCACACATAACTTTACATTAACAAACCATTTGAAATATGCTATATTTTACATATCAGAAGATCTAACGTAACATAGTCAACCTGGCTCTAAACAATTTATCAGTAATGAGCTTGTAAGTCCGTCTCTCTGAAGCGAGTAGCTGGTAGCATGGAGAGTTACTTGAATGGAAATGATTTTGAAAGAAAAGCCCTGTAGATAACATATCACTAATTGGCATTGACCTCCAGCAAAATATGACTGGCATTCCTGCCTTTAGCAGTCCATTAGTGATGGGTTTTTGAAACGATTTTTGTCTCTTGGTATTTAAATTGTCATCTGTGTCTTCGAGATGAGACTGTCATGTTAAAAAAAAAATCATGTTGCTTAAAATGTATTAATGCCCTATGAAATTTCAGGAGAAACAGACATGTTCTAGGACATACATTTTCTTGTTTATGAGACAAATATGAACCCTAGAGCTTGAGACAAAGAAGTAGCTGAAAGCGCCATCCAATTGAAACAGTACAGTCAAGTACGTAGGTTGAAGGTAGGTTTTGTTTTGTTCTGTTTTTAACTTCCGAAGCTGACTTTATCCTACAACTAAAACATTGCCTGAGACTAAGGGCAGCATGTTTTTCTAGCATCCCTGAGGCCCTGGGTTCAATGGCCAACATCATTATACACAAGTTATCCTATTAATATTTAAAGGATGGGTGATCAAGCGACAAGACCGCTGGGCCAAGAACAAAGTGCTCCACTGCAGGAACACCTTGGTCCCTGCTCCTCTCACCCCACCTCCCCAGCCCCAGAAGTTCTACCGAGCAGTGTGCAGGGGCCACAGAGATTCTAAGACACTCAGTAGCTTTTGAACTGCACCACATGCACAGCACACTTGGGAACTGGTATAGCAAGCAATAAGCCAGTCTGTTCTACCTTACAGGAAGACATGACCTCATTCCTCAAAGTTGCTTGGGAAAAACACAATGTAGAAAAAAAATTTTTTTTAAAAGTCAGGGAATTAAAGACATGTAAAAACATAAGAAACCTGAGGCGCACTCATCAGAGGAATACTGACTGCTCCTGAAGAGAATCTGATTCCCAGCACCTACACAGCAGCTCACAACTGTAACTCCAGTTCCAGAGAACCAAAGCCATCCTTTGGCCTCTTCAGACACCAGGCATGAGCACAGTACATATATATCTATATATCTATATATCTATATCTATATCTATATATATGTATGTATACACATGCAGGCAAGTCATTCAACCACATTAAAAAACAAAACTTTAAAAAGACCTTTAAAAAGTGCAAAAAACCCATGGAAAAATATGTTTCAGCAATCAATATTTTAATTATTTTATCAATGTCGATATCCCAAACATTTAAAATATTGTTTGCATTCAGGAGATATTTAATACATATTTTTTCAATCAATGATTGACGCTAATACATTTTCTGTAATTACTTTATAATAGAAAATCAAATTGATAGATATTAGAAGAATCTGAAATTCCTGTGGAATCCCTCTCTTTAATTCTCCCCTCCCTCTCTCCTTCTTTTTCTTGCAGGTAACTCAAATCACATAGAAGAAATTTGAAGAATAAACTTCCTTAACATCTTAATCATATTCTCAAACAGATGCATCATGGATTTTTAGACTTCCTAGAAAACTAAGAAGTGAAACTTTCATGAACTGTATTTTTTGTGTGTGCAAATGAACTGTCTGTTGGAACTTGCAAAGCTAGCACCATGTGAAAACATGACTCAATCATATTTTGAGTGCAATTTTGTTAGCACCACTTTCTCCCTTGTTAGCTACTATAGTCCCTGCAAACTGATAATTATGAAAGCATATAAGTACCCAGGATGTAGTATATGATGTGAAAGCAGTATTCAGAGCATGTAAAAGAACAATCTTCCCTGTAGAGAATCTACCAGCTGAAGATGTTCCCAAAGAATGCTTAACAAAACAGTTTCATGTTGGTGAAGTGCAATTCCCCTGTAGGGCTTTAAAATGTGCCCAGGTGTTTTGATTTACAGGCATCTTGCCAAAGAAGGGAATCAGACCAAAGATCTCTACAATGGCTTTTGCAGCTCCAAGGACTTGAATTACCCACAGCTCTGCTGTCATATCTATGAGGCACATAGGCCACTTGTCAGGTATTACTTGATGCATGGAAGCCGTCTCAGAGCATCTAGAATTGCTTTGCATCTACGCTATTGACATGCCATGAGGAGTATACATCATGACAATGATTTATTTTCCAAAGCTCAGTGTAACTTCAGGCTTGGACTGTATATAAAAGAGAAAAAGTACAGTTATGTGGAAGGCGGGGACTGACTTTGACATGAGCTCTGGTGCTCCATATTTGACTACCTCCCCTTGGTGGGGAGGCCTGGTGGCAGTCAGAGAAAGAATAAGCAGGTTACCAAGATGAGACTTGATAGCCTATGACCATATAGTGGGGAAGGAGGTCTCCCTCGGTCATAGACCTAGGGAAGGGAATAGGGTGAAAGTGGGAGGGAGGGAGGAGTGGGAGGATACAAGTGATGGGATAACAATTGAGTTGTAATCTGAATAAATTAATAAAATTAAAATTAAATTTTTTTAAAAGAGAAAAAGTGAGAGGAGAGAGTCAAGAGAATTTCTCTTTCCTTCTCCATATTAGGAGTTTATGTTCCTTGGAACAAAAGCAAGAAAATGGGCAGTAATGAGGCATTTCATAAAGCATGACTCAACCTTTGTATCCTTCATGAGTTATCACTTCTGAACAATTTCTATTCTCCTTTTATCATCGGACACAGCCAAACTTCTATCCTGGTCTCACTGGTTGTTTTCTTGGTCCCTGAAGCTCCCTCTTAGAAGCACGGTCTCAATTCTATTAACTGCGATTTATAGAAGCAACCCTTTCCTCTCAACTCCCACTTGAGACCCATTTGCTCCCCGCAAAGGCCACTTGGACTTATGATCTGGGCAAAAGAAAAAAAATGAGAAGTGAAATGAATGTAAGGTTGACTTGCCGTGGTCCCCAGACTACTTACTGGCCTTTGTAAAAGTCATGAACTGTATTTTTATAGTTTCTTTCATACAGGAAAGAAAGTAAGAGTCTCAGTAAAGACAACAGTGTGAGTGATGCTGAGAGAACTAAAGGACAGTCGCTGTTCCTAGAGATGATGCCTTTAACTACCTCATTCAAAAAGAAGCCACATCTTTGTGTTTAGCAAGATACTGGAACTGAGAATGGCTGCCAGATCCTTGGAGCCAAAGGACTCTTAGAAGAGGGAAAGGCTGGGAAATGATAATCCAGGGTGCCCAAGGTAGCTCAGGGGTTCTTGGTAGCAACTCAGAGCACCAATATAGTGTAACATGGCCACGGCTGCATGCAGTTCCTTCTCCCAGGATTGCTTTTACACTGTGTGTACATCATATCAAAACAGTGTACGATGGTCAGGCATTTTAATGAGGGAGGCAAGCATGCAACAGCAGGGGTTTGGAGTACAGAGGAGGGAATGCTGGGTGGAAGAAAACCTGCTTCCACCGTCTCAGCAATGTTTCCTTTGGGTGCTTGCCACAGGCCAAAGTCGACTCTCACACTTTTTAAGAATTAACTCGTTGACTTCGAGGCAGCACGATCATGGTTTAAGTAGGAAAGGCAGGCTGATACCCATGTTATAAAGGAAACTGCAGTTCAGTAAGGTGAAGTGACTCACCAGATCAGTGGCCTCCTAGCTTACCTCAGTCCCTTGCTAAAGCTGTTAACTTCGACTGTGTGTGTGGTGGATCTGGAATGGCCTAGTGCTCCCTCCTCTTGGATGTATGCCATCAATATATTCCTCCCTCCATGCAAACACATACCGAAACTAAGGAATCATAATCATGCTAAATAATAAAGAAAACAGTAGGTGAAGCAAATTGACTCTTTGAAGCCATCAGGACCAGCCCAATTGAAAGCCATTGTGAGCCTCTGCTGAGTTACCAGACTGCTGGCAGCCTGGGCTATAAACCCTAAAGACTCAAACACTGGGTCAGATATAGGTTCATGGTGACCTTAGCTCAGCTACTTACACTGCTCCTTTTCTGGATCTGATAGACCGTTTAGGAGGAAGGGGCGGTTATGGGCATGAACTCTAGAACCAAAGCATTTAGCTTAGATCCTCAGCAGAGATGGCATTTACTTACTGTATGCTGTTACATACATTACTTAGCCAGGACCTCATCACAAAGCAGTTTTAAAACTACCTTATACTGCAGTTACAAGGAATAAAGTAACACTTGCAAAGCACTGAACAGTGTTTGGCACATAGTAAGCACTGTGCAAGTATCTGTTAGATAAAAACAAAGAAATCAATAATTTCTATATTGATTCCACTGGTTTCTCTAAATTGAAGCCGTGGTCTTGCTAACACTGAACAGCCAATATGTCAGTCATGTGCTGGTTGGTAGTAACTAGCCCCACAAGATAAAGACTTTCTCTTAAAGTGCTTTATTTGGCACTTTAATTTGATCAGTTTTTCTTAGTACATATTAGATGGATTCTATTATGATGTTTTCACACCTGTGCAAGGTGATAGTCATCCTTAGTACTTTTGTTCACCCCCTCTCACCCCGTTAATCCCCTTCCGTTCTCAGAAGCTATTCCCTGCCTCCTGCCATATCTTATTTTCTTTTCAATTTCTTTTTTTTTTAAACCAATGAATTTCACCACGATTCTTTATAGAAAGTGTCGTAAATGTCTCTACTTCCTCTGTCAGTCCATGGCTGCATGGAAATCCTCAGGGAAGGCTGGGCCCTCATCGGTCTCTCCCCATTCCATGATGTGGTATTGATGGGCCCAACCCTGCATTTGGTACATGTAAAACATGGGATATTCTGAAATTTAAATGCATTACTTTTAGTGCTTTTAATAAAAAATGTAACAAGATTGAGTAACTGACACATGTGGCAACAGTGTGTCTCTTTATCCTCTGGGGATGGGTTTCAAGAAACTCAATAGATGACTGAAACCACTTGTATGAATTCCTGCGGCCAAACACCCAGCGAGAGCAGCTTCAGGGCAGCAGCTCATGATTTAGGAGGGTTTGCTCCACTGTCAGAGGAATCAGAGCAGTGGTGGTGGTGGGAGCATCCAGCTGCATGGGACCCTACGTCTGCAGCTTTCAAGGAACAGAGTGGGGACACAGGAACTCAGCCAGCTGTACCTTTTCTTCCGTCTGAGACCTCAGCCATTGATGGAGCTGCCTATGTTTGGGCCAGGTCTTCCCTCTTCCTTTAAACCTTGCTGGAAACACCCTCACAGAAATGCCCACTTGTGTGTTTCACAGATGATAAAAATCCAGTCAAGTTGAAGTGAAAGGGTAGCCATTAGAATACTAAACTTTCTATGTGCCCTTCAGCCTTGTCACATGGCAACAAAACCAATCTGTCCTTTCTACGTGTTGTGAAGTCGTGTCTTGTCTTCGCCGCTTCATTTCTCTAGGGTCTGCATGAATGAAAACCCTGCAATACATGACAGGCAAACTGATGACCAAGATGGTTACTAAGTGACTGGATAGCAGGTGTATAGACAGCAGGGACACACGGAAGAGAATGGATAATTAATGCCCCAGGCAGGCCAGAAGGATAGTGAGAGGTTTTATCACACTTTGCCGAATGATGCACAATTAAAAGCTTATGAAGCTTAATGTGGGAATTTTCTATTTAGTATATTTGGACCATGCTTGGACACAGGTAATTGAAACCACAAAGGTCAAATTGTGGTTTAAAAAAAAAAATAGAAGGCTATGTAAAATCATCAAAAGAGAAAATTAATAAAAATTATAAATATACAAAGATGTGTAGAATCTTCCAGGTTGGTGTTCATAACTGACTGTAGTGACAATTACAAAGAAGCATGTGCCTGCTGAACTGTTCATATGCTAAGATTGGCAGCTCATTGTGCAGCCATTATCTACCTCTTAGGGGAAGAAGAACACACCTAAATCCTTGCAGTGGTGCTTGAGGCCTGTCTCACTCCAGCTGGCCCATTACTTTGCACATCTATCTGAGGATTTTAATTTATTTTTAAGTGTGAATTGATACATTTCATAATGTTAAAAGAGAAGGAGTGTGGGATGGAGAGGACCAATAAGGGAGAGAGGGAAGGGAAGGGGAAAGGAGAGAGGTGCTACAATAATTGACAAACATGAAACAGCCATGCCATGATGTCAGTCTGTGTCTGTGAATGGTAGACAAAACGTGAGAGACATTTAGTCTAAAATAGCCTTTTCAGTGTTTTTGTGGAAGGAGAAATGGAACTGGTGTGGCTCTCATCTAAAGGCACACACCAGGGAAGTAAGGCTTGCATTCAACATCACCTGTAGTCACAGTAATACCCTAGCGTCGTTTCCCGTCTGCTGCTGCTTCTTGAGTACCAGTCAGGACTCTACCATTCTCCGATTTGTGCTTCCCTTGCTGCTGGCTGTGGTGACCCTTGCTTAATCATTTAAAACTACGGGACCTATAGGTCTCTTTTAAAAAATGTATTTCTTTTTTAAAAGAACTAGACTTACATTCATCCAGTGATGTGTCCACCTACCCATCCACCCACCCATCCATCCATCCATCTGTCTGACCGTCCGTCTGTCCATCCATCCATCCATCCATCCATCCATCCATCCATCCATCCATCCATGTCTTTACTTACCTGCGTACATCACCATTCATTCTCTGGCCACAGCACTCACTGATCTATGAAGACAGTGACTCGCTCTCTTAGATGCACACATGCTAGCTCCCCTACTGAGAATCCTGCCCTTCGTGTGTATGTTTAGTGCCATGCTCTTTGAATCCTTTTAGCTCTCTCACTTGATTGTTGCTTGAAACACTATGTAGCCCTGCCTGGCCTGGACCTCACTACATATTAAGCTGGCCTCAAACTCACAGAGATCTGCCTTCTGAGTGCTGCGATTAAAAAAAGGTACACACCAAAAAACAGGCGGACACTTGGTTATTTTTATTTTATGTGTATGGATGTTTTGCCTGCATCTCCGTGTGCACACTGTGTGCTTGCTCAGTACACTCGTCTGACAGAAGAGGGCACTAGCCTTCCCAGAACTGGAGTTATAGATGTGAACCTGCAGGAGGGTGTTGAAAAACAAAATTGGGTCCTCTGCAAGAGCAGCAAGCACATTCAGCTGCTGAGACACCTTTCCAGCTGAATCATCTTTGTGTTTTTGTTGTTGTTGTTGTTGTTGTTGTTGGTGGTGGTGGTGGTGGCGGTAACTGCGCTACTTAAAACTTTTTAAAAGTCTCCTAATATAGTGCTAACCTTGCCTTGTATTCTTAAATGCAGAGGGCCAGGGTGTCCGTTATGAAGAATATATCTGCACTAGATAACCTATGTGCCCCCCAGGGTTTCAGTACTGTTGCTTTTCACCTCAGTATTCACTCACTGGCCAATAATATACATGTAAACAAGGCACAGAAACAAAATGATAGAGGAGTTAAAGTGTTATACCAGAGGCTCATTCTACAGACCAGAGACCTGAATTCCATAGGTTCCATAGGAGAAATAGCTCAGCATATAATAAAAATAATTCATTGTTCCTTAAAAGTTTATGGAACATAACAATCATGAATAAAGAATGATGAGTGTGGTGGTTTGAATGAGGAGCGTCCCCCCACTGGTTCTCAGTTGGTGACCCTGATTAGGGAGATTTAGGAGGTGTGGTCTTGTTGGGGGAAAATGTGTCAGTGGAGGTGTGCTTTGAGATTAAAGTGGCCTCAAGCCGTTTCTAACTCACTTTCTCTGCTTTGCGCTTACATCGAAACGCGACCTTTGAGCTTTGGACCCCTGCTGCCATGCCTGTCCCCTGCTGCCATGCCTGCCCCCTGCTGCCATGCCTGTCCCCTGCTGCCATGCTTCCCCCAGGATGGACTCTTATCCTTCTGGAACCAGAAACCTAAATAACTCATTCTTAAGTTGCCTTGGTTATGGTCTTTTGTCACAGCAACAGGAAAGTAACTAACACAGTGACTACATTTTCCCCCTGTACATCAGATATTTTTCCTAGTGTGTATGGATGAGCAAAGTTCGTGAATAGAAAGCTGATTAAAGAAGTACAAATGTTTAAGACACCTATAAGGAATTATTGCACTTTACTGGAAATCAAATTTATTAAGAAATCAAGTGTGATAACTCACATTTGTAATTTCAGCAGTTGAGAGGCTAGACAGCAAGACCATGAAATAAGAATCAAAATCATAACAAGGGATACATTTTCTCCCATATAGTGAGAAAATAATATAAAGTTACATTTATCATCAGTTGTGGCACAAGCACAAAGGAGTCTTTTGCTGCATTACTAATCAGTATATTAATTATTGTTACTATCTGAAATATTTTCTCAAATAATACCATAAACCTTAGCAACTTTTCATCAGTTTTGAAGAATTATTTCTACATCTTAGAACCAACATTGAGAATACATTCAGAAAAAATTTAAAGTTTATGTAAATATGCTCACTATTCGGTTGTGTCAACTGATGGCAAATTAAAAACCATTTAAGTAATTGCTGCTACAGAAATATGTGTGGACATATTTATCTGATTTATATATGGAGGTATTTTTGTAGCCTATAAAACCCATAAGATTTTAAAGATATTTCAACAGTGTTAAAAGGGTGTGCTCTCAAATTCAGTCCAAACAAAGGGCAGATGAGAAAAGGTATTAAATAATACATAACAATAATATAGTAATGCATTTTAAAATTTCAAAGACAATACATTATAATGCTAGCATTGCTTGTCTTGGAGTAGTAAAGTTATACTTCCAAATCTGTCTGTTTCATTGCAGTGTACCAACTTTCTAACTCTTAAGCAGTGAATATCACAAAACTCAGATTTACCAAGACTGCATTTTCTATATTTTGTATGTTAATAAAGATGTCCATAGTTTTCTGAGTTTAAAACACTAAAATTCAGCTTAATGCACTCACAAAATCACAGTACTATAAATGAGTCATCTGATACCCAGGCACTTATGACCATATGCTTTACGTTTTCAATATCCCATTAAGCATAAGCACCAGCACTTACTCATGGACTCCATAACCTATTCTCAGGAACAGGAACCACTTAATAATAGCCATGAATGCGTCATGCCCTTCCTGTCCCAATCACAGCCACTTGTGGGCACTAATCTCACCTAATTCTGAGCCAAGAAGAATGGCCTGGTGTCCATTGCTAGCTCTAGTCACTGGGCAGTTGCCAGGTGACCTGCGACCTGCTCCACCCCTCCATCCCAGGCCTGCGCTCACTTGCCAGGCCAGTGTCTGTAAGGACCGTCAGTTCAGTGTCTCAGTTTGGGTCCATTTTATTTCTTTCTGTGGTATCAAGTTCTCACATTCAGCATCCTAGCCTTTTAAAAAGTTCATCCTTCTCATTCAAGATTTAGGTTCCTTTCAATTCAGATATATCTTTTTGAGTCCTTACCAAGGCTTATTCAATCAAGCCAGAATCACAGCTCTCCATCCCGCTGACCTAATCCAGCAATACTTTCTGTCATATTTAGTGCTATCGTATCAGATATGGTGCTTTTAAAACAAACTAGGCAGAAACTAACCACAAGTAAGACCTGGCCTGCTTCAGAGTTGAGTCTGCAGTGTTGCCCCTTTGAGCATCTCTGCTGTTTTTCTTCTGTAGCTGCAGCCTCAGCCAATGGTCATAACCCCAACTGTGCTGTGTTCCAACACCAACAAAGACTCAGAAGACTTTCAGCTAATGAGTTAATTAACATTTAACAATCTACCTAGAAAGTAAAACAAACGTAGCAAGACGGAATTTTAGAGTGGATGGAAAAGGTTTTTTTTTCCCTTCTGCATTAAAATGTTCACGCAACTGTATCACACGCGTAAATATTATGCATGCCATTTTTACAGTTTCCATCTGCTGATGATAAACATGAAGTTGATTTTATAATTTGGTTCTAATAAAGCCAGAGTCATATGTGAGAATGTATTTTTCACATTGCTGCTGTTGGTTATGAGAACTGAGAAAAGATGAATCAGAATAACATAAAACATTCCTATTACCAGGAAAACATCCGGACTTACATGTCTTATCAATAAAGAACTATTTTCATGAGCATTACTCTAAAAACACAGTCTTCCTGTGTTACATGCTTCCAAGAGTTCCTCCCCTGTTCACTACTAATTCACCCATCCATACCTGCATTCAATCAAACATACATGAGTTCATACTTAATTGTTCACCAAGAGAGCGTATATTAAGCACTTTGGGATTTTGATGATTTAGGTTGCTTTTTAATTATGTGTGTGTGTGTATGTGTGTGTGTGTGTGTGTGTGTGTGTTGGGGGGAAGGCATATATATGCACACTGTTAATGCAGCTGAGAGGCCAGAAAAAAGTGTTGTATTCCCTGAAAGTGGAATTATTGACAGTTGTGAGCTATACCATATGGTATTAGGGACAAAACCCTGGCCTTCTGGTTGCGAGTATGGACTTTTAACCAGAGTCCTATCTCCAGAACCCGCAGGCAATTTCAAGTAAGTCTCCGCAAAAGTTGTCAATTTGTTTACGTATGTGTCTGCCTTTGGCCACAGCTAATAAGTGCAAGGATATGCCTGTGAGCTCTTTGTTTCTTCTTATGTTACTAAGAATAATTTTTGGAGCCTTTAATGTATTTATATAGGTTTGGAAATTTGGTTTGCAACATTAAATAGGCTTCTTTACTCTTGGTGTACAAATCCCATTATGTCTTATTATCAAAACTTATGGACTGCAGGGTTCTGCATAATAGAGTGGGATGGATTCACAATGGTAGGAGAGAAACTTAGGAGGGAGAGGAACAAAGATGTAGAGCGAGTAGACAAAGAGCTGCAGAGAAGCTACCTGTGTATCGTGCTCTGACCACATATGGCTACAACAGCGTTTCAGTCTAGAAATACACATTGGCATTAGCTCTGTGTTCACAGAGACTCTGCCCTGTTCCTACCTGAATATAATCACTTTGAACAGACCCCCCAGGCCTAGTCTGGCTACAAGCTTTGCTATTTCCCAAATGCCAGCCTTTCTGAAACAGCTCTTGACCATCTCAGTCTCAAGTGTGCATCTGAGAATGCTGCAGAGGCGGCCCAGTTAAATTTAAAATGCCTGCTTTGGGGAAAGCGGGGGAAATGGAAGCAGGCTATGTCTTTAGTGCGACTAGACTCAAATTGTTCTCGATGGTGTTTGTTTGGTATAGTTTTAAAAAGACACAGAGGGAAAAGAACACACATGTCTAGATTGCACCGTCATCTCCAGGGTGAGGGCAGCAAGCATTTCAGAAGATCGGAAGACACAACTGCACAGGCACCCCAGAGACCCAGTCTGGCTACAAGGCTTTGGCAGCTCGCCCACTCCTCAGATACGGTGTTGCAGGGCTGCTCAGTGTGTACAGTGATTCACAGGGGGAGGGCAATCAGCCAGCTCAGCTGAGAACGTCAAGGCAGAAGCTCCAGGGTGGCTGCCCTCCCAGCTGCAGAGTAAGTCTGTGAGGACCTTCAAGACTGTGCTGGCTGAATTCATGAGCCTGCTGAGCCTTCTGTGCTCAGGGACAGTTAGACACTCTGGGAATGCCCACATGAACAGAACATATGGCCACAATAGTGAAAGGAATACAGACGCGTAAGGAAACTTGTGCAGCAACCAGACCAATGTTGGAACGCCTTCCATCTGCAGGCTATCCGGTGCTTTCCAAACTAGTGTACCCACTGACACGTTTCTGAACGTTGTGGGTAAGGAATGCGGTTCCCAGTTTTGTGGCGGCAATGCGTAACACAGAGCCTAGGTAATGTCCTCATGTAATCAAGGGCTTTAGTCATGTCGCTCCCCCTGGGAGGCCTGTTCTAACCTCTCTACATTGACTGGACACTCATCCATCATTCTCTCATTCTTTCTCACCGCTTCCTTTTTGGAGAATCCATATTAACACATCAGGTTAGGCAGTGTCCTGCGTATTAGCCCCCCCTGTCAAGAGTATGAGCTTCGAGAGAGTAAGGCCCTTGGCAATCTGCTTTACAGTTATAACCCGAGTGCCAAGAACCATACATTGCAGACAGAATAGAAGCTCAGTATAGTCATTCAAATAGTATTTATTAACAATGTTCTGTAAGTAAAGATATGTAGAAATACTGTATTGGCTGAAGAGTGTGACTGATGCAGGGAACGCTATGAACTTCCATGGAGAAACCAGCCGTGGCTACTGAAAGGTTGGGAGAGGCTGTATACAGCATGGCCCTGGGAGTGTAGGTAAGACTTTGACAGTTCTGGAAAATTCCCAGAGGCTGTAGGTAACAGAACACACGAAGTGAGCAACCAGGAGTAGGGGCAGAGGCATTCTTCCTATACTTAACTCACTAACTGTTGGTAGCATTTGCCAAGCGCGTATTCCGTGCCAGGGAATAATAAGACACAGCTATGGTATTGAACATGCAATGAGGTAGCTTGGATTTAAGTGTTAAATCTTAGTATCAAGAAGCAGGATTTTAGTCTGTGCTCCCTGAGGAAAGTCATGCCCTGGATGGTGTCCTGGCTGCTGTGGGATCAAGATGTCGACCTTTCGGATCCTGTAGCACCAAGTCTGCCTGCACACTGCCTATGCCACGGTGACCATGGACTAACCCTCTGAAACTGTAAGCCAGCCCCAAGTAAATGTTCTGTTTTATAAAGAAATGAAAGTCACGAGCTGAGGGATTAAAGTTATTAAGAAAAAAATAACGAAAGTGAAAAAAAAAAAAAACAGAACTAAAGAGCTGTGATTCTCAGACGAGACCTCTTTTTCTTTGTAATTAGTAATATCTGGACAGTGGTGGCACATGCCTTTTATCCCAGCACTTAGAAGGCAAAGGCAGGCGGATCTCTGTGAGTTCAAGGCCAGTCTGGCCTGCGAAGCGAGTCCAAGACAGCGCAGACTACACAGAGAAACCTAGTCTTGAAAAACAAAAACAAAGTACCTAAAAATTTTCTGCATAGGCTTTTAATAAATCCTAACAAAATACAACAGGTAAAAATATTATTAATGACATATATTTTGCTTCACAATAGGCCATCACATTATTTTTAATGATAGAGACTCCAAACTTACCAATTCTGAGAGGCTACTGATCCATAACCCAAACTCATTCTTGATGAAATCCATGAAAGAAATACTAGTGACGGTCTTGGCTGTCTTTTTAGACAACAGGATGGTTACAGTATCAAGTTCATTTTGAATAGTACATGCTATTTGGTCACATGACCTGGTATTGTCATTGATAACTGAGATGAACTCTCTAACAGCCAATAACCAAACCTTGACTGCATAATCACTGTTCGCTGCCCTCTGATGAGGGAGGGTTTTGCTTGTTTGTCTGCTGGTTTGCTTTTTAAAAATACAGGGCCATATATAGAAAGACAAAAAATACGTGCATCAAGTAAGAAATGAAAAAAATGTTTAAATACCACAAAAAAAAAAAGATAATTTTCACATATCTCTCAATGCTAAGTATTTTTTTAGGTTATATTATTTCATGCTTTACAAATGGTATAAAGAGTTTCTTCTTTGCAGATGGGAAATGCAAACTAAAGTCTGGTAAGTTGCTTAGAAAGTGTCATAAACTAAACTTGATCATGTAAAGTTATTATTTTTTAAAAGTGGGTACAATGACCACAATGGTGAATCAAGGGGCAGACTTACTGCAGGCATGCCATTGAAAAGCATTAATTTAATCCAAGTATTTTTATGAACCAAAGTAAAGAATTTGATGGAGAATGTATTTTAGCACAAAGATAAAAAATGTTGATTTCTACATTTTGATTTTGTTTTGAATGTAAATCTAAAGTTCCCTTGCAGGGCACATTAACAAGGAGAGAGAATTTATTGTTGTTGCTGCTTTGATTTTGTTTCCTTTTTAAAGAGACATTTATTCTTATTTTAAGTTCATGGGTGTTTCGCTTGCATATATGTCTGTGGATTATATGGGTGCCTGGTACTCAAAGAAGCTAGAAGATGGCATGAGGCAGTTGTGAGCTGCTGTCTGGATGCTGAGAATCAAACACAAGTCTTCTGGAAGAGCAGCAGTTCCCTTTACTTACTGAGCTATCTCTCCAGACCCTTTGACTTTGTTTCTTAATAGAACGACAAACTTATGCTGGAGAGATGGCTCAGAGATTAAGATCACTGACTGTTCTTCCAGAGGTCCTGAGTTCAATTCCTACCAACCACGTGGTAGGTCACAACCATCTACAATGTGATCTAATGATTCTGACATGCCGGCAGAACACTATATATAAAATAAATATGCAAATCAATCAAACAAACAAAAAAAAATGACAAGCTTGTGACACAGGGAAAAATGAATAAGTTTTTTTTCTCTTTAAATTCACACTTAACATCTAGGCTGCATGTATCCTCCGCACCAAAACACTCAGTTGTTCTCTGTTATCCTGGTGCTGGTCATCGTATCATAATCTCATTTCTGGTCTGGCCATGCTGCACTGAAATCATGAAAATACTAGGCACCAACATCAACTTGATGCTTAGAGTGGCAACCATACTTTAAGTCATCTATTTAAAGCAGGTTAATACATATTGTATTGCACAACCAACAAACCTTTTCTTTAATGAGCCAGACATTAAACATTTTATATTTGTGGGCTATTCAATTTCCTGTAACCAGTCAATTCTGTCATCCTAGTACAGACAACATGTAAATGAATAAAATTGGTTGCAAGTCTATAAAATTCTATTTATGAAAACGACTGACAAAGAGGGGTTGGCTTACCACAGGCTATAGTCTGATAAACCGTGATCTATAGGCTGGATGATAGCTATGAAAATAGAATTGAAACATAATGACACATTTTTGTTGTCTAGTTATTGGGCCACATAACTCATCTCTTTCTGCTCTTGCCTCTTCTGCTATATTTAGGTCTTCTGATATTTACAGCTTACCTTTTCTTCTCTTGGGGAGGGTGTTTGGGGACTAGCCCATCCCCTCACACATGCTGTACCATTAAATCACATATCTAGCCCCTGTTGTCTTTTTTCCTAATATACCTACTATTTATGGGTAGTCAAGCTGCGCAGTTGTCAAGGGATGCTTCTTATGAGGCCATCCATAAGGGATTACAGAATATCAATGAACAAATAGGATATATGTGTCAATTAAGTCAGATTTCTATAAAAGACAGGCAAGTTGTAAATTGGTCTTGTTCTAACCAAACGCAGCAGCTCCCATCAGTTAAAATACTAAAAAGCCCTTTGTTTCACCTCCTCTCACCTCTGCTGACGATGTTAGCATTGTACACACCGTGATGTCCTTTTCAATGTACAGGCAGAACTAAATTTGTCTACACACACACTGTCCCCAGTCCCCAGTCCCCAGTGAACTGCTTGAAATTGCAGTCACTGGTAGCAGAAATACTGATGCTGCATAAAGCATAGTATAACTATTGTTCATCAGGGACGACTGATTGATTTTATCACTTAAATTTAAAACCCCTCTAATATGTTTCCTCGGAAGTTATCTGGTTCAGAAATTGTCGTAGCAAGGCAATTATGATCAAGTTTTAATGTTCTATAATGTTTCATGCAGGTAATAAATCTCTCACTTTGAACATAATGAAACAGGTATACATATAATTGAAAACTATGGCCCCAATAAGAAAACGTTGAGCAGATAATTAGCCTCCCTGGGGTATTCATGCATCTTTCTGTATGTCTCTTGGTAGCCTTCCAGTACATGTTTGTTGATTATAAAAAGGAAATAGGCTTTGGGTCTACTGGCTCTGAAGAATCAATGAGCTGACTTTGAAAATGTTAAATATCACCAATTTTCTGATAGGAGAAACAGAGGAATTTCTGATAAAATTGCCACTAGTTGATAGATATAGAAGGCCGATATTTATTAAAAATAGTACATAAATTCACTTTGAATGGGAGCTGTGTGAACTTTTCACTTGATAAGCAAGGAGGGGATAGAGAACGCAGCACATTGGAGGCTCCTGCATGTCCAGGCTTTTATACCCAGCTTCAGCCACTGAAATCCACGACAGGTCTAGTGGGTGCTGCGTATGTCCACCATTGACTGCCGGTAATGCCACAGGGAACTGGGGTGACAAACGGCAAACTCAGACTGTATTTCAAAGTGATCAAGGCACTACAAATGTATAGCTCCAGAAAGTAAAGATAGGCGATAAAGCACTGGGAATAAATAAAAAAAAAAATACGAAAAAGAATCAGATTTAGGCATAGAAGGGAAAAAGTGAAGTTCTAAAGGCTGCCTTATAGAAAATGAAACGACCAATTTCAAAGGTATACACCGGCTTGGGGATTAATGCATGTTCACTAAGACCCTTAGAGTTTAATTTTTTTCAGGGTAGAAAAGAGATAACAAAGGAGATTTTTTTTTCCTTCAAAAATCAAAGAACAGGCAGCCTTGGACGAGGGGCCCCCTAGGCCTTATTTTAGTCTACATGCAGATGCAATGATGAAGCTTTTGTAGGCTTTCTTGAGAGTCTTTGAAACGGAGTTTGTTTTAAACAATCAGATTCACCAAGCACAAAGGGAAAAGCTCCAACCTTTCTTTCAAGTGGTCTGAGCTGAACCACGGGAAGTCAGCATGGGGGTCTTCTAGATCTGAGAGAAGGGGAAGCTTGCTGAATCCCACAGTCAGGGTGGCCAGAAATAAAGGAGAGTCAATGGGAGGGAGAGTGCAAAGGGAAGATAAAGATGAAGTTTTGAAATATGGAGGAAGGTGGGGGTAAGGAGGGAGGAATTGATGCTGGTGTGCTATTTCAGGTTGTCACCAACCGGGATTTGATGGCCCTGTGACTTAACATGCTTGCTCCCGAATGTGATTTCTGCACCAAACATGGCTGGGCACCCTTACTTGGTAGACAGTGATCATAAAAGACGCTGGATGACCAGGCTTCCTATCTCCTGACCTGACAAATCACCCATGTGGCCCCGGCACATACCCAGAATGCTTCACCAACTTAACAGAAAAGGAAACTCAATCCCAGACGTGCTCCAGCATCCTTGGCATTTGGGGGAAAGATGATAGAAGCTTTTCCTGTGTGTGAGCTGCACGAAGATTACAAGAAAGCAGGAGCACAGAGTGAAATGGATGTCTGTAGAATCCAGCGCTATCCCATGCTACTATTGCACCCTGGACACATGGGAGTGGGAAAGCCATGAGTGCGTGCTTTTGTTCTCTCTCTCTGTCTCTACAGTCTGAAGCTTGAAGGAAGGAAGGATGGAGGCCGAGGCGATGTGGCAGGAGCCTGAGGAATCGGAGCGTAGACTAGAGCAGACAACAACATTGATTGCTTCACTAGAGCAGGTGGAGTGCCAGAAATGACTTGTGAAAATGTTCTCTAACTTTCTATCAGAATCACCTGGCAGTGGTCCCAGGCTAGAGAATGTCTCTCTGAACAGCAAGTCCTGGTCTGTAGTGTTTGCCAATTTCTGTGGTGTAAATATTCCCAATTCCACCAATTTTAGGCTACCAACATAGAGTCACTGAACACAGCTTTGAGGAAGATAGAAGGAGCCTGTGACCAGCTGGTTCCAATATAATACCACCTGGAGACTTGTTACAAGCGCAGACTTTTTGGGTGCCATCCCTAGCGTTCTGATTGGTAGTTCTCACATGGCTGATGGACCTACTACAGGGACCACATTCTGAGAACCACTAGTCTACGAGGAGAAACCCTGGAGATAATAATAAGTACAGAGAGAAACTGAAAAGCTGTGGCATTGTGATCAGTTAAAGACAGTCAAGGAAAGGAGAAAAGGTATGTGTGTGCACACCGGGCTATCAGGACAGTTACCTGAAGGAAGAGTGTTGGTGGTTGGGAGACAGTGATCTCTGGAGAACTCCTCCCACTTCCCCCCATCCCAACCCCATTCTCGGCTTCATCTGAGGCTGATTCTAAGGGACAAAACACAAAACAAGTACAAGAAATTAAGGGAAAGCACGATTCCACCTGATCCTGTATAAAATGATAGCATACATAATTGGATAACTTTATAGTAATCCCACGAAGCAAGCTGAGGCTAAAAATTGCCCATTTGCTCCAAAAATGCATTAAGAGCTTTCAGGGACGTTTTCGTTTGATTTTTGAAGTCTTGGAAGCATTCATGGCCCTAGGATAAACCAGGGTGACATTGTAGTTGTGATGATGACAGGGCCTTGCTGTATTCATAACCATATTGTGGGAGAGAGTGTGACACAAACGAAGCTTGTCATAGTAGCGATGAGGTAATGCGTGAGGTTTAGATGTGAGTGGCCTTTGTTTGTTTAACCTATGCTTTGGAGAAAGAGACACTGATTGTGAGCAGTGCTTTGATGGGGAGACCATCATACTGCAAGACCCTGTTCAGTAGCTCCACTAAGTAATAACATGATGGGCCACAGGATTTGAATTGGTCAATATTAAATACAACATGAAATCTTGGCATCTTTTCTTTTCCTTGGAATATTCTTATCCCTGCCATCCACACGTTTGCTCCTTTAATTCATTTGTCCTCTACTTATGTTTCTCCATGTTGGAAAAGCCGCTTCAAATCTTCCTCTCTTCCTCTCTCTCTTCATACTTGCATTTTTTCCTCAGAGCACCTGAAAGATCATGGCCTAGGTATTTACACTCTGTCTCATAATAAAATGATGGCTCCTTGAAAACAGAGGTTTGTCTGTCTTATTCCTTGTCATAAACCATGTGTGTGACTATCCCTGGCTCATGGGAAAAGCTTGACAAATTCATCAGGCCCCATATGTACTTGGCTGGCACCATTTTCCAGATGAAGGAATGAATTCAGAAACTTGAGTGACTTGCATAGGACAACAACTCAAATGATGGCATCAAGACACACAATCGGATCTTTTAGCTGCTGTTTCAGCAGATTTATGTCACTTCTGTACAAGCATAATGTGACACATACATCTGAAGAGCATAAGACATGATGTTGGCTTCAGGGAGTTGGACTGGGATTTCTATCTTGGCTCTGTCTCTTTTTAGTCTCTCACCTTCTGCAGCCTTCACAGCCTCTTCGAGCTGTTTCCTCTTTATGAAGTAACAACGAGTGCTTTTGGGTTAGCAAGGTCAGCTTTCACACCCTGGTGAATAGTGGTGAGACTACAAGAGTGGAAGAAATGAACAAAGGAGTGAGGTAGCAGGAAGCAGGAAGCAGGGGTGCAAGGGAGGAGAGCTAAACGCCTCTCTGGGCTTTGCTCTCCTTGTAGACTGTATAAGAAACATATTTTTCTTAGTTAGGGGTGAGGGTGGGGTGGGGCAACACCCAGCTTCTGGGTGTAAGGAGGACTCATCAAGAGATGTTTCTGAGGTGTGTGTTTTAACAATGGAGGAGAGCAGCTGGCCAGCAAGGTCTGTAGGTACTGTGGTCCCTCAAAATAGATAAACCTGGGGTAATGGAAGTGTGTAGTGGATTAAATGCCCAAGAGTGAGGAGCCTGTGAACGTATTAAAGGAAAATAAAGATTAACTTTGGAGAATGGTTCAGGAGGAAAAAGGACTGGGCAGACACAGAAGCCGTAGTCTAATCCCTTTAGAAGGTCCTGTGGAGCCAGGATGGAGACATTATCAAGAACCCAAAGTCTGGGGTTGTCATTCAATAAAAATTATTTTACTGTTAGCTTCTAATGTTAAGAAAAGGCTTTTAAAAATAAATAAAATATCTGATAATATTTAATAAAATTACATATGCCCTCTGCATCACTCGATTCTTGGATGCTTCATCAAGACCTTCTTTAGGGACCGAGATTAAAGAAGAAACAAAGTAGGTGAGCTGGAATAACAGCTCAAGGAAGTTGGGACACTGCTCATAGCTTGTTGGAGTAGGACCATTAAGGGAAAGAACCACAAGAATGGAAGAAATGCAGCTGATGGAGAGTAGAGAGCAGACACTAGTTTTTATGAAGAAAAGGAGTAGGGAGGAAAGGGAGAAAGAAGTGAGTTAGAAAAGGGAATGCTGGGAAACAAAAAGGCCCAAACAGTCACCTTTATGGAATCCATGTCTCCACACTGGGCATTCCAGAAGGGAGAGGAGCATCACCACTGACTATATACCACCGAAACAACTTATGGTAGGAATCGTCACGTCAAAGTGACATTACAAACAAGTACTCAACAGAGTTCTTAAAAGACGAGACACAAATGGCTGAGAAACTCTCCGCGACATCCTTAGCCATCCGGGAAATGCAAAGCTAAACGACTCTGAGATCTCATCTAACACCAGTAAGAATGGCTAAGATCAATAACACAACTGATAGCTTCTGCCGGTGAGGGTGTTCGGGGTGAGTGGAACACTCATCCATTGGTAGTGGAAATGTATTAGTACACCCACTATGGAAATCAGTGTGGCAGTTCTTTGGGAAGCTGAGAATAGATCTACCTCAAGATCCAGCTATAGCACTCTTGGGCAAATAGTCAAAGGATGCTACATTCTGCTAGACACTTTTGCTTATCCGTGTTCATTGCTCCTCTATTCATAACAGCCAAAAAATTGGAAACAGCCTAGATATCTGTCGATGGAGACTAGACAAAGAAACTGTGGTACATTTACACAATAGAATATTATCCATCTGTTAAAAACAATGAAACTCACTGGTAAATGAACTGAACTTGAAAACAATCATCCTAAGTGAGCAAACCTAGACCCAAAAAGGCAAGTATGGTATATCCTCGCTGATATGTGGATGTTAGCTCTTAAGTCCTTGATAAGCAGGCTACAATCCACATAACCATAGAAGGTAAGTGGAGAGTAAGGGACTGGAGACAGGAAGGGTCTCCTGAGGAAGGGGAAATAGAGTATATAATTATGGATTAACTGGAGTGATGGACTGAAACAAGAGGATTACACGTAGAAGGGAAGGGAAGATGGGAGTGGTGGTGGTGGTAAGGGAAGGACTTCAGGGAGGGACAGCTAAAACTGAAAGCCAGTTTAGCAGTCATATGGAAACCTACTATCAAAGCTTCTTAAAATATATGCATCTATTACAGAAATCTCAGTGGAATCACTAAATATGGAGGCCATGAAGCTCCAACTAGACATCTCTTGTCACTAAATGGAAATTCCAGTGCCAGAAATGGATAACATTTCATTGAATTGTTGGCCAAAGAGGGCCACCCATGGAAAACCCCAAACAATCAGGTTATTGCTAAGTCTATTGGCTTCTGAATGAAAACTGATGGTAAGGCCCTATTGATTAAAAACAACACCTACAAAACTTATTGAACATGAAGAAGTCAAGCTAGTCCCTACCTAGAGCCTTTACCCCTACTGACTATGTTCATCATACTGGAAGGTATTCTGGATGTTACCAAAGGAGAAAGGTAAACACCAACCCAACTACAAACGCTTTGATCTACAATGGTCTTCATGATATGCTGGTACAATAGTGGCACAAAAATTATGGGAGAAGCCAACCACTATCTGATTGAATTTATGACCAACTCCACAAGTTGGAACCCATCCCTGACACTGCTCAGCTGGGCAAGAACCTATGACTAGATACGCCATAGACCTAGGGGAAAATCAAATACTATTTTTCTTCTAAAGGAATATAGCAAAATAATGTCTCTTAACGACGTTTCTGCTATGCTCACAGATCAGTATCTTTTAAAAAATATATTTTATTAATTTATTCATATTACATCTAAATTGTTATCCCATCCTTGTATCCTCCCATTCCTCCCTCCCTCCCATTTTCCCCTTACTCCCCTCCCCTATGACTGTGACTGAGGGGGGACCTCTTCCCTCTTTATATGCTCATAGGGTATCAAGTCTCTTCTTGGTAGCCTGCTATCCTTCCTCTGAGTGCCACCAGGCCTCCCCATCCAGGGGATGTGGTCAGATATGGGACACCAGAGTTCGTGTGAAAGTCAGACAATATCTTGCTCAGCTATTATTAAAGAAGCTCCCTTCTGCAGTAAACTGGAACAAATACAGAGATGCGCAAGTGGACAAGGTGCTGCAGGTGAGAGATCTTGGACGACTCAGTCAGAAATAGCGTGTCTTCATCAAATCTCTCCCCTTATGGCTCAGGGAACTTTGTAGAAGAGGAGACAGAAATGTTGTAAGGATCAGTGGGGATGGATGACACCAAGGCAGGAAGGCCTTTTAGATACAGCAGGACTGATGCTCGTATGAGCTGTGGCAGCAGCACAGGGCCTGCACAGGAGGTCTAAGCCAGATGGCATCCCAACACCATAAAGGGAAGTGGACACAAGGCCTAACCTAGAAGCTGTCTCCAATAGCTCTCTATCCAATACCGATCTCCAATCACCCACAAAGGAAAGAATGCTTTTTTTTAATCAAAGGAGTCTCACCAGGTATACAAAACACACTTAAGAGAGAAGAGGATGCACAAAAATGGAACTTTTGGGAGGGGTTTGGGTTTTTGTTTTGTCTCATAATGCCTTGTTTGGGCACTTGCTTAACTTATATGTCTTTTGTTTGTATGTTAGGATTTCCAATTTTGTGTTTGGGATTTCTGTTTGTGAGGGGGTGTGTCTCTGAGTTTCTATGTGTTTCCTAAGCTTTCTCTTTGTCTCTTCGTCCCCCTCCCCCCCCTCCGTTCATTTGTTTTATCCTATTCTGCTTTTGTTTGTTTGTTTAGTTCCTTGTTTGTTTTTTCTGAAGAAGGAGACAAAGAAAGATTGTAGATTTGGATGTGTCGGAGGTGGGGAAGAATTCAGAGAGGAGAAACTGTGATCAGAGTATATTGTATGAATAAACTCTGTTTTCGCTTAAAGTTAAAAATCAATATGTAAATGTAGTATACATCCCAAGCTGTGTCAAGAGTCTGAGTCAATAGTCTCTTCAAAAAGGTGAAAATCTCCGACAGCCCGAGGCCTACATCAGAGAACAACACGGTGTCCTCAGGTTCTCACTGTCATGGGGCTGAGGCTGCTTTCCTCTCTGTGCTATGTAACCTTCAGTGTACTCCTCATACTCCTTTGCAGGGAAAAAGATCTCATGACTAGTGGAGAGTAATGAAAATAACATCTGGCGACATCTGGGCTTAGCTTAGAATGCCATTCTTTTCCTAATTTCCTCCACCTTGCCTACTTGCCCCAGGGAGAGGAACACGGCAGGAGCTCCTGCAGCCACAGTCCAACTCAAGTGGCAGATGGAAAGAGGGTAATGTGGGTTCTCAAAAATATCAAGCTGCCATTTTAGCACAAGACTGCTTATGATCAGCCCCTTACATTTAAGGACATAAACTTCTGCTATCTATACTTACTTAAACATACATCATACGTTTACACAAACATATAAACTGTAAGGGAGATAATATGACTATTGTTTTGCTATTATATCCAAAGTACTACATAGACAGCAAAGAAAAAAGCTAAGAAAATATATTCATCTTTATTATTTTAACTGACTTCTTATATATTTTAATTAAATTATAGTCTTACCACTTTCCCCTTCCCTTTCCTTTCTTCAGCTCCTCCCAAGTCCTTTTCCTCCAATGCATTTTTACTTATTTGCTTTATGGGCACCTGCAATTGCGTTTCTGTAGATATGTGCACTGCCTGTATATCTACTCTCTGCAGAAACCAGGTGAATGGATCAGATGCCCTGAAACAAGAGTTACTATTATGAGCTGCCCTGTGGGTTCTGGGAACTGAACCATGGTCCTCTGAAGAACAGTATGTACTCTTAATTGCTGAGCCATCTCTCCATCCCCTTTATAAGAATTTTATTTAGTTTTTTTTTATTCCATAATTAATGCAACACAGATGATTTTGATTGTGTCCACCTACCACTACCTTCCTCCAACTCTTTCTAGTCCCTTCCTCATCCATTTCCCTCCCAACATGGAGACATTGACTCATAAAAACTTAGAAACAACATACCAAAAGACAAATGAGAATTAGGGAGTGTTTACAGCTTGGATCTTAAATGCTTCTCAGTTGCTCATGTGTTGGTGGTGCTGTGGAAATGGCAGATATGTTCAGAGGTCAAGATTTAGATGGCAGAGGTAGGTCAATGGAATGGGTACTCAGAGGGTGTCCATGCCCTTCATCTTCCTCCCACCCTTGTCCCCCCTCTCTGCTTCCTGACTACCATAAGTCAACACCTTCCATCTGTCATGTGTTCCTCACTCTGATGCTCTGTCTCACCACAGTCCCAGAAACAACAGAGCCAAGTGATCGTGGACAGAACCTCTGAAACTGTGAGCCCAAACAAATATTTCTACCTTGTTTATTCTGGGTTTTTGTCACAGCTAAGAAAACATACTCATATATTGGAGGCCTAGGTACATAATAATATGACTGGGAAATTTGGTAATATAACATTTAATGAAGAAGAGGCTCTAGCAAGCAGCGAAAATTAAAATTATTTCTCCAGCATGAAGATTGTAATTTTAGTTGAGGGACACTTTTTTTTGGTAGACTTAGTTACTCAGAAATCATGATGTCTTGAAAATGTGAAAAATATGCAGAACCATTTGTAGAGAAAGAAAATATTTCAAGACAGATGAGCATAAAAAGGAAGCGCTGTCTGCCTTTTAAAGGTTGTGAGAGGAGAAGATCCTGTTAAATGACCTGTAGAAAATTCTCTAAAGAGATAAAGCTGAGGGATCTAAGAGCAAAGCAAACATTCTTCTTAGAAACATCAAATAGCACATGCAGGGGGAGAGACGAAGTGGGAAATCAAAACACGAGGCTAGACTCAAGATTCAGGCAGTCAGGGAGAAGCAGGGATGCTGGGGCGCTGGGGAGGGTGTGTGCATGTGCACGCACCCACACATAATATGTGATAGGTTAAAATACACCAAGTTTTTCTTTAAGATGAATTTATTAAGAACCATAAAACCATAAAACAGCCTGTACTAAATTCTCTTTCCCTACTACTTAGCTATAACATAAATATATATGTCTCTCTTCTCTATGTAGAATTTACGTTTTTAGGAATACATCATTTGCAAATGCATAAGAGCAAAAGCCCTCCAACATCCCTCATCTGTAAGTCCGTACCCCTCTAAACAGCTTGGCTGCACTTTCATACCTTTTTCTTCATGTCTATTGACTTATTTTTATGCTGTTTTTTTAAAAAAAAACTGTGTTTATCTCCATTTCTGTTCAATAAAGCTAGGAGCTCCGCTAAGGGCTAGCCCATGTTTTATTTTTTTTGTAGTTCCCACCTTAGCTTATCAAATACAAGATCATATGAAGAAAATTGTCCCTGCTGGGGAAGAAGGAGAAGAAAAGAAAAGAAAAACTGGCATCAATTGATTAGAAAAAGAGAAAGACCAAAGCAGAAAGCAGAATACAAATATCTTGGTAGGATGTCCAGAGTCAAACTGCTAATGGCAGCTAGGAGAAGCCTCGACACAGCGCGCAGACTGCCATGATGCAGGACTGCTTATGCTACCCAAGGGCTTTGCTGGTTCAGTTTGTATCCCAGGTCTAGCTCATGCTGCATCATAGTGGGATGGGAACAAGGAGAAGCCATGCAGTCATCGCTCTCCACTTTGGAAAGCAGATGAGATATAATCTGAATTTTAAAAATTTTTAAAAAGAAAAGAAAAAAAAAAGCAGACTGGAAAGATACCAGCTAAACAACTAGTTATACATACAAGGTAAGTAGTTTTTGATTTGAGGTTGGAAAACACAGCTTTATGTCATTTGGTCTGTAACCAACATTGAAACTTTGGTTGCAAAAAAAGAAACTGTACAATCCATAAGATAAATTTCTATGAAAATAGGTGAGGATCCATTGCACAGAGAGATACCTTACCAATAACAGTGTAAGATATCAGCCATGCACTGTTGGGATGCTAATTCTAATCCCGCCCACAACTGCCTAGCATTGTAGAATAAAATGGAAAGTCAGTTATAGAAATCTATCAAAACAGATGATTGTGTAGTATTTCACAAATTCTGCAATGACGTTTGCATGGAATCTTTTCTATTAACCGCATAACAATTCTTAGATCCAAAAACTTATGGACCTGTCCAATGGATTCCAATAACAGTCTATATCTATCTTCTTGCTCCAGATGGATAGATTCTTATTTCTCAGTAAACAATAGCTTAGTGTTCTGGTTTTCTTTTCAGTTGCTGTGGAAAACACTGACCAAAACCAACTTGGGGAATAAAGAACTTATTTCATCTTACTCTTTACAGTCCAGCGCTACGCAAAGCCAAGGCATGAACACATGGCAGGAGGCAGAAGCTGAGAACATGGAGGAATGCTGCTTGCTGCCCCATTTCCTCAGGTTTTTGTCAGTTATGTTTCTTTTATTGCCCAGGCCCAGCTGCCTAACGATGGTCCCACTCACAGTGTACTGCACCCTCCAACATGGATCAGCAATCAAGACTGATCTGATAGAGGCAATCTTCTAACCAAGATTCCCTATTTCCTGTTGTGTCATCAAATTGACAGCCAACATCAGCCATCATGTAACTCGGGCAGCCATTTCTCAACATTTCAAAGACAACTTTCCTTTATTACCACATGTTTATTTGTCACATTATGTTCTAATAGGGAAAAATACATGCAAGAAGGCCACTTGGAGTTTGAAATTACTTTATGTATCTTCATTGAGTGTCCCCACAGACATTCTTTATTTATTTTCTGGACAGTGTTTGACTACTTATTTCCACATTTTACTTAACTTTGAAGCTATTTTTGACAACGGATGACTAGATTAGAAACTTTTATTTGGTTAACATAGGCATAAATGTGGATTTATTACTTCAATGCAAAGGAAAACTATAAAAACTCATCATGCTTTTATCCTAGTCCTGAGGAGGATTTTTTCTTTGTTTGTTTAGTTTCTGTTTGTTTGTTTGGTTGGTTGGTTTTCAAGACGGGAATTCCCTATGTAACAGCTGGCCTGGAACTCATGATATAGACCAGCCTGGCCCTGAACTCATAGAGATCCTCTTGCCTTTGTCTCATGAATACTGGGATTAACAGTGTGTGCCACCACCACCTAGCAAGAAATAGTTTTCTTGCGCTAAGATGTTGACAGTAGAGAAATGCTTCTACCGTAAGTCAAGAATTTAAGTCTCTATGCCATCTCCTTAGGATCCATATTACCTTGCTTTGTCCTTTGTGTTTTGTGTGTATAGTGTTGTAACTATAATGCATGGGAATGGAGCTCAGTAGTACAACGCTTGTCTAGAATATGTGAAGCGCTGAGTTTGCTCTACAACACCCAAAGAAAAATGATGGGCATTGGTGGGAGTATTACTTGATTTTGCCAGTGGAAATCATAAAGATCAAGCCATAGGTGTAACAGCATAAGCCATGAGTCACTGATTGCTTCCTGGTCTTGTCCATTAGTGAAATGTTCTCTAGCAGTTAAAAGAGTCAGTGTGAATTATAGCTGTAGCTCTCAGGTTGTGTGAATCCAATTTTTAAAAGGGTTTAAAGAAAACAATGAAACTACACGTCAGGTGCAGTAAGTCGAAGGTTAGGTTATACGAGGGCTTTCTTGATGTGGCATTTCCCTTTCCTCTGTTCATAAACAGGTCTCATCAAAATTAAATGTTGGAAAACGCTTGGTGTTTGTTCTCTTCTTTGCTGCTATTTTTCCAGATTTTATATTTGTTCTCTTTTTAAAATTTAATTTGTATGTTCTGTGGTGCTGGGGATCAAGTAGGAGCTTCTGGTCATGTTTGGCAAATGTCCCCAAGTGGAGCTAACTCTCCACCTCATTTGCCTGTAATGTAGGAGAAGTTACACTAAGAAACTGCTGACAGTGTCACACTACTTTGGATGGGACTGGCTTTGAGATCCTACTATTTAACTATCCTTAAAGTCAGAATGTAAAGTAAATCTGCAAGGAAAGAAGAACATGTTCCTTGCATGTCATGGGAAAGAGTAGCATCCCAAACCCACACTGCACGTGGAACTGTCTTCAGCGGGGGTATGGAGCTTAAGATTGATATATCCTATGATCTCCGACTTCTAATACATTACCCAATCATCTCTAAACCAATTTACATTTCAGCTTTCCTAATAAATTTTCTTTGTAGTTGACCTCAGAACATTCCCCTGTGAAGACTCTTACTTGTAACCACCAGAGCAGTCAAGGCTGTGGTCACCTGGTCTTAGAAGGTCAATTATGGTGGGGTCTGCATAAGCAGATGACGTCAATGGGTAGCAAAAACTTCCTAATGCTGTCTCTGCCACTGCATGGAGTGGGAAAATACCTGTAAATTCCCAGTGTTTAAGTCCATTTTTGTATGTTAATGATTTTCCGACAGCCAGGAAGCCTAACGCTGCGAATCTCATAGCATTTGATTTGATGACAGAGTGATGGCTGGCTAGGAAATGTTACCTCGTGTTGAGTGCAGAAAGGCTGTAATGGTAAAGTCGTGTCAGTTTCAAAGCACAGAGAAAGCTAATTACAGTTTTTCAAGCTTCTTTTTGAACAAAAATACTCACCATCAATGGATGAACAGCATGTGGAGTGATTTGTTGGAGGATCCTCGTAACTTGATCTGTGAACTAAGATCACTGAGCACCATGGACCCTGTCTGAGCTGTCCCATTCTCCAGTGTGTGTGGTACAAGAGCTGACACAGGGTGCTCTCACAATGGTGGGTGACCAGTGAAGCACATTCAGCCTTCGTTCTAGAATGATCTTGACTAGGCAATCTGACCTCACTTGAAGTCCAAATATTAACTAAGTGAGTGAGTAGGTGACACATTAGACACAGGTTTACATCAAAATCAGACTGACAGTAGAGAAACAGACAAAAAAAAAAAAAAAAGATGAACTACTACAACTACTAAGTAAATGAAGCATAACTATATAAATATCATTATCACTTACGTTCTTAATTTTAAGAATTTGTTCTGGCAGGCAGTGATGGTGCCCGCCTTTAATCCCAGTACTCGGTAGGCAGAGGCAGGTAGGCCTCTGTGAGTTTAATGCCAGCCTGGCCTACAGAGTGAATTCTAGAACAGCCAAGGCTACACAGAGAAACCCAGTCTCGAAAAACAAACAAATAATAAAATATGTTCTGAGTTAATATTTACCAAAACAAACAAAAGGTTACATCACATAATAATTTTGTCTTCAGTGTTCAAAAGAAAAAAATTAAGAATAATTTAAGGCTACATTTAAAAACAATATGCTGAGTTAATATGAACATCACAGTGATGATCTGGTAAATGTTTAATAGCTGCCCCTCAGGCATACATTCACTATAAAATGCATTGCATAAATAATATATAATATATAAGTGATAAAAACATGTTCTTTACTATAATTCCATGGAACTGATTTTCACATAATAACTGATGGGCTTTTGCGTAATTATTACATACATAGCCTTCTCTGCAATTAAAAGGTGATGGTTGCACGCACCTGGATGTGAACCAACACTGGTTTATATAGTCATTTAAGTAAGCAAGTAAATGCAATGTGCAATAAAGAAAATATGTTGAAACATTCTCTCGTCCATAAGCCACATGGATGACTTCTTTGCCAACAGGACAGGACCTTTTACAGCTTCAGGAATACTAACTGAAACTTCGAGTCTGCCTAAGATGTCAGAGCTATAGAAGTGACAAACCTTAAACTTAATTTGCGTTAATCACATTTCCTCCACTTTTCTTATCTAAGCCATCTAAAAGCAAGCATAAAACAACCCCTGCTTGTAGCACTTGACAATTTCCATGGTTAAATACGCCTGCCACAGCCGGCTTCACATGGCTGCCCTTGGGGCACGTGACAACGGAGGTGGCAACAGATGTACTGCGGTGTAGGAGCAGTGCTGCTTCCCTTTAACAGACTAAAACCATCAAGAGTGGATGTCATAGGATATGTCATCGCAAAACGTAGTAAAAAATAGTTGCAAAATAGCACATTTTAGTGCTTATTATTATTTTAAGGTAACTTTAGCAACATGTTAAGTCAAGGTTAGTATGTTTCATGTGTGCATCGTCCTGCTTATTTGCGAACTATAAGGTAAATTTATTTTGCTACTCTACTCAAAATACAGTTTGAAAACCAAGGAAAACTTGGTGGTTACCAAGAAGAACTACAGAAAATAATGTCTTAAAGAAGACTGCTCAGTGTGGTAAGAAAAAAAAAAGCATTTACTGCTGTGAAAAAATGTTTTGTTGTAGACTTAGCAAATGTGTTAAAGTATGTGTTTTTTTTTTTATTTTCTTGGTAACATAAATACACAGCTATGCAACGGCAACCCTCTTGATTTATATAATTATTTTATATTTAAAAATTAAGTTGTGCCAGCATAGAGTTATGTAATTGTTACAACAATGCTTAGGTTAGAAACAGCATATCAGATGGCAAATAAAAGATTCACTTTTGAGCTACTTTGAGTACGAAATGTTCAAATGCTGTAGTGGAGAAGGCTAGGGCCTCAACTGGGCTGCACGACTTTACTGACAAGAGAACCCCGAGAAAACATTAATAACCAAACTTCCTGAAATCTCAGTTTTACCATCTGAAAACGAGTACCCACTTCATACGACTGCAGTAGGAATTAACCGTATTAACAGATGTGAAAATAAGAGTAAATGTTGCCGTTGTTATCATTACGAGAGGAAACCCCACCACGATTGTGAGTTGAAGTGAGGAGATTCCTTGTCTCTCTTGCTTGGAGAAAGGCTAATAGTTAAGAGTAGCATCTGGCTTAGCAACTCGCATTCCTGAGCACCTCTCCTCTGCTGTGTGTGCTGTGCCTGAGCCGCGGCTCCCTCCCTGACTTGCCATCCCTTATCTTTTCCCAATCTCCTATCTTGAATATTACAAGTACACATTTTCTGTCCAATCAACTGCATCAAGTTCTCTCTCCCTCCTTTCATCTTTGCTTTTCTGGGCATCGATTTCTTTTAGCGAACCACACTGGATAAGTGTTATGGGGGGGGTGGTGTGTGTGAGTGGGGGTGAGGGTGGGGCGGGAGTCCTGCAAATACCTGAGCCAACACTTGCTTCTCCATCCCAGTATCTTCTGAAGAGTCACATTTTATCGATACTCAGATGTGTCAAGAATTCCGGGCAATGTGTCTAAATGACACCAAGCAAACACTTGCTGAGACTCTCTCCCATAAGCCGTGCCTTGGAGAGCACTCACAGAAGCTCTCACAGGCTTCCATTAAGAAGGTCTATACAAGAACCCCTAGAGTGCCTGATGCTAATGAACACATAGGTCCTTTTAAAGCCTGATGCAGTCAATCAAGAGGGAGGCAGCTGCCAGAACACCTTTGCTTCAGCATCCCTGAGGCATTTCTTACAGGGCGATGAGTCTGGCTAAGAGGCTTCAAGGTGCCCAGTCTTCCCTGCTCAGCCAGCCACAGCAGCATCCGCAACTCTCTTCCTTTATTCCTTTTACTTTATGGAGATGAGAATATTGCTTTTTTTTTTAAACTTGTTCAGCTTCAGGACTATCCAAGAAGTCAAAGGTCTAAATTTTATAAGACACAGCACCAGAATACTAACGTTTAGAAGACCAATACCAACAGATTTATATTAGAACAGCCAGTGTGCAAATACAGAGCGTTCTATTTGAATGCAATCCATGCAATACTTGTTGGATCTGTGGGCTGCTTTATTAATAGCAGACTACACTATATTTTGTGAATTGGGTCTAAACTGCCATGAAATGTTTCTGAAGTTTGAAGTTTAATGTTAGAACAAGAATGAGTAATACAGCTATTTCCAGTCATCATCGTAGGAAGCAATATAATAACATTAAAACTGGATCCTGCCAGACACTCACAAGATCAAAAGCCAGGAAATTTTCTCACTGGCCTTTGAGTTTTTGTAGAGATGCTTAAATACCTTAAGATGTTTCATAAGAGTATTTAGGTGATACACAGAAGGTGTCCATACAGCCCCTGTTATTGAACAATCATTAAAGGCTCAGTATATGCCAGTTTTTACTACCGTGAGTGTTATACAAATTCACCATCTTAAAGAGACTAAAGCGTGCAAGAACAGAAAGCGTAAACGCTGGAGATACATACTTCTGTCGCTGACATGGTTTGTTCTATCTTGTCCCACCTGGCTCTTTGTTATTCTCACACTACCTGTTTTTATTTAAACAGATTTGCTTTTACAACACTTATGTAGGTCTTTTCCAAGTTTCTTTCTTCTGCTTCACAAAAAGTCAAACAGAAAGAACTATATGTGTCTTATCTGAATATTTACTCCCTAAGTCAGTTACTAACTACTAATGAAATTCATTATTGGCTATTAACATTATCTATTAGCAAAATTCTTGATGCCCCTCCTCATAAACAGTATCATCATCGTTACCACTGCTGTTATCACCATGGCAACCTTCTGGGGTGTTACTGAATATAAGGCATTTTGCCTTAATCATTTTAGCTTACGGGTGAGCTTAAAGGCACAAGTCTTTATTAGTATTTACAAGTAAACAAACTGAGGGCCATAGGTGTTATAACTCTTGCCTCTAAGTAGATGATATTTATTAGGATTTGTGAATCATGAGTTCACTACATTTTGAACTACTGACCACTTTAACATTTATGCATGGATTCTAGCAGACATCACCTTGCAGGATCATCCCAGATGGATCACACTAATGATCGCATTTTCAGTCATGTGACAGAGGATGCTTTAGGATCCTTAAAACTCTGAAAATATGCTGACCAAATGCCTACATATTAGGTTGACAAATTTGAGAAATATTATACCACATCTGCTTCCATGGGACATGCCCACGTGATACAGAACCCAGGGCTGTGCACTCGGTATGCAAGCACTCCCTCTGACCTAAGTCCCTAAACACCTATTTAATTTTCCAAATAACATGTCAGGATGTCACATATATATATTTGATGTTGTTTGTTTGCTTGTTTGTTTAGTTTTTCAAGACAGGGTTTCTCTGTGTAGCCTTGGCTGTCCTGCACTCACTTTTGTAGACCAATCTGGTCTCAAACTCACAGCGATCCGCCTGTCTCTGCCTCCCAAGTGCTGGGATTAAAGGCGAGCGCCACCACTGCCCAGCCAGATAGCTATATTTTTAAAAAGTGCAAACCATCCCTTCTAGTTCTTCATTCTTTCGTGTCTTGCTTTAGAGAATTGTAATTATCATATTACTTTGTTGTCAGAGACTGTCCCATCATGAAAATACGTATTTTAGCTTCTGGCAACCTTAGAGATAGTTCTTAGAAATCACTGAGTATATAATGAATATTCCATTTAGTTCTCAAAGTCTTGTTGATAGTGGACTAACATACAGTTACAATTCCTTATTCTAGTTAGTTTCCCTTAATTTGCTCCAGGCCCATAATTAACTCTTCTGAACTTTCCTACAGCACTACATTAGGAAGAAGTTCATGGTTGCTTCAATTAAGACAGCTCAAAACGAAATTCACTAAAATATTTACACAATTATTACTTTTTGTGGAGTCTATGAGCTGAGAGCAAAAGAAAATAGGAAAGCAGACTTCAGTGTGATTGCACTAACAGCCAAAGGTACACGGAGTAAATACTGAACAAACGAAATTTCCCTCAAACATTTTGTTACAAATAACTCAGACATGAGAAGTGATTAGAAGTAGATTGGAGTTGGCAGGAAGGGGGACAGGAAAGGGGCTAGCTGCCTCTTATACTAGCTTCAAGGTCAATCTATTCCTGCATTTTATAGATGAAAAAATATGTGAAAGCATTTAGTCAACATCAAAGCTAATTTTAACAAAACTAATGTTAAAAGTTTAAGTCCAGCCGCACAGAGAAACTACTGTGCTCAGTGGATTTTTCAGTTGTATCAAATTAAATGAATACACAACAGAATACTGTTCTCAGAAGTTCAACTGACGTCCTAAGGAAAGACAAGGTGTAGGAAAGCTAAGTACTTTCCTCTTATGCTGGTTCTCAAACAAAAGACTGTCAGTTTCAGGATAGTGTTCTAAAGAAACAATGTTCTGTTTTAGCTTATTGAAAGTGGTGAGGTGGGACTGAAGAGATGGCTCAGCGGTTAGGAGCACTGGCTGCTCTTCCAGCGGTCCAGAGTTCAATTCCCAGCAACCATATGGTGGCTCACAACCATCCATAATGAGATCTGGTGCCCTCTTCTGGTCTGCAGGTATACATGCAGGTAGAACACTATACACAATAAATAAACAATTCTTAAAAAGAAAGAAAGAAAGAAAGAAAGAAAGAAAGAAAGAAAGAAAGAAA